>CM054952.1:3796866-3882439 GCA_029168755.2 Tillandsia fasciculata
TTTTTTTTTTTTGAAATTAAAAAATATATATAAAATACAAAATTAGAGAAATATTTTTTCTCAAAATTTTAATGTATATTTGTAAGATTGATCCATATTGATTCGATGAGGGACCGTTTAATATTTAGATTAATCATAATAAAATCGTAATTGCTTTGATAATTCTTTTCCATTTGATTCGGCGATAAGGCGCGATACCCGCGTGGGCATCGCGGCACGGGGGGTGCTGTGGCACCCCCCTCCTGTACCATGCCCCTGTATGGGTGTCACGGTACGTGCCGCCCGCTGCCGCACGACACGGGGCGGCACTTGAAACCTAGCCTCTAAGATAGCGGAGTATCCTCTTAACCCCCTTCCAATGGCCTAATCTCGAATTGGACTAAAATCGCCTGACCAAACCCACAACATAGCATATATCAGGCCGTATACACATCATAGCGTACATCAGGCTCTTGACCGCACTAGCATATGGAATCCGATTCATTTTATCTCTCTCTTTAGAAGTTTTAGGGCACTGTTTAAGGTTTAGACTTCACCTTTAGCAACAGAAGTGTTAATGGACTTGCAATTGTGCATCTAAAATCATTCCAAAACTCGTTTTAGGTAAGTCTCTTGAGACAAACCTAAAAGTTTCTTTGAACGATCTCGTAGGATTTTAACTCTGAGCACATAATTCGCTTCACCCATGTCCTTCATCTCAAAATTAGAGGACAACCACGTCTGAGTGGCAACGATCATCTCCTTGTCATTCCCAGCCAACAAAATGTCATCAGCATATAAGAAAAGGAATAGAAAATTTTTCTTGGACTGTTTAACCAACGATTTAAGTATCCATCGGCACGGTCCGTATCCACCGTCGTATCATACCAACAAAATACCGGCACGATACAGCCCCCATGCCGATAACACAGCTCATAACAGTCTTGCTGGCAAAGTGGTGGTGGCGATACTTCACCAAAGATTGGACCCCCTGGGGGACTCTAGTAAGTGCCCTCTACTATCGTCGTAGATGTCCACTTCACGAAGGACTCTCGTTCAAACCCTACTCGCTATGGTGGAAAAGTGTGGTACGTACGAGAGACCTATTCAAGTGTGGCACGTCCTGGACTGTAGGAAACGGAGAATCGCTGGGATTTTGGTCTAACATCTGGACTGGGAACTCAAGTCTATCAACCCAATTCCCAAGCATCTTCCAACTGGTCACTTACAAGAACCTCCGGGTAAATGAATGCCTCGACCACAATGGCTGGATCTGGGCGAAGATTCTAGAAGGCTTAACCCCAGGGCTGCCAGGCCTTGATGTACTGACTGCACAGCTCAAAATGAGCACGGCTAACATCCACCTCGCCAACACCAAAGACATAGCCCACTGGCGTTGGGCAACGTCCGGGCAATACTCAGTAAAGTCGTTGTACCAATTCATACAAGACAGCGGGGTAGTAGACTCCCGATTCGTCCAACTCTGGAAAATCAAAGCGCCTATGAAAGTAAAAGTTTTCATTTGGCTCGTTATTAGAAGGAGGGTGCTGACTAGAGACCTTCTCCTCTCAAGAAACTGGACCGGGCCCCCCAACTGTGTTCTCTGTCATGGAAGTAAGGAAACCGCGGACCATCTTTTTGTCTCATGCGCCGCCGCACAAGCGCTGCTGGGGACTCTGCTGCCTAACAAACTGGAGATCCGTAACATCCACTCCGTCGACTGTCTGTGGGAAACGCACGCTCGCAAGAAAGGGAGCCTGGGCAAGCGAGCTCTTATCACTATCGCGGCCACGTGGTGGTTCTGTTGGTTGGAAAGGAATAGAAGGATCTTCGACAACCAGTCCCGCTCCCCCCGTCAGATCCTAGGCGACATCAGGCTCTTTCGGTCTTACTGGTCTAGATTCTGTGTGTAGTTTTTTTTTTTTTTTTTTTTTTGGGGGGGGCCGCTGCTCTGCAGCCTCTGGTTGTCCCCACCCTTTGCTAAATTCATCCACGTATTGAATGAAGCGGCAGCATGCTGCCTTACTCTCAAAAAAAAAAAAAAAAAAAAATTAGTAAATAATTTTCTTAATAAAGTTCAAAAGATTTAATAAAGATACATAATAAGCAATTAGAAAATTTTGTTGCTAAAAAAAATAAATATTTCATGCCGTTATGTGTCGACACACATGTATTTTTTGTCACCGGCACGGTCCAGCACGCATCGTGCCTACAAGTTTTTGGCACAACCCCGTACCACGGCACTTAAATCCTTGCATTTAACATACACGCAGTGATCTTCTTCAATCATCATATACCCATCCTCAGTAATGGCTCGATGAAATTGAATGTACCATTGTCTGGATGACTGCTTTAATCCATAGATGGACCGTCGGTGCTTGCAAACTTTATGCTCCTCACCCTCTACAGCAAAGCCAACAAGTTGATCCATATAGATCTCCTCATCCAGCTCTCCATTGAGAAATGCAGTTTTAACGTCCATTTGCTAAAGTTCCAATCCAAATGCACGACAATGGCCAAGATCAGGTAGATCGAAGCAGACCTTATAACAAGAGAGAAAATTTTCTCATAATCAACGCCATTGGGTGAAACCCTTTGCTATTAGGCGAGCCTTATACCTATCAATTGAACCGTCCGCTTTGCGCTTAACTTTCAGAACCCATTATTCCCAATGGTCTTGCGTCTTGGCGGTAAGTCAACCAAGTCCCAGACATGATTTAACTTCATTAATTCCATTTCCTCCATCATTGCATCAATTCATTCCTTACAAGCAGGTAATGAGAAAGCCTCTTGGAAAGACCTAGGCAAGCTCATCATCATCATGTGCAGCGACCATGAAAACTTCCCCCTCGATCTCAAAATGACGACGGGGAATACTCACACACATGCTCCTGCGAAGTTGAGGCTCCTGTTCTAAAGGTAAGTTGCTCCTACTGATCCCAGAAGGTATTGGAGTTGCCTCATCTGCCTCAACTAGACAAACATGAGCACCAATACCGGAGTCATCTATTTCAGGGAACTCAATTTCATTTCGGACCTCACTTCTATTAGAAAAATCCTCCTCGAGGAATTCAACATCTCGTGACTCAATCTCAGTCAAACTTCCATCTAGCTGCTTTCCGATGAACACGTATACCTTAATGTTCTTGATATCTTATGAAGATACACTTCTTCCCTCTATGTCCCAACTTCTCATATGTGTGAAAAGTATTGTGTACATAAGTCGCCGAACCCCAAGGACGCAAGTGCTCCAAATTTGGTTTCCTACCTCCACAACTCATAAGGGGTGGAAAGCACCGACTTGGAAAGTACACAATTAAAAATGCAGGCAGCAATTAACAATGCGTCTCCCCAAAAAAAGACAGGCAAGTTTGCTTGCACCATCATTGACCTGATCACGTCAAGCAAGGTACGATTTCTCCTCTCCGCTACACCGTTTTGCTGCAGAGTCCTAGGAATTGTCAGTTGTCTGATTATTCCCTTTACATCACACAATTTCTTGAATTGTTCAGATAGGTACTCGCGGCATCAATCAGTTCTTAAGCTTTTGATTTTCATATCTAACTGATTCTCAACCTCATTAATGTGACGTCTAAAACAATCCAATACTTCAAACCTATGAGAGATCAGATAGACATGACCGAAGCACATATGGTCATCCATAAACGTGATGAAATAAGAAGCACCATGCCTCGCTCTCACATTCATTGGGCCACAAATGTCTGAGTGGATCAATTATAAAGGAAATTCAGCCCTAAAAGCAAGAAAAACGAACTACTATCATTATTATTATAATCAATGTCCAAAACCATAAAACCATCTAAAATAAAACCTCTACCATAATAAATAGTCTCAAGACGAATCTCTACTAAATTCTCAAAACTAAATGAAAAGCCTAACTGGAGCATCGCAAGAATAGAAAACAAGTTCTGCCAAATTCCTGGAGCATAAAGTACATCATGAAGTTACAACATACGACCATCTCGCATGATCAACTTGTACATACCAACGCCTAATACAACGACACTGGAATCATTCCCCATGTACACTTTTCTACACCTAGCAGATACATGACGATACTCGACGAATCCCATCCGATCCCTCGCTACGTGGTCTGTTGTTCCTGAGTCTTCTTCGACTCAGTGCAACCACGAGCGAAGTGTCCCAGCTGGTACAGTCATAACAAGGCATTTTCGATTTGTCTTTCTTGCCATCTCGTTTGCTTCTCTCTTTTTTTAATGAAAAAACTTGAAAAAATTCAAAACTTTCATTGTAGAACTTCAAATCTTGCAAGTAATATATCAATAGAAAGCATGTGAGGAGCTCTTCCAAATTATAAAAGATTCACAATGGGATATGCACAACACATCAAACAAGCCACCCGCAAAATTTCGATTTAGGGTTTCGTTTTTCTCACAAACAACAAAACCAAATCAAATCAAACTTTGTAGACTACAACATAAGTGCTATAAAATGTGTAAAAATCATGCAATTATATCCACCCTAGAAAGATCCGCCATTAACACCCACAAGCATGCAAGAAAAAAAAATCTAAACAATGACAACTTTAGATCTATACATGCAATCTTGTTAAAGCTTCATTTAGGGCACGAAATCAACCTAATAATGCTCCGATACCAATGTAGAACGCAGCAGAAGTATTCGCTCGTACCTTTTGCAGAAGCGACTCGTGCTAGAACATGATAAGTCTCGACTCGTAGAGGTTGATTCACGTGTCCTCAGATCGTCTACGAAAGTCTTCTAACGCTCCAAACCCGCAGTAGACCGAGCTACGAACGAGCTAGATTTATAATCCACCGCTTAAGAACCTCTTAAAGCAATAGGTTAATGAAAGATATGGTTTATTTCTCTCGCAAGATGGCTTGCAAATTTCTCACGAGTTTATGAGTATATTTTCTCTATTTTCTTGTTTATATACTCGCAAGAGGATTCTCGCCCGTATATTTATAAGGGATCCCAACACCCTAATAGTTAAGTAAAAGTTTAGGCAGAATCGATTTATAATTGCTATCCTAATATGGCTAGAATATATTTCTAATTAGCTTTCCAAATTAAAAGCAAGATTAAGTCTAGTCCAAAATAACCGTCGAATCGAGCCCAATTATGGACGCATCCGATTCGGTTTGACCGAATGCCAGCAAATCCTCATATTTATTTATTCGTTAGATCTATGTACAGCAATTTATTAACGTGAATACTAACTCTTTCAAATGGTCATGCATAAATTGAGCAACAGCAGCTATACCATTCACTCAGCATAATTATCCAAGAAAAATTACTCCCAACAGTGAGAAATATATCAAAAAAATTAAAAAATAAAAAGATCACTGAACTCGAACATACTTAAGAAGAAGCTGCATATCAGGGCCAGGATACTGAATTTCAATGATGGAGTTGTGCCCGGGAACGGAGAACGTGTTAAGGCAGTCGACAAAAAGGCCCAAGCTCAGGCCGAGCCTCGGCCGCCCCTCCGCAGCGTACTCATACACAAGGAATAGCTGCAGATCATCATTACCGCCCTCAATCACAAGATTCGCAAGAAGAACAAGTTTGGATTCTTTCTTACCTCGCGCTTCAGGTAGACCTTGGCCTGGAGGCATCCAGTCTCCTCGACAATGAGGACAATGCCGTGTTCGGAGAGCTCGAGGACGGCATCCTGGTGCGAATTATTGAAGAGAGATGAAACCCTAGAAGTAGAAGAGAGAAAGAGGAGAGAAAGGGGTGGGGATAGGGTTTAGGGACCTGATGACGCTTCCAGCGGACGGAAGAGAGGGCGTCGACCATGCCCTGGACGCAGTCGAGCTGGCACCTGAGATCCGGGGCTTCGTCGCCGGCAGTGTCTCCCGTCGATGAGCTCATGCCCTTGGCTCCCTTCTCCCGCCCCTTTGGCTGGGTCTGTCGGCCCTCCAAACCCTCTATACAGAGGGCCAAATTTAAAAAATTTATTCTGTAATATTAATATTATAAAATAATTTTAAAATAAATAAAAAAATTAATTGGATTATTTTAGAAAAATATTTTATTCACCCTGTCTTATTTTTATTTTTCTCTTTTTATTTTCTTTGTTCTCCTGCTCAAACTTTAAAAATTTAAATTTTAAATTTTAAAATTAAAAAATTAAAAAATAAAATTTTAATTTTAATTTTAAAATTTGAAATTTAAATTATAAATTATAAAATTAAATTTATTATTTTAAAATTGAAATTTATAATTTTTAAATTAAAATTTATTATTTTAAAATAATACAATTTTATATTTAAAAATTAATATTTTAAATTTTAAATTTTACATTTGAATTTTTTAATTTGAAAATTCAAACTTAAAATTTGAAATTTTTAATTTTGAAATTTAAATCCTAATTTTAGAATTTTAAAATTAAAAATTAAAAATTTATATTTTTAAATTTAAAATTTTGTGTTGAAAGAAAAAGAATAATTTTTTTATAGAGTATAGAATTTTTCAAAATGTCGAATATATTATAAAATAAAGGCTAAATTACAGAAAACCCCCCTGTAATATACCGTTTTTCCACTTTACCCCCCTGTCTTTTAAAAGTCGACAATCTGCCCCCTCGTAATTACCGAATTGTTTTTAGGGGGCAACGACGTTAACGGATATTATAAATTGACGAAAATGCCCTCCTTGTGCTGACCCGCGCTAACCCGCGCCAGAGGAGGAGAAGGACGACGACGACGGCGACGGTGACGCGGGCGATGAGCTCCGCCACGTGCGACCCGATCCGGAGGAGACGACGATGACGACGGCCGACTTATTAGTTCGCCCCCCATGACCCAAATGCTCCCAACCCACGCTCTACGCTCCCCGCGTCGCCGCATGCTCCCGCGCGACCCCTTCGCCCTCACCGCGCTTGCCCGAGCCGCCGCAACGGCGGAGGCGCCCGCGCGAGCCTCCGCCGCCGCGGCGCTCCACGCCTTCGCCCTACGTCTCGGCGCCCTCCCCGCCGACCCCGTCCTCGCCAACGCCCTCATCCTCTCCTACTCCCGCTGCGGGCTCCTACGCCCCCACGCCCGCCAACTGTTCAACGAAATGCCCCTTCGAACCCCGGCCTCTTGGAACACCCTCATGTCCGAGATCTCCCGATCGGGCTCTCCTTCGGGCCACAAAGAGGTATTCGATCTCCTAAATTTGATGCAAATTGATGGGCTAAGACCGGATGGGTTCACGGTATCCGTGGTCTTGCCGTTGTCCGGCGGGGGCCCCATGGGCCTGCGACGGGGGAGGGCGATTCATGGGTTCATAGTGAGGAATGATTTGGGTTTGGGTTCCGATTTCCATGTGGGTAGTTGTTTGATCGATATGTACTGCAGAGGCCGGCGCGTGGATTTGGGAAGGCGGGTGTTCGACAAAATGCGGGTGAAGAATGTGGTGAATTGGACTGCAATGATCGGGGCATATGTAGAGATCAGGGTGAGCTGGTTTAGTAGAAAATGGTTTCGAGATTTATAATTCATTGGTGAAAGATCATGATATTATTCCCACTGTTGAAATGTGTTCCTGCATGGTTGATTTGTTGGGCCGACGATGACGATGACGGCGGCGAAGCGGGGGCGGGCGCCGCCGCGTGCGACCCGATCCGGAGAAGGAGGACGACGACGACGACGGCGGCGAAGCGGGCGCGGGCTCCGCCGCATGCGACCCGATCCGGAGGAGATGACGGCGGCGAAGCGGGGGCGGGCGCCGCCGCGTGCGACCCGATCCGGAAGAGGAGGACGACGACGACGACGGCGGCGAAGCGGGCGCGGGTCCGCCGCGTGCCATCTTTTTTTTTTTTTTTTCTATCCCGGAAGCTTTTTTTTTTATTTTCTATTCCGATTTTTTTTTTTATATAAGGATATTTCCCAAGGGTATTTTGGGTATATGACATTATATTTTCAAAAAAACTTACGGTCCACTTACGGAATCGTGACGGCTGGAGGGTTATTGCACAATTCGCTAATTACGATGGTGCAAAATGTAGACTTTTAAATGACAGGGGTAAAGTGGAAAAGCGGAATATGACAGGGGGGTTTTCTGTAATTTAGCCTAAAATAAAACTCTGTTTTATTTTTCATTGATTGCCAAACATATCCTTAAACTATAAAGAATATGACTAGTGCTACATATATATATATATATTATATATATATATATAATATATATTATATATATATAGAATATATAATATATCATTGTTTGGATATATATATATCATACATTTCAAATAGGGACGGTTAGAATTGAGCGAATTAAATTTTGAAATATAGTAGACTTTATTCTCACTCGCCTTTCCCATTTTCATCACCCGCCCATCCTACCGCGTTGCTCTATGTTTCCCTCTCTTTCTCTAAAACGATCTCTCTCGGTTCCGTCCTCTTTCATCTCTCTCACTTCGATGAGCTCATCTCTCTACCGTTGTGCTCTATTGCTTGTAGGATAGCCATCTTCTCGCGTGTGGCTCACTCGGTCGTAGGCTGATAAAATTACAGGCGTTTTCTGACCACAAGCTTCACGAATCGTACAATTTCTATAATTTTTTTATTTTTGATAAATTTGATTATAAATTTCGTGATTTTTAAGAATTTTATATTGTCTACTGTCGTTGCATTCGTTTTCGTTGTTACTCAGTTTTTATGACCAGAGAGCTTCATATTTACTCTATTTAACAAAACTATTCAAATTCACTCCACCATACATGTTATTTTGGTTATATTTATATAATGTATCATGTATAATATAGAGATAGGGTTTAGAAATTCGTAATGTTTAGTCACAGTCCACACAAATACATAGATACGGTTTATACATAATGCATGTGATTTAATTTTATTCATTTAAATAGGATTCAGGTCTTCATTGAAATATACACTTTTTAGGGCTCGCTTGGGGTTCGGTTTAAGAGGGTTTTAGTTATACCGGGGATAGGTATAAATTTAGGTTTTAGGCGGGGATAGAGTAAATTGCGTTTGGTCGGTTTAAGAGTTATACCGGGTTTAAAGAAAATTGTGTTTGGTAAATTATATAGGAATAAGAAGAATAAGACTAATAAGAAAAAATTGTGTTTGGTTGGGAATAAAGAATAAAAAGAATTGAGGGGTTAAATATTTTTATTTACTAATTGCCTTATGATATATTTAAAATTAAATAAATTTATGGTATTATTCAACCTTATATTTAATTTAGATAAATATTAAAAAATTCAAATAATATTTACAATTAAATATAAATTGTAATATTAATATTAAATATTAAAATATGTAATATTTAATATTAAATATTAATATAATATTTAAAATTATAATTTTTTTAAAAAAACTAATAAAATAAAATTTTTAGATTTATTAAAAAATAAGTTAAAAAAATAATATTTATTAAATAAACAATTTTAAATTTTAAAATTTTAAAATTAAAAAATTCTAATTTAAAAAAATAAAAAATATAATTTTTATTAGTGTATGGAAAAGAAAGGAAAAAAAAGAAAAAAAAGGAACAAAAAAAAATATTAAAAAGAGCCTGGAGAGAGAGAGAGAGAGAGAGAGAAGAGAAATGTGCAAAATAGAAAAAGAAAAAGAGGTTGGGGGGGCGGTGCCTCGGTCACCGCGCCCCCCCATTCCCTCTATTCCGCGTTGGGGGGGGATTCCTAAACCCCCCCCCCCCCCATAGGGGGTTATCCACGGATAACCCGCTAAGGGGGGGTTTAGAAATCCCCCCCCCCCCTTTTTGTGTTTGGGTATAGATGAGGGGATAAGGGGGTTATTCCCCCCTTATCCCCTCAACCAAACGGGAGCTTAGGTATCGTTTGGCAATGGGGATAAGCGGGGATAAGGGGGTTACCCTCCACCTTATCCCTCCTAAAAAAAAGGGAAGGAGGAAAAACAACTCTTCCCCCCCCCCACAGGTGGAACAAGGTTGGGTTCGCAGCCTTATTCCACCTCTTTTTTTTTTTTTCTTTTTATTAAAAAAAAAATATATTTTAAAAAATTTTTAAGATATTTAAATTTATACATTTTAAAATTTTATTTTTTTATTTTATAAATTTAAAATTTTATTTTTTTATTTTATAAATTTTAAAATTTCTAACTTTATTTTTTAATAAATCTAAAAATTTATTTATTTATTATTTTTTTTAAAATTTATTAATTTTAAAATTTATACAAATTTTTTTATTAAAATTTTTAAATTTATATAAATTTAAAAATTAAAATTTTTACTCCTATTTTTGTAATTTTTCGAGACAATTAAAATTAAAATTTTTAACATTTATAAATTTTTAACATTAGAGAATTTTTAAATTTTATAGCTTTTAAAATTTTTAACTTTAATTTTTTATAAATTTAAAAATTTATAAAATTTTAAAATTTATTAATTTTAAAATTTTAAAATTTATACAAATTTTTAAATTTTTAACTTTAATTTTTAATAAATTTATACCAAATTTTTAAAATTTTAAAATTTATACCAAATTTTATGTACAAAATTTTTAAAAATAATTTTTAAATATTTATAAAGTTTCAAAATTTTAAAAATTTTTAATATTTTTTTATATACAAGTAAAATAAAAATTTTAATAATTTTTTTTTAATAAATATATTAAATTAAATATTTAAAATCTTATAAGTAAAATTTTTATTTATTTTAAAAAAGTATTATGATTGAGGGTAATTTCTTCATTTCATACAATTGCTATTCTCTATTTCTTTTATTCCCCATTATTACACCAAACACAAATTCTCTTATATCTAGTACTAATTTAATACCCAAACAAATATATTTTTATAATAGTTCCAGTTAGTTCCCACATTTATACCTATTCCGGGAATAAAATCAGTTTTCGCTTATACTCGAACCAAACATAGCCTTAGGCTCCGTTTCGTTCGGGGATAAAAAAATTTTAGTTATACCGGGGATAGGTATAAGTTATGGTTTTAGCCGGAACTAGAGTAAATTTGCGTTTGGTTCGGTTTAAGAATTATACCGGGTTTAAAGAAAATTGTGTTTGGTAAGTTAAATGGGAATAAGAAGAATAAGATGAATAAGAGAAAATTGTGTTTGGTTGGGAATAGAGGAATAAGAAGAATTGAGGGATTAAATATTTTTATTTACTAATTTGCCCTTTATGATATAATTTAAAATTAAATAAATTTATGATATTATTCAACCTTATATTTAATTTAGATAAATATTAAAAATTTCAAATAATATTAACAATTAAATATTAAATATTTAAAAATATTTAAAAATGATAGAAAATTTTATTGTAAGGAGATGGTACCAAGAATGCAACCAAATAAATTTTTGGCAAAAAAATGGAAATAGAAGTTCAGCCAGCACCAATTTCTCTCAAACAAGATGGCACTATTATTTCAACCAGCACCCATTCCTCTCAAACAAGATGGCACTATTATTTCAAACAGCACACATTTCTCTCAAACAATATGACAATATTAGTTCAACCAGTACATATTCGTCTCAAACAAGATGGCACTATTATTTCAACCAGCACACATTTCTCTCTAACAAGATGGCACTATTATTTCGAACAGCACACATTTCTCTCAAACAATATGACAATATTAGTTCAACAAGTACATATCCTCTCAAACAAGATTGCACTATTATTTCAACCAGCACACATTTCTCCCAAACAAGATGACAATATTAGTTCAACCAGCACCCATTTCTCTCAAACAAGATGGCACTATTATTTCAACGAGCACACATTTATCTCAAACAATATGGCAATGTTATTTCAAGCAGCACACATTTCTATCAAACAAGATGACAATATTTGTTCAACCAGCACACATACCTCTCAAACAAGATGACAATATTAGTTCAAGCTGGACGCATTCCTCTCAAACAAGATGGCAATATTAGATCAACCAGCACACATTACTCTCAAACAAGATGGCATTATTACTACAACGAATCGAAAAGTTCTCTGATAATAAACAATTTTGCAACCACATTGTAAGTATAAAATCCGATATAATACAATCCATTATATATCTAACTTCGACTATTCCATAACTGGTTAGTTATAAATGTGCGCAACTCGTCGTCTCTTCGTGATTCTGTAGTACCAACATAATCACCCGTTTTCTCGTCACCGAAATCCGTTGGTTGTTCCTCTAACTCTTCGTTAAAGATAGCATCTGCATCTTGGTGTCATCGAATGAAATTGTGTACAACGCAACATGCCATCGCAATCTGACATTGGACTCTATATGGAAACGGTGTTGCAACAGTCAATATCTTGAACCGCTTATTTAAAATACCAAATGTTTTCTTCACGACATTTCTCAATTGAGCATGTCGATGATTATATAGGTCGCGTGGACTTCGATGAGTGCGCCTCCCTGTGTTTCCATCATATTGGCTAATGTGGTAACGCTCCCCTCGATATGGTGCAAGAAATCTTTCTGTATTTGCATAGCCTGAATCTACCAAATAATATTTGCCTATATATTTTACGAAACATGTACAATGTTAATTTTTATATTCCCCATGATTAAATTAAAGTAATGTAAGAGAAATGGAGTATGTGTGATATACCTTCAATCACAGTGAAACCTCCACTTTCGCAAGCCCATCGAAGTACTCGCATGTCAGCTGTTGATCCCTCCCAACCAGTGAAGACAAATACAAAGTTGTGGTCAAAGGATGCTGCAGCCATCATGTTTTGAGAAGTAAATCCTTTGCGATTCCGGAATCTCGGTTGCTTGCTCTTGCTGACAACCACGGGAATATGTGTCCCATCAATCGCACTAATTGCATTCTATCAGTAAACATCAAACATAGTAAGTTAATTAATAAAATATCAAAATGACATATAAGTAAAATCACTAATATAAAAGCATACATACCTTGAATGGGTGAAAATTTGCATTATCTCTAATTCGGGAATGCACCGGAAAATTATTCGGCGGAAGTTTAATGTAATCGTCTTTCAACGTTACAATCGCCCGAAGGACATTGTTGAAATGTCGACTGATAGTTTCACCCGAATGTTGAAATGTTTCAGCCATGACCCTATTAGCCACCCGATGTCCTATGCAAAACATAAATATTCCTAACTGTTCCTCAATTGTCATATTGCGTGTGTTTTGTAGCAATCCCTTTCGGACTAGCTCATCGCGCAGTGCAATGAAAGTCGTGGTCGGCATTCGAAACTGGTCATACCCACGATCAGGATGACCATTCAATATATCACATATTAGCTGGTGCCCTGTAAATGGACGGGTACGACACGGTTGCTTTTCGACGGTTTGCCTAAATGTGAAGTAACCTTGCTGAATCAACATTGCAAGTACATCATCCCATATGTCATCATCATCATCTAAAAGGTCCCTTAAGGTGGTACTGATTGTGGAGGTAAACACATTACCATCATTCGAATCACCCATTTATGCTGTAAGTATAATATATATTGAACAGTGACAATCGCAACATATGACGTTGAAATACAACACAGCTTCAAGCATTACTATTAATAAAGTCAATATTTACAAAGTACATCAAACATCATGCAAAAAAAAATATAATTGTCTATCTAGCATAATACATAGAATGACAACGGTCTAAATAAAAAAACAAAAGCATAAACATTTAAAACGAAATCTACACTCCAGGAAATAATTGCTTATATAGTACATTTTGCATTGCGACTTGTCGGTCAACCCACATTACAGCTAAGTCGTCTGTCATGGTCATAAAGAGTTGACGATTATTTGGATCTTTCAGGGCGTCACCTGCAAAGCACCCTTTCTGGAGTAATAGCTGGCATAGCATACACTCGGGTCATGCACTCCTGAATGGTTGGAATAACAGGTCTGCTCGTCTTTTTGGACTGATAAATTTCACGGGCAAGCTCAAGCTTTTGCCTGCCTATTTCAACCATCTCAGAGATTACACTAAGCCCGGCATCAGGTTTGCGCCGCCGTCCCCCAGAGGTCGGGGTATTTTTGGGTCTAGGGTTTGTGGGTTCTGGGGAGCGTGGACGTTTTCCCCCGGAACCGCTACCACTAGCACTACCTACGACAGTTGGGATTTCAGGAGTAGGGGTTGGAGAGTCGGAGGATTGCGTCGCCCTGATATTCGCATATTGAGGCGCTGCAGAAGATCCTGCTTCAAATGGACTAGGTGAGATATTGAAAGTCGACATTCGCACCCCAAGTAGAGTATCATCCTCACCAGGGGAAGATGAGGATGAACTTTCAACATTTTGAGCTGCAGGCATAGTAGAAGTAAAACCATATTGGCCAGTGGCCGTTGTTTTTTCGGTCAAGAAGGCCAGATCCTTATATGCCGGAAAGGGCCTATCTTGACATTTTGCGTATGCCGGATTTTCCTGGAGAAAGATTAAATGAATGTCTAATGTCAATTATGCGTATAGTACGCGAGCCTTTACAAAAATCTTTATGATTGTAGGTTAAATTTACCGCTATGACTGCATCCCAGTCAGTTGGATCACCGGCGGTCGGGATATTGTTTATATAGTCCCAACCCCATCCACTCTTGTTAGCTAAACAGTTATAAAGCATGAATGTGCGCTTTAAAACTTTTAGCCGATTCTTGATCTGTTCTTTGCTCAATTGAAAGTTGGTCCTTGCATTGAATGCAGAAATGATTCGAACCCAGGCTACACTGGTGAACGACCCATTAACGAAGTTCCCCAATGCATGCTCTTCAGTGAGCAAAGCCAAAAAAATTGAGTCCATCATTTCAGACCAATTTTGGGTTCGGGTATGCGGTTGGGCACGCTGCCCAGAACTACCCTACTGTGAACCTAGGATATTAGGGAGCGCTTCGAATGCCACACTTTTTCTTGCCTGATGCTTCGTATGTTTCTTGAATGGACGCATCTGGAATAAGAGTTATATGATGTATACGAAGGCACAAAGATAACAATAAGTTAAGTACAAATTAAAGTGAATTACTACTCGTAGTTCAACTGTGAATCATACAAGATGAAAAAGGTGTAGTTGAAATCATTCGGTGCTATCTAATTGAACGGGTATTGCCGGGGAATTTCAATCATTACAACTACTTAGTATATTTAAATACTTAATTGACTCAATTGATTGCCAAAGGGTGTGGGGGTGCAGTGGATTGCAAATCCATGCCATCCATCAGATACTTCTGGCAACCGTCATCATCGTCGATATTTTAAGCAATTATCCGACAAAGCCACTTTTCCGACTTTATATATATGCCCATTTGGTGGTTGTAGTGATATTGCCATATTGTTAGAGAGAAATGTGTGTTGGTTGAACTAATTGTGCCATATTGTTAGAGAGAAATATGTGCTGCTTGAAATAATAGTGCCATCTTGTTTGATAGAAATGAGTGCTGGTTGAACTTCTATTGCCATCTCCTTGCCTTAATGTGCGCTGGTTGTGTGTAGGCTGCCTATCACCCAGTTGACTTCTTATATGCTGTTTGTGTGTATGCTGCCTATCAGCCGATTACATATTTCTTTTTATTAAAAAAATTTGACTCAAATGATTGCCAAATGGTATGGGGTTGCAGTGGATTGTAAATCCATGCCATCCATCAAATACTTATGGCAACCGTCATCATCGTCGATTTGTTTAGCAGATCTTAAACAAAAGCTTCTTGAGCGCATACACACAAAAATCACAAAAGAGGGCAACAGGGGATAGGAAGCAGACACACAACCAGTACACAAGATGCCAACAGGGTGACAACCAACACACATTATGGCAAGGAGATGGAAACATGAGTGCAACCAGCACACATTTATCTCAAACAAGATGGCAATATTAGTTCAACCAACTCACATTATCACTCCAAGATGGCACTATTAGTTCAACCAGCACACATTTCTCTCAAACAAGATGACACTATTAAATCAACCAGCTCAAATTTCTCTCAAATAAGATGGCAATATTAGTTCAACCAGCAGACATTATGATATGGCACAATTAGTTTAAGCAGTACACAGTTCTCTCAAACAAGATGGCACAATTAGTTCAAACAGCACACAGTTCTCTCAAACAAGATGACACAATTAGTTCAAGCAGCACACAGTTCTCTCAAACAACATGGCACAATTAGTTCAAACATCACACATTTCTCTCTAACAACAGGGCACAATTAGTTCAAGTTGGAACATTTCTCTCTAACAACATGGCACAATTAGTACAAGCAGCACAAATTTATCTCTAACAACATGGCACAATTAGTACAAGCAGCACAAATTTATCTCTAACAACATGGCACATTTAGTTCAAGCAGCACACATTTGTCTCTAACAACATGGCACAATTAGTTCAAGCATCACACATTTGTCTCTAACAACATGGCACAATTAGTTCAAGCAGCACACATTTGTCTCTAACAAGATGGCTTCAAGCAGCACATATTTCTCTCTAACAATATGGCACAATTAGTTCAAGCATCACACATTTCTCTCTAACAACATTGCACAATTAGTACAAGCAGCACAAATTTATCTCTAACAACATGGTACAATTAGTACAAGCAGCATAAATTTATCTCTAACAACATGGCACATTTAGTTCAAGCAGCACACATTTGTCTCTAACAACATGGCACAATTAGTTCAAGCATCACACATTTCTCTTTAACAACATGGCACAATTAGTTCAAGCATCACACATTTCTCTCTAACAACATGGCACAATTAGTACAAGCAGCACAAATTTATCTCAAACAACATGGCACAATTAGTACAAGCAACACAAATTTATCTCTAACAACATGGCACATTTAGTTCAAGCAGCACACAGTTCTCTCAAACAAGATGGCACAATTACTTCAAGCAGCACACATTTCTCTATAACAAGATGGCACAATTATTTACCTTTTTGAAGTATTCCGAACCTGAGAAGAAGCAAAGGAGGGGCACCAGATGGGTCGGTAGCGGAGTGGGTTCCGGTGAAGCGCGGTGCTCCGAGCAAGATCCTCAGTTAGCGTGCCGCGGCGGGGAAGTACCTCGCTCGGATCGGAGCAAGAGGGGGAAAGAGGGAGCTGGGCCGGCTACCGGGATGGAGGCAGAGAGGGATCCGGGGACGCGCGGTCCTCCGAGCTACCTTTCTCGGTTACCTTGCCGCGCCGGGGGAAATGCTCGCTCGGATCGGAGCTTGAGGGGGAAAGAGGGAGCTGGGCCGGCTACCGGGATGTAGGCAGAGAGGGTTCCGGGGACGCACGGTCCACAGATCTACCTTCCTCGGTTACCGTGCCGCGCCGGGGAAGCAGATCTCTCGGATCGGACCAAGAGGGGGAAAGAGGGAGCTGGTCCGAATGTCGAGATGGAGGCGGAGAGGGTTCCGGGGACGCGCGGTCCACCGATCTACGTTCCTCGGTTACCGTACCGCGCCGGGGAAGAAGATCGCTCGGATCGGACCAAGAGGGGGAAAGAGTAAGGTGGTCCGAATGCCGAGATGGAGGCGGAGATGGTTCCGGGGACGCGCGGTCCTTCGATCTGCCTTCCTCGGTTAGCGAGCCACACCGGGAAGGTAGTTCAAGCCTGGCTCGGAGCAAGAGGGGGAAAGAGGGAGCGGTCCGGAAGATGAGGGCTCGGAGCAGCAAAGAAGATGGAGTGAAGAGGGGAGATATGTTCCAACGTGATCCGCCTCTCGGGAAGAAGATGGAGAAGATGGAGTGCTAGGCAGCGAAGAAGATGGAGGAAGAGAGCAGGGAGGAAGATGGAGTGAAGAGGGAGCTATGCAACCACGTGATGGATGCCTCGGTCACCGCGCCGCAAAATGCTATTCGGCCTATTCCGCAGTGGGGGGGGGATTGCTAAACCCCCCCTTAGCGGGTTATCCCAGGATAACCCGCTAAGGGGGGTTTAGCAATTCCCCCCCCCCTCCCTCCAATTTGCGTTTGGGTATAAATCCGAGGATAAAGGGGTTATCCCCCCCTTATCCCCGTTACCAAACGGTAGCTTAGGGTATAATAAAATAGTGATATAAGATTTTACATTTGACTTTTTTTTAATATGGAATATATATTCATTGCAACTATATACTCTTAGAGCAATGAAAAACAATACAGTGAAGTTTTTAAATTATATTTGTTTGAATGTGGATTATATATTTAGTATAACTACACAAACATCGATCATAATGTAGAGTATTGTGAAATTATAAATTATATTCGATTGAATGTGGATCATATAATTATTACAACTATACAAGACATAGTAGAGTAGTGCTATGAAATTTATAAATTATATTCGTTTGAATATGGTACATGCATTGATTGCAACTATATAATTTTTGGGTTTAGTGTTTAGTGACATATATGAGTTGTTTAATTTATATTTGTTTGTAACGATACACTCTTAGGGTTTAGGGTATAATAAAACAATGCTATAAAGTTTTTAAACCTAATTTGTTTGAATGTGGATCATATAATTATTGCAATTATACAAACTTAGGGTTTATGGCCCATTTGGAAAACCTTCAAAACAGAGTATTAGGTTATTTTATATTGTTTTGTAAAAAGTCTTATTTTTTTATTAGCTGACCCGTTTAGATGACCCAACAATGTAAAAAAATAATAATTTAATTTTGGTGTTTCGGAATATTTTTGGGGAAAAAAAGAAAAGCTCAGGCCGGCGGAAAAATATTCTACATTTCCGCGTACGACTTCTCACTCGCCCCCTCTTTCGCATTTCACTCATTTTTAAAAATTTAAAATTTTAAATTTAAAATTTAAAATTTAAAAATCAAAAAAATTGAAATTTAAAATTTAAAATTTAAAATTTAAAAATTTTAAATTTAAATTTGAAACTTAAATTTGAAACTGAAAAATTAAAAAATAAAATCTAAATTTATACTTTAAATTTTGAAATTTAAAATTCTAAATTGTAAAATTAAAATTTATTATATTAAAATTTATTATATTAAAATTAAAATTTATTATATTAAAATTAAAATTTATTATTTTAAATTAAAATTATTATTTTAAAATAATAAAATGTTATGTTTAAAACTTAAAATTATTTTTAAATTTTAAATTTTTAAATTTAAATTTTAAAGTTTAAAGTTTAAATTTTAAATTTTAAATTTTAATTTTTAATTTTTAATTTTTAAAATTTAAATTTTAATTTTGAATTTTATATTTGAATTTTTAAATTTGAAAATTGAAATTTAAAATTTAAAATTTCACATTCAAATTTTAAAATTTTAAAATTCAAATTAAATTTTGAAATTTTTAAATTTGAAATTTAAATCCTAATTTTAAAATTTTAAAATTAAAAATTAAAAATTAATATTTTTAAATTTAATTTTTTGTGTTGAAAGTTTAAATTTAAAACATAATTTTTTTTTAAAGTTCACAATCCAAACAGTAAAAGCAGAATAATATATTTACAGAGTATTGAATTTTTCAAGATATTAAATACATTGTAAAATAAAATTATGTTTTAATTTTCAATGATCGTCAAATGGGCCCTTAGTGTTATGTGCTGTATTAGGTATCAAAATATTTATATTTGAATGTGAAATATGTAAACATTGCAACTATACACTCGTAGAATATAATAGTACAATATTATGCATTTTTTAAATTAGATTTTTTTTAAATATGAAATATGTATTAATGAGAACTCAACTAAACAATCTTAAAATATAGTTTTTTAGTGCTATGAGGTTTTTAAGTTGTAAATACAAATGTGAAATATGTGTTCATTGTAAATATGCACTCGTAGAGTTTAGTACCACATGCTATGAGATTTATAAAAGTAATATTGCTACACTTTTAGAAAAATATTACTTGTATACTTCTATGACTTTTTCAGTAATCTTCTTACTGCACTATTATGGAATAAATTATTTTTGTACTTATATTGTTCTTAATTTATATTCATATTGTACACATAATCAATATAATTTGTAATAATTTTATGAATGAAAATTTATATATTGATTATAATGCAGCTGAAAATATAGTTTCTACGAGAGCCATGTCGTCGAGTAGATCGGGTGAGGAGGCCACTACAGGTGGTCAAGGCAGAACTTTAAAGTCTGCTGAAGAAAGAACAGAGAGGGCAATTAAAGCTAAAAGGACGACCATGCATCGAATTAGTTTTTGACAGATGTTATCCTAATCATTTATATAATATGATGTCTGTAGTAAAGTCTCCGAAAATCATGGGCAGTTATCGGACAGCTAGGCCAGCACTACGCGAAGTTATGTCTGTAGAACAAATGACACTTTTGAGAACCACACCATTTGGTTCGTATCTCGACCTGCCTCCACTGAAGCAAGATCTTGTATTATTTGATGCTCTCCTCACTTTTTAGGATGAGGAGAAAAGAAGAGTTAGAATAGGAGAGACATTCATCCCCCTAATTTCGGATGAAATAGTCGTGATGGTTGGGCTACTAGCATAGGGGGAGCCGATTGAATGGACGAGCAAGAGTATTAAATCAAATATTTTTTATAAATACTTTAATGTAGATTATCGGCACGCTGACAGTAGAAAACTCCGCCATATCCTATAGTTTTACTAGTCAGCAGGGAGAGAAGGTGGTATACGACTTTGTCTGTATTTTTGTCTTATATGTTTTTGCAACGGTTCTCTTTTCCACCAGCCACTACACTGTGTCGAAAGCACTGTATAGATAATAGATGATGTACATAGAATAGACGAGTATGCATGTGGGCATGTGGTATATAATTATCTTGTAAGCACTATATCTAAAGCTTCTCAACGTGTGAAGCGTCGAAATAGCGGGCGAGAATTATACGGCGGCTATATTGACGGGCGTACAATAGCCTTCCTGGTGAGTACAATTATAAATTAGTGTGTTAATATGTTTTAATTTGTAAATATTAATATGGTAAGATATTATTGATAACTCATGATGATAATAAATATAGAGTTGGGCTTACGAGCATGTGAAGGGTTTTGGTGTTTGCGATAGAGATAAAGTTCTACCTCGAAGGAGAAAATGGAATGGTTCAATAGCCTTTAGGAGTTATGAAAAGCTTATGAAAAAGCTGTGAAGCTATTTTCCTACAAAGATAATAATTTGTATAATGAATGTCATTTTATAAAGTTTCCTTATAATATATAAAAATTAGATATATATATATATATATATATATATATATATTGCAGGTTATACCACCTTTACTTATCGTTTTGAAAATATGTACATATTGCATCGCACGTCTCGTGTTTGCCAGCTATAGTAGGTATTGTATAAGTTAAGAAATAGCAAAATTATTTGATGTGGGTTACTTTTTTTATTTCGTTAGTGGTCGTCCTTTTGTGCTTCTTTATTGATGCGGTTACAAGCAGCGACTCCCGTAGCAACTATTGTAGACTCTAGCGTTGGTGAAAATAGCAATATAATTTTTTTTTTTGATAATTTGGAGCGAGCTCTAAGTGCCCTCGAAGAAAGGAATTTTTGGAATAAGAAAATGCAAAATTGAAGAATATAAATGCAAAGCTTCACGAAGAACTTTTGAGCGTCTCTACAGCCGCAGTAGCAAAAGGCGCAGGGAATGATGATGTTGATTTTGATAATCTTTGCGGCGATGATGATAATGCCGCTGTGAAAAAAGAAAATATAGATGGTTAGCCTAAAGGTAGGCATGACACCGTAGTGGAAGAATCTAGTGAACACCTTGTTGATACTGATGATATTAATATATTGGTATCCACTGTCGAGATTACAACGGACATTCCTTCACAAATTGAAAGAATTAAAAGCTGTGAAAGAAGACGAAAGGAATTATCCGATGATTTCACGGGAAAATGAAAGGAATTATCCGATAATTTCACGGGAAAACGACGTAAAAGGGGATATTACATACAAAGCGTCTACGTGATTCTAATCTTGAGGGGTCCAAAGAAGCTCAAGAAGCTACAGATTATGCGTCCGGGACCATTGTGGTTGTCATTATAGTAAACTGCGTATTAAGTTTATTGAATTTAGTCTTAACAAATTTATAATGTATTACTATTGTATAATATTTGGATCCTAACAGGAATTAAAAAAAGAGTATAGTGATACAGAAGTTGGAGTACCATCCGTCGATGTTCAGGATGCACCCACTCAGGATAGCTCGGCCAGTTTCATTGTTGAGCAGCGTCGCGACTATCCGGGAAGTTGGAGTACCATCCGTCGATGTTCAGGATGCACCCACTCAGGATAGCTCGGCCAGTTTCATTGTTGAGCAGCGTCGCGACTATCCGGGAAGAGATAAATTTCGGAAAGATGATTAGGATGCAATTAATTTCCTAATATCACGATCAATTACTAAGTTAGCCCACTATTTTATATAGTGATTAGTTAGCAATAAATATATTTAGCAATATAATTAATATATATATATATATATATATATATATATATATATATATATATATATATATATATATATATATATATATATATATATATATATATAATTAGGCTAGAATACTATCGATAGCACTAAGTCATTGGTGCTATCAAGTTTTTAGTCTTTGGATTAAAAAATGTGTGGTTAAGATGATAGTGGTCCCTTAGGGTTTACTAGGTGGTTGGTTGAATAGTAAAAATCTTAATGGACCACTATAATCCCAACCGCATATCTTTTCATCCAACGGCAGAAAACTTGATAGCACCAATTGCTTGGTGCTATCGATAGTATTCTAGCCGGACTATATTTATATATATATATATATATATATATATATATATATATATATATATATATATATATATATATATATATATATATATATATATCATTTGTATCATTTTTTTATCTTTATATATTTAATTCTTTTGGACATGAGAGCTATATGGCAAGATGATACAAAAGGCCCGGATTCGCCTTCTATTAGTAGCGAAATCTTCCGTAATTACTTATTCGGATGCCCAACCCGCAATAAGATTAATGTCGTGAAAACGAAAGTAAAGTATTTAAAGCTTGTAACTTATATATATATATATATATATACACTACAAGAAAAGCGGCCTTTGGCGACGCTTTTTGAGCCACATAACGACGCGTAAAAGCGTCGTTAATGTAGTCGCCGACGCTTTAGAAAGCGTCGGGAAGTGCGTCGGTAAGTGCAGTGACGGGAGAAATATAGCGACGCTTACAAAAGCGTCGGTAAATATACCGTCGCATTATTCCCGACGCACGAAAGCGTCGTTATGTTCTTCGGTAATAGCAATCTATTGCCGACGCATTAAAGCGTCGGCAAATGATCGTCAATTTACGACGCTATAAAGCGTCGTATAGTTTTCTTTTTCCCGACGCACGAAAGCGTCGGCAAATGATCGTCAATTTACGACGCTATAAAGCGTCGTCTATTTTTCTCTTTCCCGACGCATAAAAGCGTCGTTAGTTTGGTTGGTAATAGAAATTATTGTCGACGCATTAAAGCGTCGGCAAATGATCATCAAAAAAAAAAAGTCATATAACGACGCTTTAATGCGTCGTCATTTTGGTCGGTAATAAAAATGTATTATCGACGCATTAAATCATCGGCAAATGTATATATATATAATTTGCATTGTAAACAAAAATTCAAATAAGAACTTAAATTTATTTCTCATACACATTTATAATCAAAGAACTAATCACAATGACAACAACATAAATAAATAATCAAAATATAAACTTCATTCCAAATGTATTTTGTTACTAAGTCAAAACAGTAATAATCTTTTTGCATATAAAGTTAGTTCGAAAAGTATGATACTTCTAAGTTTTACAAAATTAAAATTAACAAAAAGTCAAAGTCATCTAAATCATCTATAGTGATGGTGATTCTCTTGTCTCAATGCCTAAGTTCCCGGATTGGCCGACAAGCCGATGCAATAGAGATTTTATTTCATTCATTTCCGATTCGTGTTTCTTTTGCATATCTTGCATTTGAGCTTGCAATTTTTGAACTTCCTCTTTCATTGGATCATGCCTTTCATTCTCTATATTCCTTAGTTGAGCTTGAAGTCCAAAAACTTGTGTTGGTGTAGGACCAATCCCATAGCCCCTCACACGACCATATCGATCTTCTCCTTTCTTTTCCTTGAAAATAGCATCTTCAATTTCTTTGGTGGCATTTGAGAACTCCGATGTGCTCGCTTGTTTAGTTAGATCTCCCAATAAGTCCTCCTACATTAAAGCAAGATACCTAAACATATCAAACACTTGCCAAATAAATTTATTGATGCATAAAAAAGTTAAAACAAAATGCATTTTGAATACCGCAAAATCATTTGATGCTTGGTTAATATATTCTCCATCTTTAGTTTTGTGAGTTATTACAAAAAACTCAATACGTCCTGGATCTCGATCATTTTGATCCACCTGACAATAATCATATTAACAAGCTTAGCACAAAAATATAATTCAACTAAATCAACTTCAAACTAGAAACATAAAAATATATATAAAAAATTTATAGAATAAATAAAGAAAGAATTTAATACAAATTCATGTCTCGTTCTTGCAAAACTTTTGGAACCAGTTGTGTGAGGAGTTGTATGCTTTGCACGAGATGCCTTTCCAATTCTGGAGAGATTCTATAGAAATAAAATATGTCAATTCAAAACTATAGTACAAAACTATAAGTAACTGCAAAAAGTATAATCTAATTGATCAAAATTAAATACCTCACTTCTCTCCGAAAACCAATTGCGGACAAGATCTATCCATTATTGTGACACAATTTCGGGCGGAATATTACTAGCAATCTCTGCTTGTGTACTATTAGGCTTTTTATATTTTGCTTTAAGCTCGTGCTTGTAGTCTTTCCATTTTCTACTTACAGATTTCAACACCCATGCTTCAACTTTATCATCGCGAGGAAGAACAAACTTAATCTACAAGAAAGAAAAGTTGGTGTAAAAATTTAGAGCTTAATTAAATTAAAGCTTAATTAAAACAATAGAGAGCTGGTGCTGCTGCTTGAGCAGCAGCTCCTTAGCTGCTGCTCAAGCAGCAGCAGAGCTAGTACTTGCTAGAGGACAAAAAATTATTTTGCATGCAATTCAAACTTGTGGTTGCTTCTTTTTGGCTAGTACTTGCTAGAGGACAAAAAAATAAAAATCAAAGTCGGTTGTTCAAGTGTAACATTTTGGAGCCATTCAAGTTTATTTCATGAGTAGCTAGCTAGTGTTCATGGTATTCAATTGAAGAGAGGTCCTAGTTATGACAAAAGCCAACACAAAAAAAGGGTCTCAAAATCACTAGTGATATATATAGTTGCTTGCAGTTATTAAATTACATAAGAAATCGATCTCCATGTGTCTTATAGTCGAAGTAAAAAGTTATTCAATCTCATCATCAGATTTGACCGAGACGTTCGATTGCTTAAGCTTGACCTTAATATCGATGTCGATTTAGAAAGTCCTTTTCTAGCAACTGCAGCCCAAAAAAATCAGATGATATATATATGAGGTGTTAGAAGATGTTTATAAAACATGTTTTAATTATATATATATATATATATATATATATATATATATATATATATATATATATATATATATATATATATATATATATAGATCGATGGTGTGTATAAACTACAGCAATGTTCTACTCCAAATTATGAATCCTTGTACATGTACACACCGACCCTAGCTAACTTTCACAAGTATGATGTATCAGAAAAGCGAAGTTCTTAATTAATTACCATTTGTTAAGCTAGCCTGTGCTGCTGCTTGAGCAGCAGCCAGTGCTGCTGCTTGAGCAGCTGCTGCTTGAGCAGCAGCCAGTGCTGCTGCTTGAGCAGCAGCAGAGGGGCTGCTGCTCAAGCAGCAGCCAGTGCTGCTGCTTGAGCAGCAGCCTTAGCTGAAACAGAAATGTGCCCCCCAAACTACAAGCTAAAGCTGAAACAACAATAGGAGATATGTTGTTGCCAAAAGAAAATTAAAGAGGCAAAATCTTGCGAAATATGATATTAGCACCTCATGCAAGTATGCAATTTTGACAACAGCAATTCGGAATCACTCATTAGCAGGAGATAAAGCAACAGCAGGCAACACACCCTTGTAGAGAATAGAGAACTTTAAAATGAAGACTGGCAAGTTTTTCACACATCTCTCTAGATACAGGGAACTTCTTAGGGACCAGCTTCTTGCTTGGTTTTGAATAGTATCAAGTAAAAGCACAGTAATGCCAGATTTAATCGACAGCACTTACTCTACAAATCACAAGTAAAAGATTATAAGCCCACAAGCCATATACAGGGACACAAGGTATAGTACTGCTAACAAGTATTACTTAAACCCGGCCAAAACAAAGAGGATTTATTAATAGAGTATGAAAAAGAGAGCCCTCTTTTGACATGTAAATTCACAACGATATATGCAGTTTTACTGGATAAAAAGATCCGGATAAGATTTTAACGGACAATCCTAATAACTATAACCGACAGAGAGAAGTCTTATGAAGTGAAACTATGAAAATAAATTTCTCAACAGTACCGAAGAGCCATAAATGACGCTAATAATACCAATTAAGATAAGCTAGATGTTTCACAAGATGTAAATATAGAACAGATAGAAGAAAAGGAAAAGATTGAAATAAATAATTGGTAATTAAGAAAAACAAAAAAAGAAAGAGGTAATCGATTTCAGGAAACAGAGATAGGTTTAAGAACTGTGACAAAATTTCTGAAGGGTTTAATATTAATTTTCAAGGCGCAGCAGATCATTCAACAAACTTGTATACATACTACTATCCTCTTTTTCAGCCTATCCGCAACAGTTTTTATTTGATAAGAAAAAGAAAAAAAAGTGAAATTCATATTCCTAAGGACGGAACAAATTGCATAATTACTGGGATTTGAGAAAAACATGATCTTCAAAATAAAGTAAAGATGGAAATGATACTTGATATACTGATTACAACTACTACTCAGATATATCATTCATCCCATAAAATGGTAAAAAGAACATGTAAGAAAAGGACTAAAAATTACAAGATTAGCCACTCATGCAAAAACCCACCAATACATAGTAAGAAATTACCAAGTCATAAATTTGATAGACTAAATGGAACCAAAAAAAAAAAAAAAAAACAAAAACAAAAAACACCAAAATCCAACATCACAGGAAGAAAAGAAGCAGGCAACTCCTAATATTGAATCATTGAACCAAAAAATTAACACCACAACACAATCTCTAGAGAAAAATATTCTATATGGTACTACAGCAAAAAATATCAAGGCACATAATCTTTAGGAGACATAAGAAAATTAGAGAACCAAATAAAGGCCCAGCCAGATAAAATCTGGCTAACAAAACCATAAAAACCCAAATGAAATATATAAATCATTGAATAATAGCAAAAATGCCAAAGTAAGAAATTGAACATGCAAACAACAAAAACTAATTAAGAGAACACACTCAGATCTAGATCAGGATGAGGAGGCAGCCTAAAACCACAAGGTGCTTTGCTGCTGCTCAAGCAGCAGCCAGTGCTGCTCAAGCAGCAGCACAGGCTGCTGCTGCTTGAGCAGCAGCCTGCTCAAGCAGCAGCCTGAGCTACTTCGCGTCGATCCGAACTTTAACTCACTTTTCGACCCTAGCTACTTCGCGTCGATCCGAAACGCACCGAACTCTACTGTAATCATATTTAAAATATGTTACAGGTCATTTTGCCGCATTTCACCATTTTGCAAATTCGGCGAACGGGGACTTAAGCTTTTCAATTTAAAGCTTCAAAAAGGTCCTATTTGCCGCATCTCTTGTTGACGTATAATATGAGTGATAGAGTCAAATTAAGGTCCTATTTGTATGCATGTATGGATAAAGTCAAATTAAGGTCCTATTTGTAAAATTGAGCATATGTCAAATTGAGCATGTGTCAAATTTAGCATGTAAAATTTAGCATATGTAAAATTGATCATGTAAAATTGAGCATGTGTCAAATTGAGCATATGTAAAATTTAGCATATGCATGTATGGAAAGAGTCAAATGAAGTGATAGAGTCTACAGATTTTCATCTTGAATAATGACATTACAAAAATACTCACCCGAGTCATTCTGATGATATCTATTTTAAACGGCGCCGCAGGCATATCTTTCCAACTTAGATAGTGGATAGGACACATATTCCCACGTCGTGCAACTGTGCCTAACCAACCGCCTAAAATTCCCCCACCTTTCTTTATAGGCTGCCCAAATTTGTTCCATTCAACTTTAATTCTTTCTCCAGATGGTAAATTCCAAACATCTTTGGCACGTGTCACTCCTCTTTTCTTCTTTAAATTACCTTGCTCATCTGAATAAAAAGAGTCGTAAGGAATGTTAAAGATAAATAGTAAAGCATACAAAAAATAATCATTAAAAAGAGTGAAGATTACCAATTATCTCCAATGTATCATTATCTTGAACATTTGTTGATTCCTGCCCTTGAAGATTGTTTTCAGAGGGCTCGGACTGTAAGATAGGCTGATTTTCTGAAGAAGTAGGATCTAAGGTAGGTGATAAGTCATCACCATTTGATTGAGCTTGATCATCTTGAAGTGTTATAATTACACAATTTCTCAATCTTTTTGATCTTACCATTGCTTATAAACCTGCATAATAAAGACATGAATACAACTTACTAAGAAGTATAGGTACAACTTACAACATAATATTTTAATAGAAATATTTTTATCATGCATTTATGCCTAAGAGTTTGCAAAAACACCTATATCATGTATTAGTGTCTCATCAACATTTGATCGGGCCCAACTTGTATAATTATCTAATTCGTCGGTGGTTGGAATATTCGAAGGCATGCATTGGGTGTATGTCTCATCATCATCGTCGTTTTGTAATCTTGCTCTCATATCATACAAATCTCTTGGCTTTATCGTAATAACATGAGACCATTCCTCATTCTTTGGATCTTGAACATAAAAAACTTGCTTTGCTTGAGATGAAAATATGAATGGATCATCCTTCAACAATTGACCCGTATGAATCAACTTAGAAAAATTCACAAGAATAAAACCATTTGTGTCTGTCTTCAATCCCCTTGGTGATTTAATATCTATCCAATCACAACGAAATAAAACAACCTTAAAACTTCCATAATAATCTATTTCAAAAATATCAGTAAGTTTGCCATAATAAGTTTGCCCCTCAGCTTCAACCATAACTCCAGAATTTTGTGTTTTTCTGAACTTCTCACGATTTTTCGTGTGGAATCTAAATCCATTGATGATAAAACCATTACATCGCATGGCAACATTGTTTGGACCTCGGGCGATTGCTATAATTTCATCAGGACATTTTCTCTCGGCCATTTGTGGGACCTAAAATATTTAAAAAGTATGATAATTAAATAATTTCTATCAATGAACAAGAAAAGAAAATTTTATCAATTTAACATGAAAAGTTCTCACCTGTGCAAGAAGCCATTCAGGAAATTTCTCTACTAACCATTTATGCTCAATATTTGAGTTATCTCGAATGTTAGGATTTGCCTTCCGTTGAGAATCCAAAAATTCACTATATACATGTTTAGAAAATTATATATTTAGAATGTACTTATATCGTACTTAAAATTAATTGTATGGATAAATTTTTTAAATAATATTTACCTACGATATGGGAATAATTTATCACAATGGAGTAAAACATATCGGTGCGCTTGTGCTAACGAAATGTCATCAAGAATGACACTCTCAACCTTGCCTAGAACTCGACCCCCAGATAAGAACATGTAATTATCTGTGTTGTCCACATTATCAGAGTTTCGTTGTGGTCGATTAAAAATCGTCTCCACACCTTCAAGATATCTTGAGCAAAAGGTTATACACTCTTCTGCAATATATCCTTCGGCAATTGAGCCCTCGGGTTGAGCTCTATTGCGTACATAGGATTTTAAGCGCACTAAGTACCTTTCAGAAAAATAAAACAATATCATTACAATGAAAGATTAAAAATTAACATATCTAATTAACATGTGATTAAAATCACTACCTCTCGATAGGGTACATCCATCTGTAATGTACAGGTCCACCTAATTTTGCCTCCTCTACTAAGTGAATAAGTAGGTGAATCATAATGGTAAAAAAACCTGGAGGAAAAATTTTCTCCATGTGACAGAGCGTTAATGCAATACGAGACTGTAGTTGATCAAGTTCCTCCATATTAAGAGCCTTTGAGCATAACGATTTAAAAAATGATGATAACTCACAAATAACTGCTACAACTTGCCTAGGCATGATTGCCCTCACTGCTATTGGCATAATATCTTGCATCAGAATGTGGCCATCGTGCGACTTAAGATTTGAAAGTGTTCGCTCTTTTAAATTCACCCCTCTTGAAATATTAGATGCATAACCATCAGGAACTTTGAGATTTTTCAAAACAGTTAGAAAATTGACCTTTTCTTGCACTGACATAGTATAGAACGCACGAGGTATATGGGTTTTATTATTAGGCATCACCACTGGATGAAGGTCGTGCCTTATGTCCATATCTTTTAGATCAAGACGTGATTTCAAATTGTCTTTACTCCTCCCGTAAACATTCAACATGGTACCAATGAAATTGTCGCTAACATTTTTCTGGATATGCATTACATCTAGATTATGTCGAAGAAGATGATCCTTCCAATAGGGTAGGTCAAAAAAAATACTTTTCTTTTTCCATGAATGTTCTTGGGGACGTGTTTCATCATCATCATCATTATGAGAATCAATAATAAAATCATCAGCATCCTCAAAAATTTTAACTTGTTCTTCTACCACCTCCCCTCGTCCCCTCTTTCTACTAGACTTAGAGACTTTTCCATACTTATTGTTGATTCCTTCTAGTTGCTCAAGAATATCAATTCCAGATGGTAAATTTGGAGCAGTTCGTAACTCTATCGAACCATCAAACTCATCTTTTTGAAATCTAAATTGATGATTTTGTGCTAACCATCTACGATGACCCATGTAGCAGAATTTACCTCCATGCTTTAACCAACGAGAATCAGTTGACATACCACAACAAGGACAAGCAAAACGCCCTTTTGTACTCCAACCAGATAAGTTTGCATAAGCAGGAAAATCATTAATACTCCATAATAGAACTCCTCGCATATTAAAGTTTTGCTTCGTGAAAGCATCAAATGCATCAACGCCTTTCCATAACTCATTCAATTCATGAATTAGAGGTTGTAAAAAAACATCAATATCATTGCCTGGACCCTTTTCACCTGGAATAACCATTGATAATATCAAAGATGATTGTTTCATACACAACCATGGCGGTAAGTTATAAGGAATCAAAACAACCGGCCATGTGCTATAAGTAGAACTCATTGTCCTGAAAGGATTGAATCCGTCGCTAGCTAATCCAAGTCTTATACTACGAGGATCAGACGCAAAATTCGGATGGTGAGAATCGAATGATTTCCATGCCAAAGCATCTGCTGGGTGTCTTAAGATTCCATCCTTTGTTCGACCTTCTTCATGCCATCTCATGGAGGAAGCCATCTTTGATGACATAAAAATTCTTTTTAATCTCGGTATTAACGGAAAATATCGTAATACTTTTGCCGGTTTTTTCTTTTTTGTTGTATTTTCATATTCTTGTACAGAATCATCTTCATCATCTTTATTTATTATCCACCTTGAAGCTCCACATGTACGGCAATTTTCTTCGTTTACACTTTCATTCCAATATAACATGCAATCATTAGGACACGCATGAATTTTTTCGTATCCGAGCCCTAATTGTTTTATTAACTTTTTAGCTTCATATGAAGATGATGGCAATGAAACGCCCTTCGGAAAAGCATCCTTTAGTAGTTGGAGTAACATAGTGAAAGATTTTCCGGACCACCCGTTCAAACATTTGAGATGAAAAAGCTGGAGTATAAAAGAGAATTTCGAAAAATTTGTGCATCCTGGGTAAAGCTCTTTATCACAATCTTGCATCAAAGTTGCATATGAAGTTGCATCAACATTTGGCAAATGTTGTTGTGTAGTTCTTTCACTAGAATTTTCAATATTATCCTCATCGACTATTGAGTCACTATTTAAAATTATATTGGAAAATCCAAAGGCATCTTGGAGCAATCCTCTCATATTTTCTTGTCCTATGATTTCTTCTTGCACATTAGTGTAGTCTGTAATGCTTGGGGCATGTTGAGCAGCTTCACTAGAAGAAGAAATAAAAGATTCTCCGTGAAATACCCAGTCGGTATAACCTAATGAGAATCCCTTCCATACCAAATGTTCCTCCACAACTTCTGGAGTATGTGAGGAACAATTGCAACATTTTCGACAAGGACATACAATCTTTCCTCTGTTTGATGATTTTTCGGTAGCAAATCTAATAAAATTAGCAATACCATCTAAATAAGCCTTACTATTTCTCTGCTTATTAATCCAGCTTTTGTCCATTTGTTTAGGCTGCCAATAAACAACTAATTACCATAAGAAAAAAAAATTATGAATTTACTATATATTCTCATATTTCACCCTATATATAAATTATTTTAATTAGTATTCTAATAAATATACACAAGCAGATACTTAATATTCCTACAATTAATTAACACCATGGATGATAACAAAATGAATGTTATTAATATGCAGAGTGATGTACTATAGAATACATTATGAAATGAATGCTATTAGAATCAAATTTAAAGTGAACAGAAAAATAGATAAAATCAACTAAAGGCTACTAAATCCAAATTTAAATATAATTAATTAGGCCACATATATGAAAAATCTAACACGATAAACATGCGGTATCAATTACTTTACATATTAGACATAAAGTTCGGCTATTATATTATCAATAATATCAAGTATTTAGTGTATTATAAAATTTATTCAATTAATCACCTACTAAACCCTAATAGTAGTTAATATATAGTACAAAATGACTTATATGCTATTAATACAAAATGAGTTATATACTATTAACTGTATAGTAGTTAATTAGGTAGGTTAATTAGGTAGGTTCTAATAGTACAAAATGACTTATATGCTATTAACTGTATAATAGTTAATTAGGTAGGTTCTAGTAGTTAATTAGGTTAGAAACAATGATGAAGACATTATCCAAAAAGAGGCCAACGGAGAAAAAGAATTTATGCAAGTAACCCATGTTGTCGTCTTCCTACTTCACCAGATAAAATTTTTGATTATACTACAAGTAGACATAGGATGTCCTATTACTGCAAACAGTACGTACTCTATCTCCCGCGTACTTTGATTGGATTACCTGTTTTGTAGTTTCTTAGATAATTTGTTACTTCTTAATCAACTTCTTGTTTCTTCGACTGTTTAAAAAAATACTACAGCACAAAGAAGTACAAAGAATTGCCAGCGAAAACTTATTATTGGTCACAACAACCTTAATTTCCTCAAATATGACCAAATTCACTAGAACTTCTGTAAGCGATCAATTTTTCCCGAGTCTTTAGTTTAAGGCACCTTCAAAACAAGGAGAATGCCTTACATTTTTTAAATTCCAAACTAAAAGTTCATTTTTCTCAGTAATACCATATCTACTAGCATGAACTTTCTATTAAACTACCAACTCCATTGACAACCTGAATCATGTTCCTTAGCTAACATTTCATACATACCACCATTATTGAAGAATTGAGTCAAGTAAACCCTAAATCTAGTTAAAGAGAACTAAGCTTTTGCAGCTTCCAATCAATCCAATTCACTAAAAGTATTTAAATCTAAACCAAAAACAAAACAGAAAACCTACAAAACACTCCTCCTACCAGATCCTCTAAGCTCGCCCATTCTTCAGTGAAGGACTTAGTTCCCTGTTTTGGGCTCACTCTCTGTATCTTACTCAAATAGGGTTTATCCCTGTTTAATCAAAAAAAAGTAGTTAATTAGGTAGCTTCTTGTTTCAACTAACCTTCACAGTGATGGTGGCTGTGGCGGTGGGGGGGTGACGGGTGGCGGCGCCGACGAAGAGGCGAGGTGCGCGCGGGTGACGGCCGGCGGCGACGAAGAGTCCTTGTGCGCGCGGGTGACGGGTGGCGGCCGGCGGCGACGAAGAGTCCTTGTGCGCGCGGGTGACGGGTGGCGGCGGCAGGTGCGCGCGATGGGGGCGCGCGTTGGGGGCGAGTTGGGGGCGACAGGTGGCCGCGTTGGGGGCGACAGGTGGCGCGTTGGGGGCGAGTTGGGGGCGACAGGTGGCGTCGACAAGGTGTGCGCGTTGGGATGGCAGGTGGCTGTGGCGGGTGCGATGGGTGGCAGCGGCGACGGCGACGAAGATGGGTGGCAGCGGCGACGGGGACGAAGATGAAAGAGAGTCGAATGGGGAAGATGAAAAATTCCCCTGCGCGAAAGGAGGCGTGGGAGATTGAAAATGTAATGGGAAACCTAATTAATTAAAGTGGTGTGGTGGCTGTGGAGGGGTGGGGCGAAAGGTAAAGTAGGAAAGTGTATATTTTTTCCCATTCCCGCCAAATAAATTGCCGACGCAAAATCCAAGCGTCGGCAATTTTTCGACAGTGGACAAATTTACCGACGCTTTTTAAAAGCGTCGTCGTAAAAGCGTCGGTATAGACCCCTTTTTTTTGTAGTGATATATATATATATATATATATATATATATATATATATATATATATATATATATATATATATATTAACAATTTTTTTTTCTTTTGCAATGTAGGTGATTAATGTATATTTTCATATACTTAATAAAATGGATAGCAAGGTGTACATAAATTTATCGAACCTGCTATTTTCTGTCGAACTGAAGTTGCGATAAGTTTAATATTGCTTTCAGTATTAGATTACTTATTCAATGTTAGATTTATGGACATATCTCAATATTGAATATAATAAATATATATTTCTTTATATAAGAGTCATATTATGCTAAAATATAACACGGAAGATGCAAAAATGGGGTTGCTAAAATAAGGTTGGCATGTAATAGTATAATAGGGTCGCTATTCACTTGGATTTTCATTAGTTATGTTTCATTATCCACCAAAATAAGTCTAATTCAAATATCTTGTCGTGATAACCATTTAAAGAAGCCAAGATTAGAAAAACTTGATTATGCAAGCAGTCAAAAGAGATGGTAATATACTATATGGATCTGAATTATGAAGAAAATTGTTTAGAAAATGACAGTGTATAGACTATGATAGTTGTTGAAGTTTCTTATAAATGAACTAGCAAATCATAATTAGAAATATATACACCTAAAACTATTTAATTAGTAAATCAAAGATGAACTAGCCAATCCAATATTCATCATAAATCAATAATGATCCATTTATTGTAAAAAATATTATTCAATTTAAAAATATAAAAAAATTATTGGAGATATATTTCAGTCTTATAAAACAATATTAAAGTTATATTATTTATTCGTTTGTTTAACTTACTGTTGTTGCACAATGAATCATTACATTGGTATACAACAACTTATTGATATTTGTAAATTGTGGAGATTTATAATATGTAAATAGGAATTACATCGAGCCACTTGATGATATACCTATTATCGAGCTTGATATTCACCGTGGACGTGGACGCGGGTGTGGCCGAAGACGTAGAGGGAGAGGACGGGCTCAATATTGAGATTTGTATTATTTTAATCGAACACATTACTTTTTTTTACTTCATATTTTAAAAAAATTTGTATTATTGAAATTATAGTGATGTTGAACTTTTTTTTGCTACTTATCGATAATTTCTTATTGTGGTAAAAATTTGTTGTTAAAATTTTGATTGTTGTAAATATTATTGTATAAATTTTGGATTTTTTTACTTAGTAAAACATGCTGGGTGAGTAAAAAGTTAAAGGCGGAGAATCATTCACCGTCTTCTAATTTTCTCTTAAAGTGATTCACCGTCTTTAAAAGAACAATAGTAGAAAACGGTGAATGATTCACCGCTTTTGTAGAATTTTAATAGAGACGGTGATTCATGAAGATACATGATGAATGATTTATCGTGTTTTGAAGCTCTTGGTGTTGCATTGGCAAAAAAAAAAAAAAAATTATTTATACAAATATTTTTGAAAGGATTATTTGGTCAATTACAAAAATTTATAGGATTATTATGAAATTTTTTTATAAATTTGAACTTTAATAACTATATATATATATATATACCTCTCGACTTAATAATTAATTAAAAAGTAAACACAAAATGCAAAGATAGAAACAATCTATTTAAGCTTCAGTTTCCAAAATCTTTCAACGTGCTGTGGACTGCCGACCCGGTTCGCTCGGGCCCTCCGTTTCCACGCCCTCCCGTCCTCCCGTCCTCCCTTCTCTAATTAGGGCAAGCTTTCGCTTCTTCACCCCCGACCTTCTTGAACTCCATTACCCTCTCCACGCTTTTTCATTTACTCTTCCAAATCCCTCTCGATCGTTCCCCCACCGCAAGAAAAACGCTAGTGTTCTCCGTTTACTCCTCGTCAGGATCTCCAAAACCCTAGAATCCCACTCCCCCTCCTCGGCTCCCACCCGCAAATTAGGGTTTCACCTCGACCCCTACCGACCCTGGTCGAAAAACCCTAGCTTCAATCTCGCTCTCGGGATCCTCGGCTTGGTTTCTTGCGGGAGCGGACTCGATCTGAGGAGTTGGAGGGGTCGGAGAGAGCTCTCGATCCGCGATGGAGGCCTCCGCAAGCCGCGGTGGGTCGCTTCCTGTGCCCTCCTCCTCGCCCTCTTCTTCCTCACAGCAGCCGAGGAAGGAGTGGCGCGCTGTCTCCCAGCATTCGTTCCGGAGCAATGGGTCTGAGGTAGAAAAGAAATTTGGTCCCTTGTTTGCACTTTGTGCCTGATTGATGCTGTTAAAGTTTTGACCTTGTGTGAAACTTCGGATCTCAGGACTCTGAACATGTTAAATTGGGGCAGCCGGAGGAGAGAACTATATATGAGGTACTGTGAGAAACGGTTTCATTGTTATTTCGACAGTGTGATGTTTTAGGATACAGATAAGTGCTTAAAGAGGTAATGGTGTATTCTGGCAAGGTGCAGGAAGGAATGGGGCCACTTGATGTGGATTTCTCCTCGATTATGATTGATGGGAGGGGACTGAATGATGATATCTTGCAAAGGAAGCTGCAAAATATTTCAAGGCAGAGGGAGGAGTTGCAGCATATGGAGATTGAGCTGAGAGCACAGGCAATTGCACGTGCTGAAATCTTGGAGGCGGAGAGTGGCTTTGAAGCTCGGATGAAGGAGCAGGATGCCACCGTTGCCAAATTAAAGGTCTCTCCCACTAATTGCTCTTTGTTATGCTCATTTTTTTTTTCTTTAGCTACTGAAAAACCTGATTATTGATGTTTGCTTCATTGTCTCTAGTGCTAATCAGCTGTTTGTAAGATGGTTGGATCCCATTGTTAGTCTGGTCTGTGATGCAGTGCGTACAAGTTTCAGTCATGCAATAATGTTGAACTTTTGCAAGTTTTTGCCATGTGCATCGAAGATGCGAAGCATCTTTAATCTCCTTTTTAGATTAGCGTTGCTTGATCATTTCACATTCATCATAAAAGTATGGGTGAGTGGTATGATAGAGCAGCATCTCATATGAGTATGAATCACTAAATGACTGGAATTTAGCTCATAGTTATAAACAAATTTCTCCTCAATATGCTTGATTTATTTGGGCTGTCCATTGCATCTCCATGTTGTAACTTCATTCTAATGGCCATTAAAAGAATTAGTTTATTTCTTATTATCTAAATTGTGTTTTTGGGTATGGTTGCGGTGGTTGAATTTTAGAAGTTGCCTCATGATGTTCGATAGTTTAGATTCTTCACCCAAAAAAAGGTTTTAATAGTTTATAGTTTTCTTTTCTTTTCTACGCAGGAACAACTGCAAGAAAGAGAGAATTACATACTTGAGTTAGAGAGGAAGTTAGAAGAGAACGATAGAGAATTACGTGCTTTAAGGATTGACACTGAGGCGGTCAGTTGCTTTTTTACTTTTTTTTGCTCTCTCTTCGTTAACTAAGTTCAACATGCAATAAGTTTCATTGTTTGCATTTTAATGATTGTTTTCATAGGCCTGGGCTAAAGAGGACATTCTGAGGGAACAAAACAAAGAGTTGGCCACATTCAGGTATTTGCATTGTCTTTCTTAATACAGTCGATCATGGCTCTATGATATTTTTTTTTTTTCGCGATATATAACGTGTTCAGTCTTCTCCAATCAACTCCAAACAACAGTACAATGCTTGCTTCTATGCTACATGTGCTTGTAGCATTTGAGTACACTTTCTTTCAACTTGTCCTCTATTATCTTTCTTGATTTCTTATGCTTGCATTCTTTTGCACCTAAATGCTTAGCACCTTTATTATTACTTTTAGCTTGCGTAATGAATGAAGTACTTCAATTATATGTATAGTTGTAAAGATCTTTTATCCTCTTTTGCAATGGTACAGTTCAACAATAGATCCGAAGTGATCCTGTTTGGGGATGTCCTGCTACAATATTGTGTTCATGCTTAAGTTGCCTTTGCACAGTTGGTCCAATCGATTGTTCTCTTCCTTGACTTCCGTAGTCTCTATCTAATGTCCCCTACCACGATGTTCTCCTGCGGTTGTCCTAGATAGCTTGCAAATTACATGTTTTAATGGGCTCCTTGTGAGAACAAGAAGCATGATGTGTAGCGTCTTTTGACTCTGCCGATGGAATAGGCTTTATGTGAGAATATAGCTGGCTTCATATCATCTCTTAAGTGGTTGCATTGGCAATTTAGTGAAAGGATTTTCTTTACTAATTTTGTTCTATAAGAATTTATCCATCTAGGAATTACTTTGTGAAACCTTGCTCTTTAAGGGTGAAATTGGTCAAGCATCTGTCCCTTTGTATTTTAAGCTTTGTAAACTTTTTATTTTCTGCAGAAGGGAGCGTGATAACTCAGAGGCTGAAAGGTCACAGCTTCTTAAACAAATTCGTGATCTTCAAGAACATATACAAGAGAAGGATAATCAGTTTATTGCATTGGAAGAACAGGTACACATCTCACTTCTTGTTTTGTCTTCACAAAGTAAGAAAGTGAATGTTAACATTAAAGAAGAATATTCTATTTAGGAAATAATAATGACATGTAAATCATGTAAGTTTTGTAAATGAAATCTGATATATGAATGTTTGAGTAACTAATCTTAGGTGAGTCATGCTAAACCTACATATATTTTCTTAAAAATCTCTCCAAACTTAAGGAACTATTAAGTATCATCAACGTTAAATGCAATGTAGTTTCTTTATAGATATATATATTTTTTTATGAATATATTTGATTTATTTTAATTTGAATTCTTTCATTCAATTCTAACATAAATACTTCAAGATTATGTTTTAAAGTTTTTATTAACACTTCATCATATATGTTCAAGAACCCGCCCATTGATATAATATTATATTTTGATATCTATATTTTTTTGTCTTTTATATTTTGCAATCATCTGCAATTCTATTTTAATTGTATAAACCATTAAAATAGATTCAAAAATATTGTTAACATTTTATCAATATACTACAATAATCGTAACTATCTGTAATCCCAGAATTCTCTTTAATATCTATATTTATGTATTACTAGAATTAGTCAATTTAAATAACGTTTTAATTTTATTTTAAAAGTTCTTCATTATCTCATGATTTAAAATTTACAGTTATCTTGTATATTAGTATATTACTAATATATTTATATTCATATTTATCCAAAATTATATAACAATAATTTGAATATGTTGGATTAAGTAAATCTCCCTAAAATATAAGTCTATGCCTTCTATGGATGCATATGTGCATGTTCTGCTTTTTAAAGCAGTGTGCGGAAGGTGGACAGTTGATTTAGAACTCGGTCAACGATTGTTAATCTGATTCCAAGTTTCCAACAAGAATCATGATAACTTCATGTAGCTATTGACGGAAATTGATTTGTCTCTTCTTCTTCTTCTTCTTCTTCTTCTTTTGTGCTTTGCTTAAATTTAGTCGTAGAAACTGCTAGTTGGATTGATCACTTATGGTACAATAGCCTGGAGAACCAATTGCAGTTCAACCGTTGAATTTTTTGTGAGGCAATAGGTTTGACTCACTCTGCTTATCCTGATAGTTCGAGGATTTATGTCAGGAAAATTCGCCAACACACTTACAGGATAATAGTTATCATCTGAAACCCGATTTTAATATATTGTCTTGAATACTTATTTTAGGTACTATTTGCATGTACTGTTGGTACAGCAGTTTCAAATTTGTCAATGATTGGTGGACTAATGACCCATATGCAACTTTCTTCATAACATTATCTCAATGTTATTGTTTCTAGTGTTTCAAAACTCTGGAGTCTACCCGATTATTGTTAGTTGCTTCTTAGGGTTTTAGCAATGCTTGTTTGGGCTTTCATGTTGCAATGCCTAGTCAAACTGTGCTTTGAACCTTCTAGCAGTAAGATGCAATGTGGTGCACAATCACATCAATGTGTAAAGTGTGTACACAGCATTTTTGTGCCTTTATATATTATATAATTGCTGTGTCGGACCATGCTACTATGTTTATCTAGTGAATAACTGGATTGAAATTCTTTTATCATGCAGGGAAAAAATGTAATCAACTTAGAATCTTATAGCTGATGAACCTTTGATACAGTTGGTATCTTCTATAGAAACATTATTTGACACTTCCATCACATCAAGAAAATGGAGGTGGAGAGAGCCACGTTGCCATTAAGGCATGAACCAATAGGAGATTGCGATGTGTCTAATAAAAATATTGAGTGCACTCATTTTGCCGTAAACCGATTCTAACGAATGTATTTAAGATAAATTTTTACAATACAATAAATTATTTAAATATTTTATGTTATATATATTATATTATGTTATATTATATTTCACAGTATAAATTATCAAATATTTTATTAATAATCTAATATTCTATGAGGTGTATGAAGCATTGGTATGCACCGGTTGCAAGCAAAAATATCTCCTATCCAAGGAATTAAGTGCCGTGGCACGGGGGCGTGCCGCTCTCCGCTTGGCACAGTACGGTACGGGCTTGGCACGGTATGGTACGGGCACGCTTGCGTGCCGATGGATACGCATGACCTCCCAGTGGCACGATCTGGCACGGATTTTTTTTTTTTTTTTTTTTTTTGTTCCCAATAGGCTCTTATAATATTGTTTTGAAATATTTAGTCAAAAAATTATGAATATTGGCTATATATAGCTTATTATACTCACCAATTAACATATTGATAACTCTTTTTGTATATAAAGTATAACTATACATCATAGAAAATAGAAATAATATAATAATAATAATAAAATTCACAAGTATAATAAGTATTTAAGGCACTATCATTGCATAAAGAAAAATGATATTATATTATTTCTTTTATATAATATAACATCAATATGTTATATTATATAATATAACATCAATATGATAGTAAACCGATTTTAAAGTATGTATCAAAAATAAAAATTTGCAATATAATAAATAATTTAAATATTTTATAATATATATATTATATTAAATTTTATTTTATACTATTAATTATCAACTATTTTATTGATAATCTAATATTCTATGTGGTGTATGGAGCATTGGTATGCACCGGGAACAAGTAAAAATATCTCCCATCACATAAAAAAAAAAGAAAGTGGGAGAACCAAAGTGCTATTAAGGCATGAGCCATATTGAGTGCACCCATTTCACTATAAACCGATTCTAAAGTATGTATCATAGATAAATTTTTACAGTACAATAAATTATTTAAATATGGCTATATATAGCTTATTATACTCATCAATTAACATATTGATAACTTTTTTTTTGTATATAAAGTACAACTATACATCATAAAAAATAGAAATAATATTATAATAATAAAATTCACAAGTATAATAAGTATTTAAGGCACTATCATTGCATAAAGAAAAATAATATTATATTATTTCTTTTATTAGTGCAAACAATGATATTATATTATTTCTTTATTTTGATACATACTATCATTGCATAAAGAAAAATGATATTATATTGTTTCTTTTATAATTAAACATTGCATAAAGAAAAATGATATTATATTATTTAACAAATTTTTGGGTTGTCCAGCATAAGGTTGCACAAGACACTATCATTTACAAGGACGAGCAATTAAGGGAGGTACAAGCTTGGATTACTCGTGTTCAAGAAATGGATGCTTTGCAATCAACCACCAACCAGTCATTACAAGCAGAGCTGCGAGAACGCACTGAACAGTTTAACCATTATTGGATTGGTTTTCAACAGCAGGTTAGTGTAGAGTGCACATGCAGTTTTCTTCATTCTATGAGAAAGTAAATAATGTGTGCGCTGCTTCTATCTATATATATTTTTATGATTTTTCGTGGGTATTTTAGATGATTGTGTCTTGTTTGATCTTTGATATTATTTTATTTTGGCCTTCTGATTCTAGTATGTTGAAATGGAGCGACATCATATGCAAGTTATTCGGCAGCTTCAGCTAGAGTTAGCTGAGGCAAGAGAACAAAATGTAACACATAAAGATGGTTCAGGAGCTGCTAGTGAGAGTTCGGCTGATTCTTCTTCATATGTCCAGAGCAAGGGAAGCCAAATTAATGTGAATGATGGTGGTTCTTCAAATGGTAACTTCGGTTTTGTTACAAGTGAAAGGTCAGATGACGGTTCATCCTTAAATTCAGCTTCTAACCCACCTATAAAGGTACTATAAGTTTGAACAGCACTAAAGATTTGCTGTCATATTTACTATCATATTTTCTTAATTTTATCTGCATGAAGATTTGCTGTCATATTTTATCTGCATGAAGACAAAGATATACAATTGACATCCCAGGGAACAATGAAAGGTTGAGATATGTGGAAGGAGATGACTGCTATGAAACTCAATCTTTGTTATCAAGGTTTGGGAAAAATGACTTAGTGCATTCTGTGCTAGTTATGTGCATCTTCAGACCTTGGGTGTACTGAAACAGTAAGCAATATTAGTTGGAGTATAGTATTACAGCTGACGAGGATTTAGTTGTAACTAGTCAAGGGGCCCGCGCTTCACAGCGCATAGATATAAAAAAACCCGTAAAATTTAATATTCAAACATAAAATTATAATATTATTCTAATATAAATGTAATGCTCTTAGATAAATAATTAAATAGAAATAATAATAAGTATGCTAAAGAGAATAACTAATTCTTAAAAAATAACACCTAAGGAGAGTTTGGTTGGATGTAAAACCATGAGAATTAGTTTTTTTTGGAAAAAATAGAAAAAGTTTTACTTTTAGAGTGTTCGGTTTGTAGAAAAAAATAGTTTTCCATCAACATTTGTTTGGTTATATATATATATATATATATATATATATATATATATATATATATATATATATATTAGAATAAAACAATAATACATTGAAAATTAGGAAACTAAAAATAATAAGAAATTTTCATAATAAACTAACCGATTCATAACAAAAGTGATAAAATGAAATTTTTATAAAAAAAAAAAAAATTCGACATATATAACTCTATCTAATTTCACCAATACATATTTAACTAAGATCACGTAGAGTTCAATATCCCTAACTTGATAATTTTATCCTGAAAATTAAAATAATAATTATGAAAAAATTTAAACAACTTGAGCAAAGTCACAAAAAAAAATCCCAGATAAAGAAAAAACATAAAAGAAGAAAAAGAAACTCTCATATCTTAAACAATGTCCTTGCTGATAAAAACCAAAATTTTAAGTCGGAAAACTTACAAAAAATAAAAGAGAAAAAGAAAAAATTTTATCACTGAGTAGCATATTTTTTTTTTTTGAATTTTAGAAAAATTTCAAAATATTTTATCAAATTTTATCACAACTTTACGATTTTATATTACAAAATTTATAAAATGTTTCATTGAATAACAAAATATTACTATATAGATTACAAAATATTCTATAATAAAAATAAAAATATTCTATAGTAAAAATAAAAGAAAGTTAAATTATGATAAATAATTAAATCAAAATATTACTAATTTTATTCATAAAATTAAAATTATTATAGCTTTTAAATATTTGTTTCGAAGTGCGACGTAGCTTAGGTATTCACTCAAAAAAATCATGCAAAAATCATAAAAAATAGCGAAAAAATTCATGAAAAAAAAACCAGATTTTACACCGAAAAATTGAGGAAAAATCGTAGACAAATCTATATAAAAAATTCCATTAAACTTTGATTGGCACTTAAATCAAACATATTATTATTAATTTTGTATCTAAAATTAATTTTTTTAATGCTACAGAATTTCTTGCGTTTCAGCCAAAAAAATCATGCAAAATTCACAAAAAATAATGAAAATTTCACTGTAAAATCTGATTTCTACAAAAAATTGTGAATAAAAATTGTGGGAAAAATTAAAAACACACTCGCTTCGTCGGCCTTCCTCGAGGCCAAATTGACGTCGCTGAGCTGCGCCCCGTGCTGACTCAGAACTTCCTCCATCATCAACGCCACCGCAATCGAGAACACTTCTTTCGTCGCCATCGCCTCCACCAGTTCCTCTCTCTCTCTATATTTATTTTTTTTTTTACTTTTCTCCCACTTTTCTTCTTCTATGCTATGTACTGTCCTTTTTCTTCTATTTTTTTTTTAAGTATTGTAAGTTTTGATAAACTTCAATTTCTTCAAAGAGAGAGCCAGAGAGAGCCAAAGAGAGAGTTCTCTTTCTGCCTTTTTCGTCGCCGTCACCGCCATAACCACTATTGATGCCACCCAAGCTGCCGTCGTCGTTGCGATTGTCGCTGACGCCGCCGTCGCAGTTGCGACCGCTGCTGATGCCGCCCAAGCCGCCACTGTTTCAAGACTCTTATTGTTTTTTTTTTTTGGGAAGTAAGAGGGAGAGAAAGGGATTTAGAGAGAGAGAGAGAGAGAGAGAGAGAGAGAGAGAGAGAGAGGAGAAGGGAATAGAGAGAGAATCCTAAGAGAGTGAGAAGAGAAAAAGAAAGGAGGAAGAGAGAGAGAGAGGAGAGGGGAAGAGAGAGGCATACAGAGGAGGTAATAGATAGAGGATAAGAGAGCCTGTAGGATAGAAAAAACTAGAGAGAGAGAGAGAGAGAGAGAGAGAGAGAGAGACTGAGAGAGAAGAGGGAAGAGAGAGGAGAGAGAGTCGGAGAGAGATAGAGAGAGAGTAGAGAGGAAAAATGGATAAGATTGAGAAGATGACAACAGCTGGAGAGGGAAACAGAGAGGGAAGAGAGAGGAGAGAGAGGGGGAAGGCGAGCATGACACCTGGCGAGAGAAACGGAGAAGGTGCCACGTGTATCAAAGGAACCACCAAATTATATATTGTATAGATGGTCAAACATGCTAGTGTGTTCATCATAAGCAATGTGCTCTGCTGGACCAGCATGTGCAATGAGCATGAGTTAGATAGGTACAATATACGTACTAAATTGGCGCTAAACTATGATATTAAATTGCTAAGGTTTCTACATTTTAATTGATTAAGTGTTGGTACTTAAGTTAGTCCACAAGAGGCCATTCAAGTAGGAAATTGGCACATGGCGTCTGCTTTTGATAGGCTGATGATAGTAGATACGAGGATTAGTTGTAGATTTATAAATTGCTACAAGACATTGAATGGTTAAGGAACAAGAGAATTAGGGTACATATGCCATAACTATCTACCTGTCTGTTTTCAAGAAAATACTTCGTGATTATTGTGGATAGTCATTTCAATAACTAGTTTGTAGACACTAGGAAAAAATGCTGATAGAATTTTATTAAACAAATAGCATTAGAAGAGACAAGTAATGTGGCTAGCGTATCTACGCAATAAATAGAATTGGCTGATTGTAGCAAGAAGCATTTATTAAAAGACAGAGGAGATTGTGACAGGGATTTTTTGTAACTTGGTATTCTTGAAGGATCAAATGGCAACTAAGGGGGCGGCTAAATTAGTTAGCAAATAAAATTCAAGTAAATTTAATCTAAGGTAGAAATTGCACAACCAAATAAAAAAGAAAAAAAAAGAAGAGAATCAAACTCAGATGACACTAATGTTTGAAAAGGCGCGAGGCGCAAGACTCTTCTGGAGCCTAGGCACGAGGCTCACCACTAGGCGTGTGGCTCAAGAAGGCGAGGCACACATTTACTAAGCCTAGTTTAATTTAATGTTCTACATAAAAAGAAATCCAAAATTACCATACAAAAACAAAATAATCATCAAAAAACAAAGAAAACACATGCATAGGTTGTCAAATTTAAAAAAAATTATTTTAACTTTCAACTTAAAACTTAAAAGTGATTGTGGTGCCAATGCTGTCATTTGGTCGTTCTTCAAGCATCATCTTCATGCTCATGCTCATCCTCATTCTCATCGTTTGCATCGTCATAATCTTCCTTTTCTTCTTCAGATTTTTCATCCCCAATATCTCATTTTTCTTCTGTATTCTCAAAATCAACCCAATCTGGCTCCTCATTAATGGATAAAGATGGTCGAGATGACAAACTTATCTTTACCTTTTTTTAATTCCCTTTTCTTTTTCTATTTCCTTTTCCTTTTCAATTCCTTTTCCTTTTTCAAGGCTATTTACTGACAGTGTAAACTGTGTATGATGGCTAGGCTCATTAACCCTAGCAGCTGTAGCCACATCAATCCGTGTCAAAGTATTATCTTCCCAAAGAAGTCCTTTTTCATTATCACCCTCTCCATCATTGTCCATCACTCTAGTCAACGATTCATTGCTATCATCGACATCATTTAGTACGATGGGATCAATAATATCATGCAAATTGTACCGACGCATTAGTGCTCTATTATACTTAACATATACCAGATCATTCAAGGGTTGTTGTGCAAGCCTATTTCTTTTTTTGCTATGAAGTTGCAAAAAAATGAAATCAACGAATAAGCATATTAATTATTAAATTTATGTTGCAGATTTGCATCATAAGAAAATAAATCATAGTTCAAGTTTAGCGTGTTATGCATTCATTTTACAACTTACACGTTCAAACATACTCCAATTTCGTTCGCACCCAGATTCACTACAAGTGAGACTAAGAATTCGAACAACAAATTTTTGCAAGTTCGGTGTAGAAGATCATGCGATCTCCACCACTCAGCTATGATATAGAATAGAAGAATAAACCAATAATTAAGTTTTGCTTTCTATAATTCTATTAGAATTTAGAAATTTAGAATTAAGAAAACTAATAATATGCAAGTAATAGTATACCGTGTGACTTTGTATTTCTATGCTAGATTGCTAAGTCGTGTCCAAAGAGGCTGGATGCTCTACGATATATGCTTAATTGGTCACTTATTTTATCTTGTTCCTCAATACTTGGAACAAATCGTTGCAGTCTTGTATAGCCCCGGCATAACCTCTTCATCTTGCTCAATATTTTGATTTGAGTAAAAGTGCGTGGGATTAAAATAAAAACCAGCAGCATGCAATGGGCGACGGAGTTGACATTCCCACCGTTAATCAATTAATTTGAAAACTTCATTATATTTTTTCTCGTTCTCATTGAATGATTTTGCTATGGCTTCCTTTGCTCTATCCATGGCCTCATAGATGTATCCCATTGAAGGTCGCTTCTCACCATCAAATAATCTTAGAACATGAACAAGAAAACTTTAAAAGTATATATTATATTGGTCCAAAAGGTGGGCATCATTACGATGCTAGTAATTCCTTCCTTTTGCCCGATTGTTATTTTTGCCCACTTGCTCTTTTAGTCCAATCTTTTGAATGTAAACATCTTCCTCAAGTTATTTTTCTGACGGTGTAAGCGTTGGAGGGTGAGAAAAGCATTGGCAAATCTTGTTATGCCAGGCCTAAGCAACTCCTTTTGGCCCGTGAAACGTCTCATTATATTCACCATATATGTGCTGGTATAATAACTATAGCTATTCAAATTCACGGCTCTTTGTACGGTTCTATGTACAACCAGCATCTTACGATATCCTCGAGCATCAAATCAATGCAATGGGCATGATCACATGGAGTCCAAAACAAATTAGGTCTCTTGGCTTCTAACAATCTCCCTAAGAAAAAAATGAATGAAAGAGAGATTAGCTATTAGTTATATAAATATTACACACAAAATATAAAAAAAATTAGAAGTTAAAAACTATAAAAGAGAGAAATCTTATTGGCTACTACATTAGCTGATTCATGATCAGTAACAATTTTCACAATATTTACTTCCCCAATAGCCTCTATTATATTATCCAATAATTCAAACATTCTTTTCCCATGTTTAACATAATTAGAAGCATAAACAAATCCAAGAAATACCGTACCCATTGGAGACTTCACAAGAAAATTTAGTAAGGGTCTTTCTCTCCTATCTTTCCATGCATTTGACATTAAAGAGAAACCAGTCCTCTCGCCCATTCCTCTTCATGTGACTTCAAAGCATTTCTTGTCCTCTCAATCTCCTTCAAAAAAGGAACTCGTAACTCATATGCGACGGTGGTTTCATGCCACAACCATATTGCCCAATGGACTCAATTGCTACTCAAAAATTATCATAATTAATGGCATTAAAAGGTATCCCAATATCGTACATCTATCGGGCAAAGTCTTTACAAGCTTTCTCTCTAAACTCTTTTTACATGTATTATTTATTGTGGTTTGCTTTAGCTTTCCTTTTTTTTTTTTGAACTACCTTCTCCACGTCACGAGTGAAATACTCGTCTATAGAACCCTTTTGACTACGTTTTTTTGCTATTGACTTGGTATGACATCTTTTTCCAAAAAATTTAAATTTTTCGTTATCATCTTCATCGTCGTTATCACCATAGCCCTTTACTTCATCAAACTTAAGCATCAAAGGATTTATCTCCTTTGTTGCTTTTTTTTTTTTATGCATAAACTCTTTAATTTTCTGCGAACATAAGCCATACATCTTGGGCATCCTTTTGCATTTCGAAAGCCGCCAATAATATGTTGTTCGGCTCTACAGATGCCTCCATTTGTTATTTTTTCACAAAAATTATAGATCACATCATTATTATTGTTGGAATTCTTTAAACGTGCATATTTTCATGCAGGATCCTTTTTGTATCCTTCTTGATCCATTCAATCAAGCTACAACAAATCAATAATGAAATAGATAATAAGAAGTCAACAAAACATAAAGAACAACAAATTACAAATAAAATTTTAAGGTTAGAAGAGGAAAATGTCTAAAAAGAGAATATAAGAGAAGAATCAGACAAAGAACGAAAAAAAGAACCAACAAATATGCAATTGAAACAAAAAGAGTAAAAACACGAAAAAAATAGAAAAAACCTCACAAATGCATCAAATCCCATGAAAAAATAACTAAAAAAGGTTCAAAAGAGAAGAACTGAAGTATAGAGGCAATACTTGCGTGTTGCCGATTCTGCTTTTTGTTGCCGCTGCTATTGTTTCCGCTGCCACTGCTGCTTGTTTTCTAGCTACCGCTGTTGCTGCTTGCTTGCTACCGTTCCTGCTGTCCTCCTTTGCTTGCTGTCGCTGTTTGCCGCTGCTTCTCGTTGCTGTTGGTGGATATTCGGCAAAATCCTATTTGGGAGAACACGAGAGGAAAAAGGATAGGGCGAGCAGATGGATTTTTAGGGGTAGGATTTCTATAAGTATCTTAATAGGTTAAAGTTTAAAAATCAAATTCAGAGCACGACAACCTGATATCTTGAACCCAAAACCCATATGAACTTAAATATTGTGAGGTGCACGACTCAGAGCCTTGGTGTGCCTCGCTATTGCTGAGGTGCTGAGGCTAGCGTCTCGCGCCTAGGTGGGCGCATCATGCACGCCTTTTCAAAAAGTGGATGGTACAGATCATTTATCTTGGTTCTGTAACGCCTCGATAACAGCCAATTTATTCGGTTTGGGCACGCACACAGACCCGCCGAACGGGCATGATCTCTCTCTACCCGAACGGAATGGTAACATCTCAATCATACAAACATGCACAAAGAGATATATGTAATATCAGAGTATGACTTAAATTTAAACATTCAACTTTTAAGCATAAAGAATGAATACATAAAGTTGAAATCATGTATAACTAGAATGAACTTTAGATACATTTATACATCAATTTTCTTTCCTCTCTCAAAATACAACATATTCACTCTAGTATAAAAAGGTTTCACTAGACTGCTAGGTCTCTACTTTGCAAGGCCTTTGCCTCAATCTTGCGTCTCGCTGGCGACACCTGGATCTGTAAAAAGGGTAAACCACAAGGTGTGAGAATTATGAATAGTTTCAAGCAGGTTCAATCATCGAGAAACGTGCTCTACAGTCTACACACACTTGGTCCAATGGAAGTATTAGTAGCAAGATAATATTTAGAGCTAATATGCAATTAAAACTTATACACTACTAGCTCTCACATGCACAACATGTCACTATGCTACTATGCCATCACAAACTGCCACTATGCGGCTAATCATCGGTTACTGCCTGCCTACTCGACCGCTCTCGGTCACTTATCTCATTGTGATTTAAGTTTCATATAAGAGCATGTTTGTTTTACCAAAAGTGGATTTTGGGTTGAAGTGGAGTTTAGGTGAAAACTACTTTTCTTTCGCTGTTTTTTTCTATAGCTATAGAAGTGAAGTTCCTTTAGTTCTGTTGTTTGTTTGGTAGATTGTGAATGGTGTAAAGACTATAATTTATATATAAATAATAAATAACTTAATAAATAAGAAATTATAATGTAATAAATAAATAACAATATAATTATATTCCTCTATAATTTAAAAAAATGTAATATAAAAGAACTAAAGTAATTTTTTTTTATACATAAAGTATAATAATACAATACTAAAATCATAGAGTAAAAGGAATATTAATACTCAACTAATTAATTTTCGTCATATTATAAATGAACAAACCAAATGAAAGAAATACGAATACTTAAATAATTAATTTTCATCATATTTTCTTTTATTACTGCTTTATATAATAGAACCTAATAAAACATATATATATATGTTGAATGTCTAATTATCTAGTTTGTGCGACTAAATATCTATTGTTATCATTTGATTAAGTTGGATGATAGTTGGTTGATACTTTTTGAATTATTATTTCATACGATTGATTATCTTTTTTTTATGAATAGATGTAAAACAATTATACAAGTTAATGTATCTCAAAATATATTCCTTAATATAATCCAGATATCCTGATTACTCTCAACATATCATTACATATAATCAATATATATTTAAATATATTTAAAATAATATTTTATTCAAGTATATCCTGTGTTTCGTATCCTAGGGCCTTGTTTGGATTCGGTATAGAAGCGGGAATAGGAGGGATATCCCTCTTATTCTTTCAAACGCACCAGGAATCAATCGGTATAGCTTGTTCCAGTACAACTAGAATAAGTAAGAATTACTGTTCTCACTCTTTCCAACCACCCTCTTACTTTTTTCTTAAATATCCTCCCACGTCTACCAAGGCACCATCTCTCACCTCATTATTACATAATAAAGTTTAAGGGCAAAAAAGTAATTTACCCCAATTAAAACTCTTTATTCCTATTATTCCTCATTCTCATACCAAACACAAAATCTCTTATCCTTGAAACCATCCCAAACGCTTTTTTACACTAGTTCCGTACTTTATACTTATCCCTGGAATAGCTAGTTCTGTCTTATCCCGTTACCAAACGGGCCCTAGAAGTTTTAGGAATTGCCGTCTCACCTTATCCGTGTTGTGTCGTATCTGTATCCCCGTATTCGTATCTGTGCAACATAGCTCAAAATCTAGTAAAAATCAATTCGGCTATTAAAAACAGAAATGTTTCAGAGAAAGATAGAATACTTTTAAAAGCCCTTGATCCTCATTGGGACGGCGCACCATAAACCAACCAATAAACAAATAAAAGAGATTAAAATTAAACCCAAAGTTGTTAAACGAAAAACTACTTATTTGTATGTTGGCAAAATAATGAAATGGAAGAGTAAGGATTTGGTTTGAGCTTTAGGAGTTAATGGGGCAACCGAAAATTTTTGGTTAGAGATAGAGAGTTGAGGTGGATAAGTATTTTCATCAATAGGTTTAAGTATCCATGGAGGGCTGTTAGAAGCATCTCTTTTTAATATCAAGATTGGGAATTAGGGCTTTGTAAATTATATATGGAGATCCGTGGAGTAAGATGAAGATAGGAGATGCTATCTTACTGGATGAGATTCCCCATTTAGGTTTACAAAATAAAAACAGTTGCTGAAGGTAGTAGGGTGTCTAACCTCTATTTAACCAATTTTGCCGACCAACTAAATGTTTGAAGAATGGATGTACATGAACATAAAGGTGAGGCATAAGTTGTATACTTGTATGGGATATTCAGGATAAAAGCGCAAACTTGTAGACTAGTAATTTTAGGGAGACTGACTTAACAAGTTAGCATTTGTTGTGGCTATGTGAGTTAGTTTTCAGGTTTAGAGGATGAAAGAAGGTTTTGGCCAGGGTGCATGCGGGGTGGATCTAGGGGGCAGGAGCCTTGCCTTGCTTCCCGCCCCATCAACCAATATCCTGCCTCTACTACTGCCCGAATCTGTGACGGATAATAAAAAAAAAATCTCATAATCAGCCCCGCCTCAAAAACCTGACTCCTGTTGGCGCCCCGAATCCGCCCTGACAACTAGTTCGAGAGATGCAACCTACTCACCTTCACAGGTTATGCTACGGCGGTGGGGTGGTGGAGAGGCAGTGTTGTAGCAGAGGGGTGGTGTTGTGGCAACAGGGGGCGGATGGGAAAGGAGAGTGGTTGGCTGAGAGAAGGGTCGGCTAGAGTTTATGTTGGCTAAATTGATCTATATATATTGGTTATTTTATAATTAAGTAATTTTTTACGGGTGTTTTAAAAATTATAAAACAAATTTGGGGCGGATCAAAATTTTTTTGTATCCTGCCCCGAATTTGCCTCGTAACATAAAATTTGCCCTGTTTATTGCCGTGTCTGTTTATGACCTCCCATTTACTGCCCCATTCAGAGCGGATCGGGGCGGGAGCTCCACCTACCCGGATTGCATCACTAGTTATGGCAGAGAAATAGTTTCTTGATGCTTTATGCGTAGTGTGGAGAAGCATAGAGAAATTCGAAGGGACCATCCTTCGGGCTTTATTTGTTTAAATGAACATATGATAGAGTTCTAAGAAACACGTGACAAATTTAGTAAGAAGCATATTGTGTTACATACCACACTGAGTATCCCTTTATAGATGCTTTCGTATATAAAAGGATAAGATTTAAGAGTTGTTTTTGAAGCACTCTCTTTCACCAATGATAAAAAAAAGACTGTCAGAGTCGAATTATAGCACTCATTAATATCAAAGCTGTGCTAAACTCTTCTTAGAACAAATTGTTCTTGTATATGACTGTTATGTTAGTCATGTTCAAGAAAATTTTTTCCTCTTTTTGTTAGCCTTACTATAAAACTTGAGATGCTGAAGTTAGTCATTTTTTCGTTCATATGCAGATAATCTACATCTTTTTTCCGTTTACTTACAACTGAAGATGCATTCAATTGTTGCGTGCTACTGTATTGTAGCGTGAGCTTAATGCTCTAAGTGAACTGTCAGGTGTCAGTTGACACAATTGTTCCATAAATTTGCATATTCTCTTCATAGTTTTATACCCTACATCTAAATTCGATGTAGATGATGACAAGACTCTGATTGAAATAGCCCCATATTGATATTTCTTCATTGAGTATTTGTGCAGTTGTTTGCTATTTGCATATTATACAGTAATATTTCTTTCATATATATTGATTCTCATTACTGATTCCGTTCTCCAATCTTTGTCATGTTATATACTTTTAAGATTGTGAAGTGACTATTTTTTAAAAATACTTTTTTCTTTTTATTAGACTGAACATTCCTCGGGTGTGCCGGTTGTTCCATCTTCATTGCTTGGGGTCAGTGCCTTTTTCCCTCCTGGACAGATGGCTGCAATGCATCCTTATGTGATGCAGCCACAAAGTGTTCCACAATCTGTAACATCGACCAACTCACCTGTTCCTCCATCTCAGCTTGGTCATTTGCAGCCAACATCTGCAATTCCTGCTCATCATCATTGGCCGAATCAACTGGTGGGACTTTATTTGAAATTTTTCTCGAAATCTGCATTATAAACAACTTATTTGGCATGAATTATTTTTATAATAAACCTAAATTACCTTTTCATTTCTTGCTTTATGCTCCTCAACATGCTTTTATATTTTAGGGTGCATTTGATGTCTCACAGATACCTAACCAGACACATTATCAGTCATCCCAGTCAGATCAGAATCTTTTAAGATCAGATGCTCATTCTAGCTACCAGCATTCTGTTGAAGGACATGTAGTCCAACCAGACCATCTTAGTGTCCATATCAACCAAGAGCATAGGTCTCGCCATGCAATCAGTGGATCAAGTGAAGTTCAGGTCTATAAAACTTCTATAGATCTACAAATAATTTATTCTTGTTCTGTTCCCAGATATTTAATGTTAATGCTGACTTATTGATGGCAGGTTTTGGAATCAAATGGGAAGCAGCGTTCAGTTTCCCTAGATACACAGGAGACCTTAGATGTAAATTCTGAGGGTAATTCTACCCAAAAGTTTGACATACGAGAACAGAAGAGTGAGTCAAAGGTTTGTTTTGTTCCCACCGATTCTTCAATCAATCTCATTGCACGTTTGTATTATCACCACTTTTCATTTCTCAAAAGGCAACTTAAGAAGTGGTTGTCAACTTTTGCTGACAAATTATTCTTTTGAATGTTTTAGGTACAAGATGAAAACATTTTTGCTGCAAATAAGCAATCACAAGAGCCCGTGCTAGTGCAACAGTGTTCAGCTCCTAGTGTGGTTGCTTCAGCTCCTCAGGCCCATGGCACCACTTCAAATGGAGCAGCAGAATGCAATAAAAATGCAGTTAATTATGCTGAAATACCTAGTTCTGTTACTTGGTCGTCAAATTTGTTGCTTCCTGGGAAGGCAATGGAACCTGCTTTACTGGATGAACGATCACTTCTGGCATGCATTGTTCGTGCTATTCCTGCTGGATCGGATGGTCGCATCAGGATAAGCACAACTGTGAGTAAATTTTCTGTTGGAGCTCGTGATTATTTCTTTATAATTAGGCTGATCGGTTTGTATTTATTTATTTCATATTCCAGCTACCAAATAGGCTTGGAAAAATGCTTGCTCCTCTTCACTGGCATGATTACAAGAAACAATATGGAAAGCTGGATGATTTTGTGGTGCATCATCCTGAGGTACTTTTTTAACCCATGCATGTCTTATTACGATATAGTCTTGGCTAAGTTGCTTATGGGAGTTTCTTACTTTGCAATGCCAGTTATTTGTCATTGAGGGGGATTTTATTCATCTTCGCGAAGGAGCACAACAGATCATATCTGCTACTACAGCTGTTGCTAAGGTTGCTGCTGCTGCAGCATCAGCTTCCCAATACTCCTCATTATTGCCTTCGGTTGCTGTGACTCCTGTTGCTCAGAGCAATCGCCAGAAAAGGGTGCCACCGATTGAGCCTAGATCTGTGAATACTATGTCTTTTGCAAATGGTGTTGTTATAAGTAATCCTGGAGATTCATTTGACATGCATTCACAGATTCCAAAAATGCATGATCAACAACAGAATGGTGTCAATTTGAATTCAAAAATTGTTCAGGGGCTTGCTGATATAGCAATTTCGAATAAACTAAAAAGTTTTCAGGACCCGAATGGATTTATTATGCCTGAAATTAGACCTGCTCCGTCATCTGTACATGTTGGTGCTGGAAATGGAGGAAATCTCGAAAGAACAATCCTGTCTTCGTCGCAGAACAAAGGACCAAGTAATGGGAGGCATGGGTCTGGAGGTAAACAACAAGGAAGGTAAACATTATTATTTCCATGACTTAGATTTAACACCTCACTCTTTCTAAAGCTACAGGAAGATAAATTAATTGCAATTACTATTTTTTTTCAGGTCATCTGGTGCTGGCTTGATTTCCAGAAGATAGTAAGAATCAAACTGCCTTATTTTAATCTCAAGATGATTTTATATAATTGGTACTTGTTCTATATTTATAGTTATTTATTTTAAACGTCTCTCTTATCGGTATGTGAATAATTGTAAGATTCTTAGTTCCTTCTATGTTTGAAACTCTATCTATTCCTCATATATTTACTTTTCCTTTATTTTTCGTCTGTTGTCTAGATAAGCTAAAGTTTTTAAGTACATTTATAGGTAACTAAATTTACAGATAAAACTTGACGTAGGCTTGCTGGATTAATTTTGTATTATAAGATTAATGGTGGTTGTTTGAATGTGGTTGAACAAAGAAGGAATTTAGTGAGCAGTTTGGATCAGGATCTTGTTAAAAGTGATCATGTCTTTGTACTTCATGGATGTGGCTGTATCAGCCCTCTTCTTACTTGCAGCTATTTCGAATAGATTAGTGCATTTGCTATATTGTGTTTTAGGTTTAACAACAGTCAGATGGTTTAAGACCTTTATGTCACGGACTTAAGTGAAATCGCTTGTCAAGCCTGTGTGGCGCTCACCTTCTTGCGCAAAGTGGGCAAGCTTGCCTCTCTTCTTGCTAGCTTGGACCTATTCGCTCTAAGACTATGTACAAGAGAGAGTTTGAGGAATGCTGTAGTATATTACTCGAAAGTGAAAAGTACAACTAGATTCCCGAGACATGGGGGTGGAGGCCACAATCTTATATAGGCCACTTGCTGTCCAACTTGCTAATGAAAAGACCGGTGTTTGAAAAGGTGCGAGGCGCAAAGAGGCTCAAGGTTCCTTTGGATCCTAGGCGCGAGACGCACCGCGAGGCGCACGCCTCAAGAAGGCGAGACTGCACATTTACTAGGCCTTGTTTAATTTAATATTCTACATAAAAAAATAAAAAATAACCATACAGAAACAAAATAACCATAAAAAAGTAAAGAAAATATCTGCATATAGATTCCCAAATTAAAAAATATATATATTTTAACTTTTAACTTAAAACTTAAAAGTGATTGTGATGCCAATACTCTCATTTGGTCGTTCTTCAAGCATCATCCTCATCCTCATCGGTTGCATTGCCTATAATCTTCTTCTTCTTCAGATTTTTCATCCCAAATATCTTTTTCTTCTATATACTCAAAATCAAACCCAATCTGGCCTCTTCATCAATGAATTAAGAGAGATGACGGCAACTTATCGTTACCTTTTTTAATTTCCTTTCCCTATTCCATTTTTTTTCCTTTTTCAAATTCTTTTCTTTAAAATTTCTTTCTTTTTTTTAGAGTTTTTAGGGTTTTTTTTTTAAGATTTCTTCAAGTATCTTAATGGGTTAAAGTTTAAGAATCAAATTAAGAATCCGACAACTCGATAACTTGAACCCAAAATCCGCCTAAGCATAAATATTGTGAGGTCCGCCTTAGCAATAGCCTGCCTCGCTATTGCTGAGGCACGCGCCTCGCGCCTAGGCCAAGGCGCGCGCCTTAGGAGTGCCTTTTCAAACAGTGAAAAAAATGTAAGTGGCGCCAAGATATAAACCAAAAAGGAGGCTACAAGCTGCCTAGAAACCCCTGCTTAATGCTACTCCTAGAAACTCTAAGAGACTCTTGATCCTTTTGTATCCGCACTGGCGGTCTCGAGATTCAAAGAGATGCTTCTAGAAGACTTAGGCAAAATCTCTAATAGTGATCTTTTTTGGAGTTTGTCTAGTTGCAAAGGAGAAATCAGCAAAAATATTAGGGAAATTTTTTTGTCTGGGACAACTTCCCCACATAACATACAGACGCTCTCGTCACGGCCAAGCCAATCCCGGTCCGCATAGCCTTGCTCGCAATCTGCCGTGCCTTCGTGCTCGTACAGCCTCGAGCCTCGCTCAGGTCTTCCTCCTCGAGGTCCTCATAGTAGATAATTCCCTCGCACTTCACCTCCTAGTAAAGCTACAGGGCCATCAGGGTTGGATCCTACATCGGCTTTGCCCGACACATCGGAACTATGCAGGGAGCTGACTCATTCATAAAGCTCAGCACCCACAAGTGTGGCATGGGTACCGCTTTTTATGAAGCTAGGAAGTTCATCGCGAGGATCACTCCAAAAGTTGTTGAGCGGTCCAACAGTGAGATTGGTCGTGCCTTTCCACTGGTCGTTGGCTATCTCGACGCCCTTGGCAACTTCTGCGATTGGTCGCGCCTTGGAGTTGACCGCCTTGATGAGGCTTGCATCTTTCTCAGGTATGAGGCCCAACCACTTGGTCTCCGCCTTCGCGACATTGGGCAATCCTGTGCCCAATGGTTCTCTCGCTACACATAGCACATCATATTTTTAGGCGGCAGAGCTGGATTATGCTTGTGCCCATTCGCGTCCCCCGGATTGCGGTGCTCTTCCCCGCTTTTTGCCTCGATCGTCTTGGATGGTTTACCACGATCGCCCTCGGTCCACTTGTACTAGGGCAACTTCTCTGTGTAAGTAATTGTAGAATTCAGGTCTTTGACACCTCGCCCCACAAGCTCCTTGTTCCCCTATGGTTGGAGTCCGTCTAGGAATAAGTCTAGGAAGAAGAATATCCTATCCTTATCGGCCATGCTAGTGAACGCCAACATCAATTTAGAATATTCTTGGACATATTCCTTCAATGTGCCACGGTGTTTGAGTCGTTGAAGTTGCCTCCGCACAAGATATTGGACATGTTTGGGGTATAACTGTGCCTTGAGCTCACGCATGAAGTCCTCCCACGTCTTCAGCTCGCATTGGCCCTTCTTGGCCTCTGCCAACCGCCGACGCCACCACAGCATGGCATTATCAGTAAGGTGCATGGAAGCGATTTGGACCTTGTCTTCCTCGTCCTCCAACCGTAATGCCTTAAGGTAGCATTCCATGTGCCATAAGAAGTTACCAATTTCTTTCTCATCGCGCGTACTTTTGAAACACGGGTTTAGGGACCCGGACCCTCGAGGTGTGCTACCTTCGTGTCTCTACACCGCGAGCCATCGCCTTCTTGAAGATTGTCACCCTCGTCTTGAGGTCCTCGATCTCATCGATCATTGTGACAAGGTCCTGTACCAGCACCCTTTGCTTGTCCTTGCGACGGGAGAGGTCGTTGTGAAATTTCTTGAGCTGATGACGGAAAGTTGCCATGGCAGCCGCGACGTTGTCCTCCAGCCTATCCTCCATCATCCCCACATGTTGGGATAGGACGGAGTAGTGCTCCGTTTTCGCATCAGCATCCTCCAGCAAGCCTATGCGGTTTTCGAGTGATGCGGACTCCTTCACAAGGGTCTGTGGCTCCTTGCTCTTGCCGCGCTTGGACTATCTTGATTTTGGGACAACATCAACGACGACAGCATCCGAAGACGACATAGCTCCCAGCTCTCGAACTCGCTCTGCTGCCAACTGTCATGGACTTAAGAGAAATCGCTTGTCAAGCCTGTGCGGCGCTCACCTTCCGCGCGAAGTGAGCAAGCCAGCCTCTCTTCTTGCTAGCTTGGAACTACTCACCCTAAGAGTAAGTACAAGAGAGAGAGAGAGTTTGAGGAATGCTGTAGTATATTACTTGAAATTGGAAAGTACAATTGGATTCTTGAGAAATGGGGGTGGAGGCCACAACCTTTATGTAGGCCACTTATCGCCCAACTAGCTAATGAAAAGACGCAAAGTGGCGCAAAGATACAAGTCAAAAGGGGAGGCTACAATATCCCAAGAGACCCCTACTTAATGCTACTCCTAGAAACTCTAAGAGACTCTTGACCCTTCGGCATCTGGATCCGCGATTTCGAGATTCAAAGAGATGCTTCTAGAAGACTTAGGCAAAACCTTCAACAGTGATCTCCTTTGGAGTTTGACCGGTTACAAAGGAGAAATCAGTAAAAATATCAGGGGGAAAATCTATGTCCGTGACATGTAGATTTTGCATTATTGCATTTGAGATACATTTCAAGTTGTGACATTAACCTAAACTAAACCAAAATATTACCTTCACATAAACAAACATGTGCAAAATTCAAATGTAAAGAAGAAATTTTATGGGTTCTCTTGTAGATTATATTGTGACTATGGAATTAATGCTTAGTTTCACTAAAGGCTTTTTTTTTTCCAATCAATTTGTGATCTTTTGAGTCTTGAAACTGGAACTGCAATCTGTGTGATCATTACTAGTTCAAGTATCCTCGTACAGTCACACCCACATGTGGACAAGTTTGTCCTTATGGACACATTTCATCCAGTTTGGCAACACATTATATTTGATTAGTACCTAGCACTGTACAAATGATGTTTATTTTAGCACATTCTAATTAAAGATCACTTACTATGCTAAAAGTGTTCCTCATGACGTTGTTCATAGGAGCTTCTGTTGCAGTTCATGCTGGAAGTCAGTACGAAGTTCTTCCTGCTACTGGAAAGCTAATGTCACCTGAATCATTGTTTAGTATCAATCGAGTACCAACTTGTCAAATTGATGATTGTGCTTCCGTTCAAAACATTTTTCTGCATATGCTGCACATTGTCTGAATGTTTCTGTGGAAATATATGACATTTCTTTTGTGTTGAGGTAATGAAGTGAAAATCCTTGAACTGTAAAAGCTTTTGCAATCAGACACCTAAATTGTTCATTTTTGAAACATGCTGCTTTCATGTAACAATGCAATTGTCATTTCAGACTGAACAATGCTAGTTTTAACATTTCTTGTTCTGTGACGTCTGTTGTAGAAATAATAGTAATATCACTTTAAACACCGTAACAACACAATATGTAGCTTTATTAGGAATTGAAGCAACGTAGTTCTTCAAATCTGAGGCTTCATTCCTGCAGAAACTGTAGAACCTACGAAATGGTGTTCAACCCTTTGTTGCGGAAATCACTAGGAGACTATTGTCGGTTGTTGTACAAAGGTTTGATTATACTAATGCATGAAGTTACAGGAACATGTCTTTAGTGGCCATTGTAACATCTTGAAAGTTCAAAGGGTAACAATAGATATATTTCTTTTTTTTTTGTTTGCATGATATTATATATATATATATATATATATATATATCTATACCTATATATGATTTCTCTTATTTTTTTGCCACGTGTAACCATTTCCTTCATCTATACAATTGAGAATTTTCTGATTTTTCTTATTCCAAACTCCTAATAAATTAATTGTAGACTCTTTTTATTCCCAAACTCCCAATGAATTAATTGTGGACTCTTTCCATTCCCAACCCCCAATGAATTAATTGTGAACTCCAAACCTAATGAATCACTTATACACCTAAAATCAAATTCTACACGATTCACATCCAACCACAAAAACTCTTATACTATGACCAACATCATTCTCTGCTCTCATATTTTGAGTTCTTATTCTCTCTCTCTCTCTCTCTCTCTCTCTCTCTACGCCACCACCTCCCTCTTCGCCATCTCCGTCGGCAACAAAGCCCTCTCCCTCGACCCCTCCACCCTCGATTCTTACTTCTTCCTTCCCGCCGTGAAGAATCTCCAAAGCCTTCTTGCCCTCATCCTCCTTCTCTTCCTCCAAGGTTAAAATTTTTTACTCTCGATCTCATCGAAACTCTACACTGCCGTAACTCATAGAACGTGAGCTCTCTCTCTCTCTCCCTCTCTTTCTAAATTTTATTACATTCCCACATATGCCTTAAATTTTAATTCCGAATAGATTAATCTTTTACTCTGATTGGTGCTATAGGTTCTTATGTTAGGATTGAAAATGATTTTTTTATATATATTAGAAAAGATGTTTTAAAACAGTGTTTTAAATTATTTTATATAATCTTTTACTTCTGTATTTATATTATAATAATAAAAAATATAAAAATATTTTTTTAACAATATTTATCCGTCGCATCGCACGGTTAACTACACTAGTATATATATATTTGTATTTGAGTAACATTACTATGATTTGCGTGAGGGAAATTGGTGTTTAGCTGAGTAATAGAATTTCACCAAGGGGCCGTTTGGTTCAAGGTTTGTAATATTTTGCTTGCTGTATATTTTATATTTGGAATGACAAGCTTGTTACTAAATCATGCCACTTGGGTTAGGGGTTGTTAAGAACTAGTATATTCTTATTAATGGACTAATGATTCCTATTGGCATCGTTTGGTTGGGGAACTAGGCACGGAATAAGGTCTTGTTCTAGCCTTGTTCCTAAATGTGTTTGGTTATAGGTGGAAACAACAGTTCTCGTCTCCCTGGAACAAGCTCGTATAAGTCGGAAACTATTGTTCCATCATTTTTTCTAGAACAAGCTTGTTCCCACTTGAGAACAAGCTTAATTAAAGTAAATATAATTTTAATTATTATATTAACTCTTTAATTAATCTAATTATTTTATTAACTAATTAAATAAGTAAAATTATAATTACTCTTATTCTCACTATTCCAAACTATCCGAACGCTATTTTTTTTATTTATGGGAACAACCCAATTTTCATCCAAATGCAAAATTGGTTTTGTTCCGGTTTATTCCAAGAGTTGTACCTATAACAGGAATAAGTAGTTCTTACTTTTACCAGAACCAAATGCAGCCATTAAGTATGGAAATGAGAATACCTTCTAACCGGTAATAATCTAGTATTCCTACCACCTGGAAATCTACAATTCCTCTACTTGACTAACACCTTTTACAGCCATCCAACTTGAGTTGAATGGTAATAATTTGAGTTTTTTCAATAGAAAATATGGCGGATTACTAGAATATTACAAACTGTGTACTAAATAGTTCCCAAGTATTATCATCTAGTCTCATTTGAATTGGTTTTAGGGATTAAACGAATATATTCAAGATGAGGTTCTATGGTTTATATTCTTTGCTAATGGTAGCTAGGATTTTTATGGAGGAAAAACAGTAAATAAAGTCTTTGGAACAAGTTGGTTTCAGTTAAAATGTACGAAATACATTTAATAGATTGAAGCATCAAGATTGAAAAATACGGGGTTTCCTACAGAGAGTAGAAGGTCATGGTTCCAACTAGAATTATGAAGTATAATTCTTCTGGATGTGTAGTGAAACCTGTTCTGCAAGCTTGGTCATCAGATTGTTTAATTTGTTTTTCTGGATTGAGTGTGTTAAGATATGTGTTGTTCTTTTTGGAGACTAATGGAGATTGTCACTAGCTGAATCATAGGATAGATAAGCTGTTGATATGACAAGAAAGAGAGGAATAAATTCCAATTCTCAGTAAGGAGATATGCAATAGTTGTAGCCAACCTCATATGTGAATTACCTGAGGTAAGGTTGATAGTTGATGATAGTTTCCTGGTGGTGTTAGCATTATTGCATGAGTATGTCATATTTGTTCCATGTTCAAATTGTTTAAGGTCTCAGCAGCCTTTAGGAACTACAAAGGCTCTATAAGCCTGTTTGCATTTGCTTTTCGATAAATTAAAGTACTAGTAAAATATGATTTTCTACCTATTTATTCAGAAATGGTAGGAACATCTAATTCTTTCCAATTTTTCCGTAGTGTTCCAAAAGTGCAGCCGCATATGCTGCCGCTTGTGCTTCCGCATATGCTCCGCCGCTTGTGCTTCTGTTTGGGCCATCAACCGCATCGCATTTATAATATGTGGTGCAGTATATGGTCGAACTATGTGGCCGCGTATGCTGTGGGCGGCCAAATTTGTGGCTGCCTTATGTGTATATCTCTCTCTCTCTTTTTTTTTTTTTTTTTTACCTTTCTTTCTTTTGAGGTGGGATTGAAATGCCAGTGGTTTATGATTATACATGCACACAAGTAACTATTTTCATATAAATTTGGTTATTTATTATGCATATTCATGTAACTATATATGTGTAAATATAACCTATCACTCTTTTCTTAATTGCTTGGTCATTAATATTTCATATTGTGGTATTATTTTTAACATATCTAATATATATAAGATATTATTAATATTGATGAATATTTTTGTATCTGTTAGATGTTATTGTTCTATATTTTTAAAGTGTTGGTTTGGAGGTTGACTACAAGTGATGGTAAATGACAGAAAATGGATAAATTATTATTTTTCATAAAAAGTTTAGCCAATTTATTACATATTTGTTTATTTCTACTTTTAAAAAGTATATTAGTATAGTTTTTACATTTACATTTAATTTTTTTATATTTTAAAAGCTGAACCGCATATGTGCCTGCGTATGCATTTGGATACCGCATGTGCTCTATGGTGGGTCAACCACCTGCGTACCGCATACAGATTTTTAGATCATTGTTTTTCAGTTTTAGAATTTTCAATGTGCCTTGAATATGTCAACGATAAAATGACTCTTAATTTATCTTCATTGATATTTCAATCCTATGCAGACCTACATCATTCTTTTAGGCTGGTTTTCTTCGCTAGAGATTTTTTATTTGGCTTGCTCTTGAGATGTACAAACCCATCTCATGGTAAATGATTCTGTCAACTGGCCGTGGCACTTTTTGTTGCAACGGGCACCTCTAACATGATTATGCTTTGCCCTGGAATTCTAATATCTAGATGTGTATTGCCATTTGACAAGTTATTCTTAGTTCTTGTTAACTCTAGTCCACAAGTATGTGATGCATATTCCACAGGTATGTGATGCATATTTTATGCATTTTAGCAAGTGTTCTGGGAACTGCATAAACCTACACTTTGAATTGGACGGAGATCTTCCGATTTATTAAGTAGGCTCATGTAGAGCTTTTGAAGACAGCTTATTCAGGGCGGATCGGATCATTATCCTATTATTGCAAATTCAATTGCATGGGTCCTAATTTGAAGATGGCATGCAACTGATACAGATAAAAACACTAGCTCTTAGGAATCCACACATTTATTTTGACACCACTTCCAATTTAGCGCTTGTGAGTGCCTGAATTTGGCAACCCCAACCCAATTCACACAATCCTAGGTGGTAAAGCGGAACCGTGATGGTATATATTGTTTTGCAGGTGAAAACTGCTGATTATGTTGTAGTTAGTAAAAAGGCATTTTTTGAGTGCTGTCACGTTTCAGTGATTTAGACCTCACTATGTTGCTCTTAATTGTTAAGTGAATATAGTGTGTTGATTGGTTTATTGCTTTGTATTCATGGCAGGATCCCACATTGTTTGGGAAGAAGTCCCGTCTCGGATGGAATTGCTTCGGAGTCATCAGATGTTCTTGAGTAGCTCCAATTGTTTGCTCATTTAACAAAAGAACAAGTGTGGAGATGATATTCTGGAAATCGCATCCTGCTGAATTATTTCTTTTTTTTTTTTCCAAAGTTTCAGCGCAATTCTTAATCTTGTTGTTTGTCTTCTTTCTCTTTTGTATTCTATACTCCAGATCCTTATTTACAACCAAAAAGCCTAAACAAAAATTTCAATCCTCTTATAGCTGTTTGTTTATTTAGTAATTTTCTTCTTTTTGGTTGATATGAGTTTTATGCCCTCTTTGTTGCTGGACTGTTCATAGGTAGTTATGGTGGTAGTATTTGTGATTGTTTTCTCGATCAGTTTTAAACATTAGCTCGTAAATCTAAAGTCATGTATACCGCCCCTCTGTAGTACATCCAGTGCAGGGTTTATTACCTCAATTCTGTGTCTGTGCCGGTTCATATGTTGGATGTAAGGAGGAGGTAGATTGCATCTGTAGCAATAGCTGATTTATTTTATTTCCTCACGTAGTTTAAAACATCGGATGTGAAGCATAATCTTATTTCTGGGAGAAAGTAGGATTAAGCTGCCGTAAGTTATTGTTTGGCTTGAGGTTTTCCTCAGAATTGAGATTTTTCTTTTCGGCTGCTCGCTTGGATAAAGATAGTGTCAATTGGCTGGGAGATAAAGAATTTGGCATGGTATGAGAGAATCGAAGACTTTCATATCCAATGAAATTTGCGGATTTTTTTTTTAACTGGATTTCAAATGATTACTATTTGTGTTAACGTTCGCAGGGATAATAGCGGTATTGGTCCTTCTTTATCTCAATCACATTCTCTGTATACATTGCCTATAATACTTGCCCTCTAAACTCTGGAGTCAAAATCATGTTGTCGGTTCTATCACCACCGAAAAGGTCCATGTGGGGGCAAAAGCCCCTAAAAGACCCAATCCCTCGGCCAGCCCAACGACCCGCGCCAATTCGAAAAGGAAAGGGAGTCCTTTTCTATACTCGGCCGAAAGAAAGAAAGAAAGAAAGAAAGACAAATGTAAGCTGATCTCAAACCTATCTTGGTGTGTTGATTGATTGGAAGATAAGTGGTTGTTTTTGCTTAGCTTTTGAAAATTAATTTTGGGTCCAAAAGTAATTTTTGAATTGGTAGCGCTTTTGGGAATTTCGTTTTTAAAATTTGATTTTGATTCTTAGAATTAATTTTTTAATTTTCTAAGCTCAAAATTAGAAACAACTTAAACCTGCTTCTTGAAATCTGATATTAATTTTGAATTCAAATTTTAAATTTTTATTCTTATTTTAGATTCAAAATTTAAATTTAAATTAAAATGTTTAAATTTTATATTCAAATTTTTAAATTTTAAATTTCAAATTAAAAAATTTAAAAATTTAAATTTAGATATTAAATCAAAATTTAATATTCAAAAATTAAAAATTAAAAATTAAAAATTTAAATTTTAAAATTAAAATTAAAATTTAAAATTTAAATATAAAATATAAAATATAAAATATAAAATTTATATTTTAAATCAAAATATCAAATATTAAATTTTTATGCAAATTTAAAATTTAAAATTTAAATTTTAAAGTTTAAAATTTAAAATTTAAATTCAAATTTTAAACTATTTTAAAAATAAAATTTAGTAAAAAATTATTATTTACAAACAATAATTTTCTTTTATCAAATAATTATATAAAATTATTTCAGAAAAATTATTTTTCATCCAAACGTAACTAAATGCTCAATAATTTTTAACCAAAATTAATCCACCATACTAAAATCAATTCAATAAAAATTATTTTTCAGAATCTATCCCAAACAGGCCCAGGCTTTTGCTACAAAGTGTTACATAATACATCAAAACCTCTTGGATAACACATTCAGTGGCTGTTAGGAAAGATTTGAGCTATTTTCAGCTGCCCAAATTCTTTCCTAAATCAAAAGTGATATAAAATTAGCAAATGATGATCTCCCTAAAGACCAGTTAGAATGCCAGAATGAAGCCTACAACAACTTGCCCACATATCTACTTTAATTTTTTGAGAGAAAAAAAAATATATCAAATTGATAGCTGGTTGTTGAGAGGCACAAAACCAGGATCTATTATTGTATCTGATGGCATGCAAAATGTGCCGCAGAGGGTCTTACAAACAGATCCACGCTAACACATTAACTGTATTCGGTAACAAATTAGGATAGATTTGAATTGATTTCCAATTCAACAAATCTGAGGTAATATAATTGGGGTCGAAATTGTTGTTTGATCAAGTGCAATTGGAATGTAATAAGCTATAATTAATATAGAATTATTACCAACCCAAATTGATGCTATATGCTTTACAAACAACTTACCAAATGACTACGGATTTGAATGGTTAGATAACTATCTTAGCCTGTGGTAAGTGAATATCTGTCAATGAGATGTAGCCAAAAATGCAAATTTGTATATCCTGATAAAAATCGTTGTTCACATAAGCATTTCAGCTTCAGAATGACTATGATTCACACAAAAATAGCAGAAGAACAAATCGAGAAGAATGTTTTTGTAACTTCCATCTGAAGCCCTACAAGTTTAACTTTGATCCACTGCTAGGTCCTAAAATTATGTCGTAATAAATTGGAAAAGAACGATACACAATCAGCACTACAAATATTAGCATTTGCATAGACAATACACCCACTGAGATAGCATTTTTATTTCATTTTTGCAGCTTTTTTACCTTGCATCAACCACCGCTTACTCTTTTGCGACTAAAATATAGCTTATCATGATCCGCAATAGATCCCTGGCCGAACAACATGACTAAAATGCTTGTTAACAACCTTTATTTCCAAGTGAGACAACAAAATCATAGACACGCTGATCGACGGATCTGGCAGAGATGATTATGCCGATTGCATTTACGAACGAAGAGAACAGACGAATTTTGATACAAATCTCCTTAACATAAGCACACAACAACCCATGTTTAAGTAAAAAAAGTTAAAGAGAACATCACCACACTGCACAAGTGCTGAGATTTTCTTGCGAAGATGCAATTCCGAGTTTATTAGTCTTCCTTGCCGTAGTCATAAACAATCTCAATCTGCAAATGAGAAACGTTAGTTAGAAACGACAAAGATGACTGCCACAACAAAAAGAGCGCTTTCCAGCGATGATCAGTCAGTTATCATAAAACAACGGAAGTATGCACTGAATTATGTAGAGGTTTGAACTTTAAGCATATTGAAACATATAAAAATTTAGTACAGTAACAGAACTGCAAAATGCTGAAATGTTTACTGTACTCTAAACTGCTTGAGGTTATATTTGGTTGTGGAAAAGGTGTAATGGTCATTTTTTTAATTCTCATTATTGTCTAGTAAGGCAACTGTTTGCAGAGGATGCAACGAACAACAGTTAGAATGTTTAAGAACTTCAAAGTCCTAAAATATTCAATAACAAACAGCCGTAGTAAGAAGAAGGAATTTTAAGCCAGATCATAATGAGCAGAGTCTATCAAGAGACGGTCCATGGTCAATTGAAAAAGTGGTAACCATTAAATCACTAAACAGTAAGAAAACATTGTTTCGAACTATAACAGCATATCGCAAAGTTTAAACGGAACTCAATTTCAAATTACATCACCTATAGTAGAATTATGCTAAAGGCTTTTTACACTGTTATATGTCAAAGTATAAACTCTTCTCTACATCTAGTCAGCTTTCTTGAGGAATAAAATGGTACTTTTCTACTTTTACTTCTTTATCTGAATCAACAGGTTCAAATTGTCATCTTATAATACTAAACTGAAGGTCATTGAGATAATTTATTACGCAATAAGTGCCAGCAAAGGCGTTTAATTAGATAATAAGTAATCCAATCTAGTATTGAAAATCTTTCACCCATCTTTATCAGTCATTTAACAACCTCGCTGATGAAAGAATTGGTTCAAAAACAATTATACTTTATCGTCAGCACTCAGCAGTCACATTTAAGTGGCACTATTTGAGCAAGTACGGAAATCAAGTTTGCTGTTAGCAAGCTCTTACAAAAACACATTAACCAAAAAATGTAGCTCAAAATATAAAATGTTGGAACATGACTCATTTTGATATACATGCCTTACCGAGAAAGGCCTATAATACTCATCATGAAGGAAACTCGGATGGCTGATTGGTTAGAGCAGCTGTAAGTAACAAATTGAATGAAAAGAGCAAAACAGATGTTTGCGGCGCAATAAATAAATAATCACGGGTCTCATAGATGCCAAGGAATTTTGCCCACATTCTTTTATGAAGCAAACTCAGTTGCTGGTTACTTCACCACAACGCGGCTATCAAATCCCAGGCAAGCACAATAAAGGAGTCTCATCTTTACAAGTAGTTGAAAAATGGGTGGAAAAAAAGAGTTTCAGATTTGCCCAAACAAGCTACCAGTGAGACGACTTTCTAAAATAACAGTGTTATAGCCAAACATAGACAGACTTACCTTATCAATGACATCAACTTATTCTACTAAAACTCTTGCTGATCTTTATATCGGACAATCCTTGGGTGTGTAAGTTACCAACAAATTACATGTTATGGGCAAACAGCATCTAAATAGTTATAGTTCCAGTCACCCATCCTCCCCACCAAAAAAAGCCAAAATAAATTAGGAATAGGCTAGCTTATTCTCCACAGATAGAAAGGTAGTGACTGGTCATCAAAACTGCAAGTTCCCTTGATACTCCATGGGGCCTATAGAAGCAGTTAAGAAGCTAATCCACAAACATGGAAACCTTCATGGGCGTATTACCGGACAGTGGACAGTATACGCAGATAATTGAAACAAAAGCTAACCCACTTAAAATAACGAATCGGATTTCGAAACGAAAACCCCCCTCAGTTAATTATTTCTAAATGTTTCACCATCTAGCCACAACCAAGGAAGAAAAGGAATCGTCAAAATTTTGGGCCTAAAAAGATGAGATGAATTCCGTATTACGAAATGCATGTTCGCATATCGTATTGTTAGGACTTGGGCTAGCACTTAACTGGATAAAAACTGATGGAAATGGCTTGGCACTGGACCCTGGCTGGTTGGATTTTAGTCCAAATGATTAGGGTAGTAAGGCTCATTACATGGCGCACTTCACAGATCCCACCTTGGTGATTGGCTATGAAAATGGTACAAACATTTTACAATTTGGCAAGCCGAAGGAGCCAAACTTTTGTCTTAATCCAAATCCAGGCATCAAATATCTGAAGGCCATCTGGTGATGATCCTAAAACAAAAGCTTTACATCTTCCACAACAATATAGAAGACTGGTAACTGGAGAAGATTCATGGGTATAGTGTTGGTTGTCTGGCTCCAAATCGGAAGGTTGTGTCTGTTGATTCAAAATCGTGTTAAATTCTAGATCACAAATGGATCTATCAAAATATTGCCCATGTTGGCCTTAAGAACACATGAAAAAGGTGAAATGTGGTTGGTTAACCCTAAGCATCAAATTGTAGCTAATTTTGACTATGAGTCTATTCTATTGTCCAAACTGCCAAAACAAATTCAACAATCAAATTTTTAGACCACACTCAAGTTCTATAAGATGGAGTGCAGGTGGATGGGATGGAGTGTGCCGGTGGATGGACTTCTCTATTCTTTGCTATGGTTGGTTAGCTTGCATAGTCATCTTTTATACAAAAAACAACAAAAAAAGTTACAGTCCAAACAAAGAAAAAAGTGGAAAAAGTTACTAGTAAATTTTGTTTTTTGTTCCCAAATAAACCCTACAGATAATTAGATTACAAACAATCCTTTGGTGTGGAACACTCCATTTCATAAAATTTGAGTTCGAAAAAGCCAAAAAAGGGAACTGAACCAAATAATCCATAGTCGATACTTTCAAAAGGCACGTTATGACTGCATGAACTTTCAATCCTCAAGTTAAGTTGTCCTTTCGACTCTCTGAAGTAATCCCTAACAACAATGAATATAGGTTCATCTCATCTCACATTATTAAGGGCAACCTTGAACGAGAACACAGGACAAGACGAGCCAGAGGATTGTTTGCTGAAGTGTAGGAGAAGTAACAGAGCGGTGAAAGAAAAAGGAAATGCAACAAACGAAAGCAGCTCTCATTTGTTGGGAAACAAGGCTGAAACATGATTTGCTACAAGGATTGTAAAAAACATGATAACTATTTTGAGGGGCATAAGGTGGCCCATTGTTATCTGGATTAGCATAAGAATAACAAAAAGGAGTTGGAATATGGGATTATTCAAAATGAGAGAAACTTTCTCGTTTCTACACCTGGTAATCTAACATCAGTGCTTCAAAAGTATGCCAGTTCTTATATTTGCAAGAATTTCCAAATCATAACTAAATAAAAATAGGAGCAATGCTAAAGAATAACAATACGAGAACACAAAATACTAAATTGCCCACATATCTCCTTTCGTTTACTCAAAATATCAAATTGATAGCTGGTTGTTGAGAGGCATAAAAACAGGATCTATTGTATCTAATGGCATGCAAAATGTGCGGCAGAGGGCCTTACAAACAGATCCACGCTAACACATTAACTGTATTTGGTAACAAATTAGGATAGATATTGATTTCCAATTCAACAAATCTAAGGTAATATAAATGGGGTCGAAATTGTTGTTTGATGAAGGTAATTGGATTGTAATAAGGTATAATTAATATAGAATTATTACCAACCCAAATTGTATAACTTATCTTTTACTTCAATAAATTGATGCAAACAACTTACCAAATGACTACAATTTACGGATTTGAATGGTTACATAACTTTCCATTCGTTCCCCAACAATGGGACCAATCTTGTACTTCAATAAATTGATGCTATGCTTTACAAACAACTTACCAAATGACTACAATTTACGGATTTGAATGGTTACATAACTTTCTTAGCCTGTGGTTCGTGAATATCTGTCAATGAAATGTAGCCACAAATGCAAATTTGTATATCCTGATAAAAATCGTTGTTCACATAAGCATTTCAGCTTCAGAATGACTATGATTCACACAAAAATAGCAGAACAAATCGAGAACAATGTTTTTGTAACTTCATCTGATGTGCAAAGAAGCCCTACAAGTTTAACTTTGATCCACTGCTAGGTCCTAAAATTATGCCGTAATAAATTGGAAAAGAACAATACAGAATCAGCACTTCCAAGTATTAGAAGTATATGTTAAAATCAATAAAGAGTGTAGTTTTGTACATCCATAACAATCATTATACCAAGTGAAAAACCATAAATAGTCATTGTGAAGTCAACAAACTGATTTAATCTGCTTTTTAAAGCATAATCCTTGTCTCAATGGCAGGTGAATTATAATTTTTTATTTAAAAAAAGCATGTCCTTGATCTCATACTGCATGGAACCTATAATACCACCTCATGCCTCATCTGGGGACATTTCGATTATTTTATAACTAATTTTGTGCTAAAAGTTCGTTAGATTTTTCAACAAGAAAATAGGATTCAAGCTCAACTATTAATTTAAGACTTGGTAAAACAAGCTAAAGAACAGCATACCTTTTCTCTAAACATCAAATCAATAGTTTCTCACTGCAAGATTTTGCAAATGTCCTCGTACTCTACAGCTTTAAGAACCCTCCCATCATAAACCCCCTTCTCAATTTGCACCTTCGCACAAAACTTTTCCATATCCACTGAAATTAACCTGGCATTCGACCCCCTATATGCTCCATTGACTATCCTTACAAGCCCTCCAATCTGTGGGATCACTGTCTCCAGTTCCTCCTGATCGACCCTAAGCACGTGCTTGCTCTCCGACATCTCAATCTCACCAACGTACTTATCAATGACCCTTTTCACCACCCCTTTCTGCTTATAATAATAACCTTTTTCCGCTAAGGTCTTGCTCATCACCTTCACGACAATCCCCTCGCAAAGCCAGTAGTCCTTTCTATTGATCTTCTCCTTGGCCTTCTCCTCCTCCCTCATCAATTCGTCCAATGCCGACGAACCGGCACCACCGCCCAAAGCACCAGCCCTAATACTGCTGCTACTCTTCTGGGCGTTCTTCTCCTCTGAATAGGGTTCGTCGCCGAACGCACATTTGGCGGCGGACTTTGGGGCCGCAGCCTCATTAGGTTTGGAAGAGACCGAGGCGGATTGGAGTAATAAAAAGGCGACCTTTCCGCCGCCAGGATTACTGCCGGACCTGTCGTCGGTATCGGACGTGGGATCAGGATCGGCTGAAGAGGAGGAAGGGAGGGAAGCAGCGGCCCGCTCGATCTGGTGGGCGATGGCGCGCTCCTGGCGCTCTTCGTCGGCCAGGTCGGCCTTGTGGCGCTTGGCCTTGAGGCGGTCCTTGAAGAGGGTCTCGGAGTCGCGATCGATGTAGGTGATGAACCAGCCCTTGGGGGTGTCCTCGACCTTGCACTTGCCGGTGCGGCCGAGGTACTTGACGAATTCGGTGAGGGTGGACCACTGGGTGGAGTTCATGTGGACGTGGAGGCGGTCCGAGATGTACTCGTTGTAGACGACGGTGGCGGCGACACGAGAGAAGCGGTGGGAGCGACGCATGAGGTCGAGGAAGTTGTGCTCGAACTCCTCGGAGAAGCCGCCGACGATGCGGTCGGGGTTCTGGCCGAAGACCTGCATCTGGCGCTGGTGGCTCTCGCTCATGCAGTGGCACTTGAACCCGTTCTCGTCGCGGCACTGCTTCTGGCACATTTGGCAATACCACCGCAGCTTCTGCAGCCCCTTCGCCTTGATTCGGTTTGCGATCGCCTTCGGCGTCAGGAACTCGTTCTTCCCCATCGATCCACCCGATCCGATCAAACCCCAACACCAAACCCTCTCTGGATGGGGAGCGAACCTGAAGGAACGACCCTCTCTGGATGGGGGATGGGGAGCGAACCTGAAGAGAGGACCCTCTCTAGATGGGGGATGAAGGATGGGGAGCGAATCTGAAGGGAGGACCCTCTCTAGATGGGGGATGGGGGATAGAGAGCGAACCCAGTTTGATTTTTTTCTTTTTCCTTTGTTTTCTTTTATATCCCAGTTTGATTTTTTTTTTCTTCGTTTTTTTTTTTTTTTCTTTTGATGAAAGGTCAATGTCTCCATTTTATTTGGTGAACAAAACTTGAGTGGGGGTGTTCCACTCTATGCTCACATGTCATTTTTTATCTTTATGCAAATATTATAATTTTTTTAAAATTTAAATTTTGTTTCAATTTTAACTAAAAAATTTCAACAATTTATTAGATACTGACAAAACTAAAAACTAATATATATATATATATATATATATATATATATATATATATTAGAGCTTATATACTTTCAAAAGTACAAAATAATTCATGCTTGTGAAGTTTTTATCATTGAATTTGTATTAGATTTTGCGCTTTTTACTTTATCTTTCTCTCTCTTTAGTTGATTTTACAAAAATATCAATCCAAATACAAATTCAATAGTAAAAACATAGATTGTCTTGTGCTTTTAAAAACATATAAACTCTATATATATAGAGAGAGAGAGAGAGAGAGAGAGAGTAAATTTTATATATTTTTAAAAATACAAACTTATTCATATTTATAAATTTTTTATCATAAAATTTATTGAGATTCGTGTTATGATAGAGGGAAATTACAATTACACAAATCCCAATACAAAGTAAATAATTCACAAATATGAATGAATTTATATAAACCGAAATAAGCTTATGAATTTTTTACCATAGAATTTGCATTCATATTTGTGCTATTATAAAGTCAACTAAAAAGTGAGAAAGAGAAACTATAATAGCACAGATCTCAATGCAAATTCAATGATAAAAAAATTACAAATATATTTGAGTTTGTGCTTTTGAAAGTATATAAACTCTACTATATATATATATATATATATATATATATATATATATATATATATATATATATATATATATATATATATTTGAGTTTCTATATTTTTAAAAGTATCAAGTTATTGGTGATTGTGATTTTTTAGTCATTGAATGAAAGAACGTGCGGTTAGGATGATAGCAGACCCCTAGGATTTAGTAGGTGGTTGGTGGAATAGATATATATATATATATATATATAAAATACGGTACGGGTGCTTTTATAAGCACGGAGGCATCCGTGCTTATAAGTTGTTTTCGATATTGAGACTTCCGAATCAATGATTGATTCAGTTAGATTTGATCTACAGTATTTGAAATATTTGAAAAATAAATTTTGTAATTTTTCGATATAATTTGCCTAGTGATCGAAATGGTTCAAAATCAACGGCTGAAAATAAAAATCTCACAAAATATGATTATATGATACTAAAATTTTAGATTGATCTTATTTTATATAGTATAAAAAAAAATTTATTAAAATTTTACGTGATTTAAATATTATTACACCGTTAAACTTACAAACGGCTCACCACGATCATTAAACTTGTTAATTTTTAAGCCCCATTTGACCATTAGGTAAATGATAATGAAAAATCATGAAATTTATTTTCTATATATTTCAAACACTCTAAATCAAGTATATCAAAGCCGATCGTCGATTCGAAAGTCTCAACGTCGTAAACAACTTATAAGCACGAAGGGTTCAGTGCTTCCACAAGCATACTAGGATAATATATATATATATATTATATATATATATAAAATAATATAATATATAATATATATATATATGGGTGTGTGTGTTGTGTGTGTGTTTGTGTATTCTATGTGGCAACGGAGTCCGTTTACTACCGATAATATTCTAATCAAACTCCTCTCTCTCTCTCTTCTCTCTCTTCTTTATATATATATACAGACAATTATATATATATATATATATATATATATAATATATATATATATATATATATATATTATATATATATATATATATATATGCTATTCCACCAAACTATCCACTAAACCTCATTAGATCTCTTAGGTAGCGTTTGGGTCGGGGATTAGAAAAATTTTGTTATACCGGGGATAGGTACAGATTCTGGTATTAGCAGGAATTGGTGTAAATTTGCGTTTGGTTCGTTTTATGAGTTATACCGGAATTAAGGTAAATTGTGTTTGGTAAATTATATAGGAATAAGGAGAATAGGAAGAATTGGTAAAAATTGTGTTTGGTTGAGTATAGAGGAATAAGAAGAATTGATAAGTGATAAATTTGTGTATTGACTATTTTGCCCTTTATAATAAAAATAATTTATTATATAAATAAAATAATTTATTATATTAATCAACCTAAAATAATTTAAAATATTATTTAAAATTGTAAAAAATAATTAAAAATATATAATAAATAAATAAAAATACTAAAAAATTATAGAAAATTACATATTAAAATATTTAAAATGTTTGACAGTTTAACCAGTAAACAATAGCTAAGAAAATTTTAATTTTGTCCTTTTAAATATTTTTATAGTATAATTTAATATTAATCTAAATTTATTATAAGGTTGATTAATAGCATATTTTATTATTTTTTAAAATTAATCATAAATGGTGAAATAGTGAGTACAAAAATTGTAAAAAATTCAAGCACTAATAATAACTATCTGGATGTTAAATAACAGTAAAACAGAATGTCATGACCAGATATCAAGTAAATAACGAATCAAACAATTGTGTGAAATAATGACGTTACACTAATAAAAATTCCCCCAATTATAGGACAAACATAATATTTAGAAGATTAAATCACATACAATTCAGTCCATTATGGTCATAAAGATCAGAAAATAATAAGTCATTTACAATCCCATTGAATGCCGCATAATTCAGTTCAATACACATCAAAAAGTCCTTTACATACTCGAATTCATACATAATTTTACAAACACATTGTAATCATACAATCAAATATATTACACATTTCTTACATTGCAATCAAATATATAACTAACTGCGATTATTCCATAACTCGTCTGTTATAATTGTGCGCAGCGCGTCGCCTCTTTGTGACTCAGTAGTACCAACACTATGAACCGTTTCCTCGACATCTAATTCGACATTTGGTTCTTCCTCCATCACATCGTTAAATATGGCATCCGCACCAGAGTGTCGTCGAATAAAATTATGCAAAACACAACATGCCATCGCAATCTGGCATTGGACTTTATATGGAAAGGGTGTTGCAACAGTCAAGATCTTGAACCGTTTTTTTAAAATACCGAATGTTTTCTCCACCACATTTCTCAACTGTGCATGTCGATGGTTATATAGGTCCTTCGGATTTCGATGAGTGCGACCTCGTGTGTTTCCCTCAAATTGGCTAATATGGTAACGCTCCCCCCGATATGGTGCAAGAAATCTGTGTGTATTTGCATAGCCAGAATCTACCAAATAATATTTGCCTATAAATTTTACACAACATGTACAATGTTAAAATCTATATTCCCCATCAATAAAGAAATGCAAAATAAAAATTGATGTGTACAATATACCTTCGGGCACAGTGAATCCTCCAGTTTCGCATGCCCATCGGAGTACTCTCATGTCAGCTGCAGATCCCTCCCAACCAGTGGCCACAAATAGAAAGTCGTGGTCAAAGGATACTGCAGCCATCATGTTTTGCGAAGTAAATCCTTTGCGATTCCGGAATCTCGGTTGCTTGCTCGTGCTGACAACCACCGGAAGATGTGTCCCATCTATTGCACCAATTGCATTCTGGCAATAAACATGAAACAACATGCAGTCACTTATTATAATGAACACTGGTGACATATAAATAAGTGAACTAAAAAATAGAAAAGCATACATACCTTGAAAGGGTGAAAATTGACATTATCTCTAATCCGGGCATGCACCGACACATTATTCGCCGGAAATGTTATGTAATCGTCTTTCAACGTCACAATCGCCCGAAGCACATTGTTGAAATGTCGACTGATTGTTTCACCCGAATGTTGAAATGTTTCAGCGATTACCCTATTAGCCACCCCATGTCCAACACAAAACATAAAAATTCCCAACTGTTCCTCAATTGTCAAATGGCGTGTGTTTCGTAACAACCCCTTTTGGACTAGCTCATCGCGAAGTGCGATGAAAGTCGTTGTTCGCATTCGAAACTGATCGTACCCACGGTCAGGATGGCCATTCAATATATCACATATCACCTGGTGCCCTGTGAATGGGCGGGTTCGACACGGTTGCTTGTAGACAGTATGGGTAGATGTAAAGTAACCTTCCTCAACCAACATCGCTATTACCTCATCCCAATAGTCGTCATCATCATCTAAAAGCTCCCTTATTATGGTATTGATTTTGGAGGAAAACACATGACGAGGACTCGAATCACCCATTAATACTGTAAGTACAATATATATTCAACATTGACAAGCGCAACAAATGACGTTGTAATATAACAGTATTTCTAGCATGCTTGTTAATATAGTCGATGATTAAAGAGTACATCTAACAGCATTCAAACCAAATTGAAATGTCTTCTGAGCATATTACATGATGATTAAAAAGTACATCTAAGAGCATTCAAACAAAGTCATACACATTGAAAACAAAAACTAGTGTCCAGGAAAAAATGCCCTATATACAGACGACTGGTTTGACACTTGACGCTCAACCCACGCTAATGCCATCTCGTCGTTCATGGTCATAAATAGTTCACGATTATTAACATCTTTGAGTGCTTCCCCTACACACAGCGCTTTTTCTGTAGTCATGCCTGGCATCGCATAGACACGGCTCATGCAAATGGAAATTGTTGGAATACTACTTTTGCAGTCCTTTTCATATTGATACATTTCACGTGCCAGTTCAAGTTTTTGCTTGCCTAGATTAACAAGTTCAGATAATACACTATTATTGGCATCTGGTTTGCGGCGCCGTCCCCCAGAGGACGCGGTAGGTTTGGGTTGAGGGTTTGTAGGTGGTGGAGAGCGTGGTCGTTTGCTTCCAGAGCTATGTCCGCTCCCGCTTGCACTACCTCCGACATTGGGAATATCAGGAGTTGACGAAGGGTAGTCGCAGGTTTCTGACGGCCATGGATTTGCATATTGAGGCGCTGCAGATGAACCTGCTTCAAATGGATTTGGTGAGATATTAAAACCCGTCATTCTTATTCCAAGATTTGTATCATCCTCACCCGGGGACGATGAGGATGAACTCTCAACAGTTTGTGCTGCAGGCATACTGGATGCAAATCCATATCGGCCAGTGGCCGTGGTTTTTTCTGTCAAAAATTCGAGATCCTTATATGGCGGAAATGGCCTATCTCGACATCTTGCATATGATGGATTTTCCTGTTGAATAGGATTAAGATATGTACAATGTCAATTATTATGATATTACGCGAATCAATTGTGTCGAACAAATTTTATGACATCGAAGATAGGGTCATTACCGCTATGACTGCATCCCAGTCGGTTGGATCACCAGGTGTCGGGATATTGTGGATACAATCCCAACCCCATCCACTCTTGTTGGCTAAATTGTTATACATACTGAATGTCCGTTTTAAAACTTTGAGTCGATTCTTTAATTGGTCCTTCGTGAGTGATAAATTGGTCCTAGCATTGAATGCCGCATTTATTCGAACCCACGCTACTGTTGTGAACGACCCATTGACATAATTCCCAAGTGTATGCTCTTCTGTGAGCAAAGCCATAAATATTGTGTCCATATTATCAGTCCAATTATGTGTTCGGGTCTGAGGTTGGGCACGCTGCCCACAAGGACCCTCCTGAGATGCTACGAAATTAGAAAGTGGGTCGAAAGCCACACTTTTTCTAGCTTGATGTTTTCCTTGTTTCTTGAAGGGACGCATCTGGAATTTGAGTTATATAATGTATTTGAAGGCACATTGATACTAATAAATAAAGTAGAAATAGAGGGAAATTGTTATTAAGTATTGGACTCACTTGATTGCCATATAGTATGGGGTAGCATTGGCTTTAAAAGCCAGTGGCCGTCCATCTGATACTTATGGCAATCGTCATCATCGTCCTTTCATGTGTGCTGGTTGTGACCATGTTGCAATTAAGTGTTGTTCGTGTGTATAATGCCTATCACCCGTTTGTAAATAATTTTTATAAAATATTTTTTGACTCAATTGATTGCCAATTGGTATGGGGGTGCAGTAATTACATGCCATGCCATCAGATACCTATGGCAATCATCATCATCGTCCATATGTGAAGCTACAGGGGATAGACTTGCATACTCACACTTGTTTCCCTCAAAATGGCAACATGGAATAGGCCTCATACACACAAACATCACATTGGAACACAACATGAAAACCAGCACACCTAACTTCGGCAATGACATGCACACATTATGCCACCAACATTATAAGAAGCACTGAATAAGGCACTGAGTAAGGCACTGATAGGGGGGCATACCTTTGTGAAAAAGAATCACAACGTTTGAGTAAGCACTGATAGTGCACTGAGTAAGGCACTGAGAGGGGCGCGGAGAGGCGCAGAGGGGGGCAGTGGGGTCGCAGAGGGGCGCAGTGGGGTCGCAGAGGGGCGCAAAGGGGCCGCAGATGGGCGCGGACAGGGCCGCAGAGGGGCGCGGAGAGGGGCGCAGGGGGGGCAGTGGGGTCGCAGAGGAGCGCGGGGGGCGCGGAGGGGCGCAGAGGGGCGCGGAGATGGCCGGAGAGGGGCGCGGAGAGGGTCGCGGAGAGGGCGCGCAGAAGGGCGCGAAGGCGCAAGAGCGCAGAGAGGCGCGGAGAGGGCCGGAGAGGGGCGCAGAGGGACGCGTAGGGGCGCGGAGAGGCGCAGAGAGGCGCAGAGGGGCGCGGAGATGGCCGGAGAGGGGCGCGGAGAGGGTGGCGGAGAGGGGCGCAGAGGGGCGCAGAGAGGCGCAGAGGGGCCCGGAGAGGGCCGGAGAGGGGCGCAGAGGGACGCGTAGGGGCGCGGAGGGGCGCAGAGGGGCGCGGAGATGGCCGGAGAGGGGCGCGGAGAGGGTCGCGGAGAGGGCCACAGAGGGTCGCGGAGAGGGCCGCAGAGGGCGCAGAGAGCGCGAGGGGACCGGAGAGGGCCCGGAGAGGCGCAGAGGGGCGCGGAGATGGCCGGAGAGGGGCGCGGAGAGGGTCGCGGAGAGGGCCACAGAGGGTCGCGGAGAGGGCCGCAGAGGGGCGCAGAGAGGCGCAGAGGGGACCGGAGAGGGCCGGAGAGGCGCAGAGGGGCGCGTAGATGGCCGGAGAGGGGCGCGGAGATGGCCGGAGAGGGGCGCGGAGAGGGTCGCGGAGAGGGCCACAGAGGGTCGCGGAGAGGGCCGCAGAGGGGCGCAGAGAGGCGCAGAGGGGACCGGAGAGGGCCGGAGAGGCGCAGAGGGGCGCGGAGATGGCCGGAGAGGGGCGCGGAGATGGCCGGAGAGGGGCGCGGAGAGGGTCGCGGAGAGGGCCGCAGAGGGGCGCGTAGGGGCACGTAGGGGCGCGAGGGCCGCAGAGAGACGCAGAGGGGCGCGGAGATGGCCGGAGAGGGGCGCGGAGAGGGGCGCGGAGAGGGGCGCAGAGGGGAGATGGGAGAAGAAGGAGATCGAGATCGGAGGAGATGGAGGGCAAGATTGGGAAGCTCACGGGATGGGGAAGAAGAAGAAATCCCTCCTCGATCCCTGTGCCGATTTCAATTCCACCCAATTCCAGCTTGCACCCAGAACCCAAATCCCCCTATCCATACCTGTTAATTCCCGATGGCCAGAACCCGGATTCCCCAAAAATCCATACCCGTTTGGGTATGGATTTGGGGATAAGGGGGGTATTCCCCCCTTATCCCCCTATCCAAACGAGGCCTTAGGATACAACCAAAATATATTTAGTTTGCTTTTTACCATAATACATGTTTATATTGAAAGAAAAATTTTAGACAAAAGGGTGATCAAATTTATTGCGGTGATATTTCTCTTAGATCTTTACTGAGGGTAAATTTTGAGCTCCTTAGAACCTAAAAAAAAAAAAAATCCTAAAAATAAGTTCTAACCAAGTTAGAACAAAAAAAAATTCACATCCGGAAAGAATCCAAAATAAACACTTAAGATACCATTTGGTTCGGGGATTATGAGCTTGGAATAAATTTTTTATCCTGTGATAGCTTACTATTTCGGAATAGTCACGGATAAAAAAAAAATAGTGTTTGGTTTGTAAATTCGTTATTCTTAGGAATAGCTGAAATTGTGTTTGGTTTATTTCTTAAAATAAGCGAGAATAGTAAAAAAATAAGAATAATTATAATTTTAAAATAATAATATTTTATCTAATTAATTAATATAAAATATTAATTAAATAATAATTAATATTTGTATAAATTAAAGTTTATATTTTAGTAAATAATACCGTTTAATTTTTAAAAAATTAAAGTTAAAAATTTTAAAATTTGTATAAATTTATTAAAAATTAAAGTTACAAATTTAAAAAGTTATAAAATTTAAAATTTCTCTAAATTTAAAAAGTTAAATTTTAATTATCACGAAAAATATGTAAAAGACGATGCAAAAATTTTAATTTTTAAATTTGTATAAATTAAAAAATTTCTATAAAAATTTATATATACAAAATTTTATAAATTTTAAAATTTTAAATTTTTTTAAAATTTTTAGATTTATAAAAAAATAAAATTAAAAATTTTAAAATTGTAAAATAAAAATATTTTTAAATTTTAATTTAAATTTAAAAAAATAAAATAAAATAAAAAAAGATGGAAAGAAGATAAGAACAACCCTTTTCCCACCAATGGGAAAAATTATTATCCTCCTCCTTAACGGGTTATTCCAGAATAACCCGTTAAGGAAGGATAACAAATTCTTTTATTTATTTTTTTTTTATTTTGTGTTTGGAGGATAAAGGAGTTATCCCTTTATTCCCCAACCGAACATGACCTAAAATTTCAACTCACCATTTTTCTTCCTAGCAAAGAAAATGTGGGTGAAGTAGACCACTCCTCTTAGGAGCTTTCACTTGATACCTTTTACCTTCCCCAAGCTCCCAAGGAGATTGATCCCAAGTTCCAACAATGGAGATTTAGATTCTCTTTTCTTTTTGAGAGAAAGAAGAGAGGTGGAAATGTTGTGGATTAGGGTTTGGCGGTGATTTAGGATTATATAGAGCTGCTATAATAACACATAAAGTTATAAACTCACCAACATTTTATATTTGCAAACAACTAACCCACATATTTTACGCCAGGTTTTCGACACTCGCCTAAACTTTCAAACACTCGAAAATATTGTACCTGCATTCGGTTTAGAATCTGAACGCCCACTATGTGAAACACTAGTTTTTCATAAAGTATGAAAACAAAATTTTCATAAAAAGGTTTTTTTTTTTTTTTTTTTGAGAACCAAATGAATGGAAAACTGAAAAATGAAATTTCATAAAGAAAAATTTCCTTAAAATATTTTTTTCATACTTTTCCGAGGAACTGAACCGCCCCAAAATCAGAGAGATATGCTGAAGAGCAAGCTCATGCAACCCAACTGGGCCTAAATCCAAACAAGGTTGATCTACTCATCAAAGACAACGAGCTGTTTTGGGCCGTATCCTATTAATAGACCCTTAACACTAAGCCCAATAGTGAATACAGTGAATAGGTAATTTTCCGATACATAGGGCAAAGTGGTGGTGGTGGTGGTGGTGCGAAGCGGCGGCGGAGGGGACGAGTATGGCGGCGGCGGCGGGGGCGGCGGGGTATTTGGCGCGGCGCGCGGCGCAGAAGGAGCGGGTGATGCTGCTCTACCGCCGCACCCTCAAGGACACCCTCAACTGGGCCGTACACCGCCACCTCTTCTACCAAGACGTAACGAAACCCTAACCCTAACTCACCCCACCCACTTCCTCTCCCTCTCCCTCTTCCCCTCTTCCGGTACATCTCCATCTCTTCCTCCTCCTCCTCCTCCTCCTCATCGCCAATTCCCCTCATTCGGCGCCGATCGCGATCCGGGATTTGATTTGGATCGGATTTTGGGTTCGATCGTTGTTGATTTCGGGGTAAAGGTGTTGATTTGTGGTAGGGATTGGGTTTAGGTTAGGGAAAGTAAAAAAAAGCCTTTATTTATCTACATCGGTACGTATGTGGAATGTGGTTTACTAAGAGCTCGACTAGTTATTATGAGTGGATGGCTAATAAAGAAGCGAACTCGGTGACTAATTATTGGGTTTTAATTGGTTTCTGTCAGATTTTAGGAATTACAAATGAGGCACACCTTTTCTTTTGTGTGATAGAATGATTGATGTGCTTGTTGTAGATATAATTCTTTTCTTAAGTAAAGATTTTAGCTTGTAACTGTAAGAATATGTCTAAGATAGAGAGACTTAAGTTATGATGTTTAACCTTTTTTGGTTTGGCTAAAATTGCAGTTTGTCACCATGTAGACTGATGCGAATAAAAAAGATGTCTTTTTTGGTGTTGTATAGTGAGCTTATAATGGCAACCTGTTGAAGATTAGAGAAATGTTTTTACTGTATTTGGAGTGTTCTATCAATGGTTATGCTATTCTTTTGGTAAATAATGTGATGGTGTTAAACTAGGCCTTTATCTCGTAGCCCATGTTGATCATCTTGCCACTAGAAGTTGTGCTTATGGATAAATGCTTCTCACACGCAATTATGCAGGTTGTTTCCGTCTTCTTTTTTTCCTTTGTTTTTATGCACCAGTGGGTAATGCTTTCCTTTTGCCTTTTCTTTTACTTTCTTCGGATGGGAGTTGCGGTAAGGAGAAAATGGGGCAGGTGGGATATGGGGCTTGGAAATTGTTGTGTTTTTCATGTTTTTTTTTTTTTTTTTTTTTTTTTTTATTCAGATGCGCCTAAATCATGTTTTGTAGCAAATGAATTGCAAACTATCTTGGAGGATATCCATCGAACTTTAGCTTTACATCTGACCAAAACTTGAAATTATTTCCTGCTGGTACTTAATTATTCTCAAGGGCTAAAGCTACTGCCTCGCTTTGAAGTTGGTTTAAATGACATATTGTTATCACTACACTTCCTGATTGGTCTCCTTTGTGGGAGTGCTGATTTTAGAATAATATTGTTCCTGTATCTTCAAGTGCTGCTTGCTGTTCATACCCAAACAATAGGTTGTTTCATAGGTTACATTAAACGTGGGGCAGTGGATCCCTATAGACTTGATTAGAAGAAAAAAAAGAATGTAAGATGTATTATTAATATAGTTTTTGATGTTTTTCTTTCAGGCATCAGATCTACGAGAGAAGTTTGAGGCCTACAAGCATGTGGTATGATCTTTTTTCCAGTTATTTTTGAACTTTTAATTGATTGTCACTAAGGTTGTTGGTGCAGGAGAACACCAAATTGATATTATCGAAAGAAACATCATATAGAAATTATGATATTTATGTTCAATGTCACAAAATAAATGTAATTCATATAATATATGCATCTTGTTGGATACATTTCATTATTGAAAGAAGATGAGAGGGGGATGAAATGTTGTAGACAAGAGCATATTTTTCAAAATTGATTTGAATAGGGGATTTATATTGCTTAAAATTTATACGGGACATAATAGCTTCTTTTTTTTTTCTCTATTTTCTCATAATATTTCTTTT
>CM054952.1:3882539-3887539 GCA_029168755.2 Tillandsia fasciculata
TATTGTGCTTGCCTGGGATTTTGGATAGCCGCGTTGTGGCGAGTAACCAGCAACGGAGTTTGCTTCATAAAAGGATGTGGGCAAATTTCCTTGGCATCTATGAAACCGACCCGTGATTATTTATTTATTGCGCACAAACATCTGTTTTGCTCTTTTCATTCAATTTGTTACTTACAGCTGCTCTAACCAATCAGCCATCTGAGTTGCCTTCATGATGAGTATTATAGGCCTTTCTCGGTAAAGCATGTATATCAAAATGAGTCATGTTCCAACATTTTATATTTTGAGCTACATTTTTTTGTTTAATGTGTTTTTTGTAAGAGCTTGCTAACAGCAAACTTTATTTCCGTACTCGCTCAAATAGTGCCACTTAAATGTGACTGCTGAGTGCTGACGATAAAGTATAATTGTTTTTGAACCAATTCTTTCATCAACGAGGTTGTTAAATGACTGATAAAGATGGGTGAAAGATTTTCAATACTAGATTGGATTACTTATTATCTAATTAAACGCCTTTGCTGGCACTTATTGTGTTATAAATTATCTCAATGACCTTCAGTTTAGTATTATAAGATGACAATTTGAACCTGTTGATTCAGAAAAAGAAGTAAAAGTAGAAAAGTACCATTTTATTCCTCAAGAAAGCTGACTTGATGTAGAGAAGAGCTTATACTTTGACATATAACAGTGTAAAAAGCCTTTAGCATAATTCTACTATAGGTGATGTAATTTGAAATTGAGTTCCGTTTAAACTTTGCGATATGCTGTTATAGTTCGAAACAATGTTTTCTTACTGTTTAGTGATTTTAATGGTTACCATTTTTTCAATTGACCATAGACTGTCTCTTGATAGACTTTGCTCATTATGATCTGGCTTAGAATTCCTACTTCTTACTACGGCTGTTTGTTATTGAATCTGTTAGGACTTTGAAGTTCTTAAATATTCTAACTGTTGTTAGTTGCATCCTCTGCAAACAGTTGCCTTACTAGACATTAATGAGGATAACAAAATGACCATTACACCTTTTCCACAACCAAATATAACCTCAAGCAGTTTAGAGTACAGTAAACATTTCAGCATTTTGCAGTCCTGTTACTGTACTAAATTTTTATATGTTTCAATATGCTTAAAGTTCAAACCTCTACATAATTCAGTGCATGCTTCCGTTGTTTTATGATAACTGAATGATCATCGCCGGAAAGCGCTCTTTTTGTTGTGGCAGTCATCTTTGTCGTTTCTAACTAACGTTTCTCATTTGCAGATTGAGATTGTTTATGACTACGGCAAGGAAGACTAATAAACTCGGAATTGCATCTTCGCAAGAAAATCTCAGCACTTGTGCAGTGTGATGATGTTCTCTTTTAACTTTTTTTACTTAAACATGCAGATTGGCGACTATCTGGTGAATAAAATGAAATCAACAAAGTCTTAGGTTGTTGTGTGCTTATGTTAAGGAGATTTGTATCGAAATTCTTCTGTTCTCTTCGTTCGTAAATGCAATTGGCATAATCATCTGTGTGTCTATGATTTTGTTGTCTCACTTGGAAATAAAGGTTGTCAACAAGCATTTTAGTCATGTTGTTCGGCCAGGGATCTATTGCGGATCATGATAAGCTATATTTTAGTCGCAAAGGAGTAAGCGGTGGTTGATGCAAGGTAAAAAAGCTGCAAAAATGAAATAAAAATGCTATCTCAGTGGGTGTATTGTCTACACTTGTAGATTAAATCATTACAACTTGAAATTTTATTAGACTTCACAAGACATTAAAGTTTATCCCAATTAATCTCGCATCTCTAACCACCCACTTGGCTTGTTTCATTTGGCACTACACACCTTATGGAGAGTCGTAAGCTATCATCAACATCCCGCCAATCGGTAGGTACTTGACATCGAAAGAAATTGGCATCACCAAGTATGGTAGAGAGTTCTAGAGGATCAGCATCTTCTAATTTGGAGTAGTGCGTCGAGGGAAATCAATATCGCCCAGTATGACACTCTCGGAAGGTTGCGATCTATATCTTAATTAAATCTTTTATCCTCATGACTTCTAAAGTTGTCCACAATGTCTAATTACACAAGTCCTTACTCTCTAGTGGGCCATATTCTATTAATGGGCCCTTAACACTAAGCCCAATATGTTTTTTTTTTTTTTTAAAAAAAAAAATATAGAATAGTGAATACAGTGCATGGGTAATTTTCCGATACATTCGCATTGATATAGCAGTTGACATAGATCGGGCGAAGTGGTGGTGGCGGTGGTGGTGCGAAGCGGCGGCGGCGGGAACGGCGGGGTATTTGGCGCGGCGCGCGGCGCAGAAGGAGCGGGTGATGCTGCTCTACCTCCGCACCCTCAAGGACGCCCTCAACTGGGCCGTACATCGCCACCTCTTCTACCAATAAGTAATCAAACCCTAACCCTAACCCTAACCCTAACACCCACTTCCTCTCCCTCTCCCTCTCCCCTCTTCCCGTACATCTCCATCTCTTCCTCCTCCTCCTCCTCCTCCTCCTCATCGCCAATTCCCCTCATTCGGCGCCGATCGCGGTCCGGGATTTGATTTGGATCGGATTTTCGGTTCGATCGTTGTTGATTTCGGGGTATAGATGTTGATTTGTGGTAGGGATTGGGTTTAGGTTGGGAAAAGTAAAAAAAAAATCTTTATTTATCTAGATCGGTACGTATGTGGAATGTGGTTTACTAAGAGCTAGACTAGTTATTATGAGTGGATGGCTAATAAAGAAGCGAACTCGGTGACTAATTATTGGGTTTTAATTGGTTTCTTTCAGGTCCTGAATGAAGAATTTTTGGAATTATAAATGAGACGCAGCTTTTCTTTTGTGTGAAAGAATGATTGATGTGCTTGTTGTAGATTGATGGTAGATATAATTCTTTTCTTAAGTAAAAAATTTAGCTTGTAACTGTAAGAATATGGCTAAGATAGAGAGACTTAAGTTATGATGTTTAATCTTTTTTGGTTTGGCTAAAATTGCAGTTTGTCACCATTTAGACTGATGCGAATGAAAAAGATGTCTTTTTTGGTGTTGTATAGTGAGCTTATAATGGCAACCTGTTGAAGATAAGAGAAATGTTTTTACTGTCTTATAATGGCAACATATCCCTGTACCGGAGGAGGAGGAGGAGAGGAAGAGATGGAGATGTACCGGAAGAGGGGAAGAGGGAGAGGGAGAGGAAGTGGGTGGGGTGAGTTAGGGTTAGGGTTTCGTTACGTCTTGGTAGAAGAGGTGGCGGTGTACGGCCCAGTTGAGGGTGTCCTTGAGGGTGCGGCGGTAGAGCAGCATCACCCGCTCCTTCTGCGCCGCGCGCCGCGCCAAATACCCCGCCGCCGCCGCCGCCGCCGCCGCCGCCGCCGCCGCCATACTCGTCCCCTCCGCCGCCGCTTCGCACCACCACCACCACCACCACCACCACTTTGCCCTATGTATCGGAAAATTACCTATTCACTGTATTCACTATTGGGCTTAGTGTTAAGGGTCTATTAATAGGATACGGCCCAAAACAGCTCGTTGTCTTTGATGAGTAGATCAACCTTGTTTAGATTTAGGCCCAGTTGGGTTGCATGAGCTTGCTCTTCAGCATATCTCTCTGATTTTGGGGCGGTTCAGTTCCTCGGAAAAGTATGAAAAAAATATTTTAAGGAAATTTTTCTTTATGAAATTTCATTTTTCAGTTTTCCATTCATTTGGTTCTCAAAAAAAAAAAAAAAAAAAAAAAAAAAAAAAAAACCCCTTTTATGAAAATTTTGTTTTCATACTTTATGAAAAACTAGTGTTTCACATAGTGGGCGTTCAGATTCTAAACCGAATGCAGGTACAATATTTTCGAGCGTTTGAAAGTTTAGGCGAGTATCGAAAACCTGGCGTAAAATATGTGGGTTAGTTGTTTGCAAATATAAAATGTTGGTGAGTTTATAACTTTATGTGTTATTATAGCAGCTCTATATAATCCTAAATCACCGCCAAACCCTAATCAACAACATTTCCACCTCTCTTCTTTCTCTCAAAAAGAAAAGAGAATCTAAATCTCCATTGTTGGAACTTGGGATCAATCTCCTTGGGAGCTTGGGGAAGGTAAAAGGTATCAAGTGAAAGCTCCTAAGAGGAGTGGTCTACTTCACCCACATTTTCTTTGCTAGGAAGAGAAATGGTGAGTTGAAATTTTAGGTCATGTTCGGTTGGGGAATAAAGGGATAACTCCTTTATCCTCCAAACACAAAATAAAAAAAAAATAAATAAAAGAATTTGTTATCCTTCCTTAACGGGTTATTCTGGAATAACCCGTTAAGGAGGAGGATAATAATTTTTCCCATTGGTGGAAAAAGGGTTGTTCTTATCTTCTTTCCATCTTTTTTTATTTTATTTTATTTTTTTAAATTTAAATTAAAATTTAAAAATATTTTTATTTTACAATTTTAAAATTTTTAATTTTATTTTTTTATAAATCTAAAAATTTTAAAAAATTTAAAATTTTAAAATTTATACAAATTTTGTATATATAAATTTTTATAGAAATTTTTTAATTTATACAAATTTAAAAATTAAAATTTTTGCATCGTCTTTTACATATTTTTCGTGATAATTAAAATTTAACTTTTTAAATTTAGAGAAATTTTAAATTTTATAACTTTTTAAATTTGTAACTTTAATTTTTAATAAATTTATAAATTTAATAAATTTTAAAATTTATACAAATTTTAAAATTTTTAACTTTAATTTTTAAAAATTAACGGTATTATTACTAAATATAAATTTTAATTTATAAAATATTAATTATTATTTAATTAATATTTTATATTAATTAATTAGATAAAATATTATTATTTTAAAATTATAATTATTCTTATTTTTTTACTATTCTCGCTTATTTTAAGAAATAAACCAAACACAATTTCAGCTATTCCTAAGAATAACGAATTTACAAACCAAACACTATTTTTTTTTTATCCGTGACTATTCCGAAATAGTAAGCTATCACAGGGA
>CM054952.1:3892539-4049287 GCA_029168755.2 Tillandsia fasciculata
CGATGCTTCTTTTGAATTCAACTACGAGTCATTGGTCAACTCATCTATTACAAGAGACATCAAATAACCAAGAAATTATCATTCATAGAATAGTTTTACTTTACTTTTTTTGGAAACGTTGCATATATATATATATATATATATAACATCCCTCATGGAGTGTATATTTATATATACCCATTCAGAAATGAGTGTACGATGCATATCGATCATTTCGAAATGACCGATAAAATTTATCTTATTCTGAAATGAATGAAATATATATCATACATTACATTTGAAGTGTACAAGTAGTATTTTTCTTAAATTTTAAAGATGAAAAATGTATGTAGACCAGCTCAATTATAGGACAGTTTTAACTAAGCCCCTTAAATTTGCCCTTTTGCTATTTAGTCCTTATAATTTCTAATTTTTTATTTGAGCTATCTTAATTAGATAGTTAAGTTAAGAATTTGTTAAATTTGATGTCTCTAGTACCTATTAATTACTAATTTGCTTTATGTTTTTTTGCTAAAAAGTGAATACATAGTCAACAAATCCTTAATTTAATTGATTTGAGTTATTTTAGATAGATAGTTAGTTAAGTTTATTTTTAAAAAATAAAATAAAATGACTCTATTAGATATTAATCATGGATTGTTTCAATTTTTTTTGTTGAAAAATAATTAAATTTATTAAAAATTTTAAATATTATCAGTAAATTTAATAAAATTTTAAATTTATTTTGCTAAAACTATTTGATTTTAGGAAGTCAAAAGTTTAATAATAAAAAAAGTTAATTTTATATAAATTTTTATAAAACTATCAAATAGCACATAAATTCCTACAAAACTTAAGTTATCGAATTTATTCTTTAAAGTTCTGATTCGTTTATATATGTTCCTATCGTATGATTCACCATTAAATTTTTAACGATTGGTGTGCAAAATAACTATTTTACCTTTACAAATTTGTTCCTATAGAAAACCGTCTTTCTCTTTCTTTTTTCGTCTTTGCCTTAGCACGTGCGGTATACTTTATTTTTATCTCGCTGAGGGCCTCGTCTTCAACGTCGTCGTCGTCGCCGCAGGTCTCGCCATGACCTAGGATAAAAAGAAAATGATGAAAAAGATTATGAAAATCAATATTGGAACACAAATTATATGTATAAAGAATAAAAATATTACTTTACCCCTTCCCTAGCTTGCTCGCTTGCCCTTTCCCGCCCCCGATCATATCACGCCCCGAGCTCACAGCGAAAGCTCTTGGGCACGCAACAGACCCGCCACGTGTGTGAGAACGCACCCCACACACGCGAAGCGTTCAAAACTAACAAGCAAAAGAATTACCAACTACAGCTAAACATGTATCATAGCGAAAAAATAAATCTATACTAACATCTATCACTGTACAAATATTTACAAGATCCACCTCTCAAGAAAAATAAATACAATTAAAGGGCCCTGCCCTGACCAGTCTCGATGTAAAGTGCTTAAAACTAAACTACTAACAGAGTAGACTACCTCTATCAAAATAATACTGGGTAGGGATTGCTATCTACGGTAGAATCCCCTTATCTCTGTCCGGAGCTGACCCGGAAGGCCCTGAAAAGTAGACCACAAGCGGGTGTGAGAACAACAAAATAGTAGTTCCCCAGTAGGTATGGTCGGTGACAATCACGGCCTACCCACTAGATCTACTAGAAGCAAGATAGATAAACTATAATAAGCGAGTAAGAAAGTATAATAGAAAATTAAATAAAATCAACGCAATACTACACTATCATGTCTCTGCACCAAAAATCCAAAATATTTCTATCCAAACCCGAACATAATAGAAAACTCAACTCTAGCGGTCCCAATAGTACAGTGGACACAATTCTGAACTAACCGTCTCAACAGCCCAGTCAAACCTGCGCCGCCTATAAATAGGCCACTGTCCATCTCTCCCTTCTATCCGAGTTGCACCTCAGATGATGGCCCGTCAACAGTAGGCACCAGCCTACCTCATACCTCCAATCATCCGGCCTCTATGCCGATAAACCCCTATAAGGCTCGAAGTGGCATGTAGGCTATGATCATACGATGATCATCAGATCACCAACGACACAAGGCAAAAGCGCCAAACTCAACACACAAATCCCCAACACAAAAGTACCCATCTCTAATACAATGACCCAGGCACGCACACTCTCTCACATACACCGACGCATGGCCACGAAACCTCAAGACAGACGCAAACTTTATGTCAGCATGACGTAGCACAAATATCAATACCTAAGTACCACCTATCTCTAATACTCAACAACACAAATAAAGGGTCAACTAAGGTCGACAATATAGTTCTCTTGTTAATCAGACTAACCAAATCATGCTATAAGTGACACCTACCCCAATATCCGCGCGCTCAAACAACCCACGTAAGCCCTCCCAAAATAAAATAATAATATTTAAATCTCTCGATCTGAATAGTCCAAACACTAACAAAAATATCTACCAATTATCACAAATATGTATTTTTCTACATCTAATAAATAATATAAAAGTAGTAAAAAATTCTATATCTATCATGCAGACATAATAAGTATTCACTACAACAAAATTAGGCTATAGTGACACTTTTAAGTATTTCTAAAATCTAAAAAAAGTGTCGCTGATAAAAATACCGACACTTATTATAAGTGTTGCTATATGTGCCGTCGTTAGGGTGTATAACGACACATTTTTGTAATGTGTCCAAAAAATGTGTCCCTATAACCTAATTTTGGATATAGATAGAATATAGATAGTACACTTATACAAAAGTGTCACAAACATGTATCCCTATAACCTAATTTTGTTGTAGTGACTCCACTATTTTTGGCGACACGGAACCCACCTGAAAAGAAACTCCATGGTAGAACACGATCGGCGAAAAAATGGCACGCTCGATGATGATCACCATGCGCGAATGGCACATACCTGAAAAATCCGGCAGTACCCCAGTCAACCTCACAACACATAAAATCTTGATCCTAACAGTTCAAAAGGCACAGAGTTCAAATCCAGAAACTCTAATGAGAAAAATCTATCACTAATAAAAACCACTCCGAAAAACACAAGCAAACAATATAAAATAAGAGAAACTTACCCCAAGGTCGATGTGCCGTCAAATCTCGCGCGCATGCGCCTATGCTTGACTCCTCGAGTCGAACCGTGCGCTCCACGGCACTCTCATCGCGCTCACAACCTCCCTCTCCCTCTCGACCGCTCTTTGTTTCTCTCTTTAAAGCCCTCGGACTCGAGCAGAAGAAGAAAGAGGAGAAGAAAGGGGGTATGCGCGTGTTCAATAGCCAAAACAGGCGATTCGAGCACTCGAAACCAACTTTCGGGCGCTCGAAACACCTATTTCAGAAGGCCCATACTCGAAAAGGGCGGCCCGAAACATTTGGGTTGCGATAAGGCCAATTTCGGGCATCCGAATGGCACGCTCAAACCACCCTGCGGCTACCATGCGTCCTGCCGTGCGTCAACCCGCGTGTCGCGTCGCGCGTCGTATCGCGCCTGCACCGAACGGGGCGCCGCCACGTGGCGACCAGCCACGCTACCACAAGCGTCACGTCGCGCGTCACCCGCGACGCTTCGATTCCGACGCCCAATGAGGCGACGCCACGTGCCGCGCATTGCCACGCGGCATGCGCTGCCTAGCGCTACGTGCCTGGCTCCAGGCGCGCCTTAGCCGCGTTTCGGGCGGCTATAGGGCCCGGAACCGTGCACACGGATCTGCTCCCGAAAGCCCAAAAATCTCTAAAAAGCCTATAAAAATACACCCCGAGCTTTATTTTTTGCACCAATTTGTGCTAAAACGGTCCCGACTCTACCCAACACTCCTCTAACGTGCCGACCGACCAACATACTATAATTTTACTATTTGTAAAAGTTTAGTGCCTCACAGATCATTAAGGGGATAAGCTCATTTCATGCTATGTGATTAGTTTTTTTAATTTATGGTTATCTAAATTTTGATAACAAAAGAATATATTTGAAGACAGAATAATATTTGGAGGAATAAATTCGATAACTTAAATTTTGTAAGAATATATTTATTATTTGATTTTTTTATAAAAAATTATAAGTAATTATTTTAATAAAATAAGAATTGACGGGTCATTTCAAAGTCGCTTATAGTTGAGGAGGTCTACATAAACTTTTACGGAAAAAAATTAAAACTTAGGGCATGTTTGGTATCTAAGATTGTACTGGACAGGATGACAAAATGTGAATTGGATAGTTCTCATATCAGGACTTGATTGGATTTTTATAATCCAGACCAGTGTTTAATGCTTTTAGAATAACATGCAGGACTCTATTATTTAATGAGAATTCAAATTTAAAACTAAAATCCAAATAGTTTAAAATAGAATTCAGGAAATTTTAACTTTATTCGAATTAAAATTCAAACTTTGAATTTAAATTAGCAATTGAATTCAATTTTAAATTGGAATTTGATTCTTGAATTTGAAATTAAAACTAAAATTCTCCATTTAAAATTGAATTAGAAATTTGCATTAAAATTTAAAATTTGAATTTGAATTTAAAATATGAATTCAAATTTTGATATAACTTTGATATTCAGAATCAAGATTTGATTATGAATTAAATCTAAAATTCAGATTCAAAATTTAAATTTGGATTTGACATTTCAAAATTTGAATTTTAATTTGAAATTCAAGTTCAAAGTCTGAATTTTAGTTAGATACTCAAAAATTTGAATTTGAATTAAAAATTTCCATTTAAAATATGAATTAAATTTTAAATTCAAATTGGAAATCTAAATTTGAATATCCAAATTTGAATTCAAAATCTAAAATCTGAATGAATTCTAAATTAAACTCAAAATCTAAATGTAATGTCACGTCCCGGTGTAAACTAGAACCGGGCACGCTAACAGATCCACCGTATATGCGGGAAGCCCCATGTGAAGTGTTGGTAGCCTGCTCAAGTATACAATAAGCATAAAAGAAAGCATACTAGAGCTAAAAAATAAAGATAACTATTAGGTTAAACTGTACAATAAAAACTCTAAAAGTTCAATATTCATCTTCCAGGGTAAATGGTACAACTGGCTGGCGAAAAGTCGGACCCAAAATATAGTATGAAAGCAAGAAAAATAACTCCGGACCCACCATTATTGCCCAAAAGAAATTGGAAGAAGACCTATCTAGCCAGCGATCTCATTATCTCGGTCCGCAGTTGCTGCTGCCGCTGCGGAGGACTCTACAAAAAGAGGGTCAACAGAGAGTGCGAGAACTATTAAAAAACTGGTAGTCCTTAGTGGATACGTCATCGATAACTTTAACCCATTCACTAAGTCTACCAGAGACATAAAGGAGAGCAAAAGTAAAGAATGCAAAAATAACTGCTGAAATAAAAATCTATCACTGCTATGGTTCTAATTGATATGAATGAACTGTATGATGTAAGTGCAAGTATCAACTATGATAAACTGCTGAAAGTGACCCAAATCAACCGACTGGCTCGAGGCCCAGCCCAGTCCGTACTAGCATCATATATGATCTTACAAACAAATCGTGGATCACCGATGCGGAACTATACCCATAAGAAAGTTAGCCACCTAACTCCAGAGTGACACTCGAGGAGAGCGACCCGCTTGAGGGAAAGGAACCAGGTCGAGTATGTAACAGACTAAAATCAACTCATGACCAAAGTGGATGCTCTTAACCACTAGGACAAAATTCTGGCACAAACAAATGCATAACTAACCATAGTTAGTTAATTCGGATTCGGCAAAAATTCGGTACGGATATAATACGGATAAAATTCATATCATGATTTTTAAATTCGTTGAAAAATACGGTTTAAAAAATGGGTTCGCTAATTATTTGGATATGTGATTTATACGAAAATTATACATTCACCAATTAAAAATTCGGGATAAAAAATTTGACTATTAAATTAATTTTTTTTTTCAAATTTATTCTATTAGCATAAATAATTATAATTTTTAAAAATATAAAAATAAAGATGTATAAAATAAAGTAAACATCACCTAAACAACTCTCCATTGGTTCTCACAATAACAAGTAAATTAATGGATGTAACAACAACTTAATTAGAGAGAAAGATGTTTTGTGTGAAAAACACACCAACTATTAACCATATATATATATATATATATAATTGTCTTAAATAGAAATCAAAATTAAGAAGGAAGAAATAAAAATTTGGCACTTAAGTTGAATATGCAGATAATAGCAACAGGTAATTTCACTCACAAAAACTATAAATTAGTACACAAATTCACAAACTCACAAACTACTTGATGGCGAGGAAGATGGCGAGCGGCGAGCAGCTCGGGGAGTTCCGATGGCGAGTGACGAGCCGACCGAAGGGGGTTTTTGATGGCGAGCGGCGCGTTGCTCGGGGTAGGGTTCTGATGGCGAGCGGTGCACAGCTCGAAGGGGGTTCCAATGGCGAGTGCACGGCTGGGGGAATGTGTGGGGGGGTGCGTCAGACTTCTGGTGGAGGAGTCTACGCTCTTACTCACCATGAGGCCACTCCAGAGGAGAATTTAGCAGGTACAACCACTATTTTTGGTAGATAGGCTAAAACAGTGTTCGACACTAGAGCTTCACACTCTTTTATTTCCTCATACTTTATTGCCACCCACGACTTTACTACTCAGCCAACCAGATTCAAGTGGTGGGTGGAGATACCTGGTCACAACGTGCTCATCGATAAGGAGTTTCGATACTGTTCGGTTCGGTTGGGCGATAGGGTGTTTTCTATTTCCCTGTTGGGCGATAGGGCATTTTCGATTTTCCTGTTCGTCCTTAAGTTTCGCCAGTATGATATCATCTTGGGGATGAACTGGTTGATGAGATACTATGGTGCCCGACTTTTGCTAAATTGGCAAAGTGCAAATAAGACGCCCTAAATGTGTTTAAAAATACGAGTAAAAAGAGTTAGAGCAAGTTTGGTTCGAAGCAAAAGGCAATCAGACCGAAAGTGAGTTGAAAAAAATATTTAAAAATGAGTTTCGTATTGAAGGCTTAAATGAGATCCCGGAACAGTCAAATTGGTTGTGGGTATGTTAGAAATGAATTCCGAGCATGTCGGAATGATCCTATAGGGTTTAGGGCCTCGTAGAGTGAAAACACATTTTTCGAGGCGATGAAAAAGTGGAAAAATAACCTTCGGGGTCCAGACCGTTTTAAAAAAGTCCGAAACTTTTCAAAAAGGTTCCCACCGTGAGAAGAAAGGACCGGATTTTTCGGCTGAGAAGATGGACCCAACGTTTGGGGGCCGGACTTTTTGGAAAAAAGTATGGACCTTTTTGGTGTGCAGGAAAACCTATGTTCAGGGTCCGGACTTTTTTGGGGAAAAAGTTCGAACCTTTGCGGGATGAAACGTGAGGCAGTGGCAAACTTGTAAATAAGAGCGGGATTTGGGTATAAAAGGCTGGGGGGCCTCCCCCAACCTCAGATCTTCTCTCTCACCCTCTCTCACTTTCTTTCTGCTCTCTTTCTTTCTCTAGAAGAGAAGAAGCCATAGCTTCAAGGAAGGGGATTTTGGGGGTTTTGATCTCTTTCAAGGCTACGAAACGGAGGAGGATCACTAGGAGAGCACCTTAGGAGGAAGAAGAACCTCTCTCCACCTCTCTTGAGTAAGAAATCAAAAGGTGAGTTTTTAGGTTTTTTGTGAAATTTCGTGTTTTTGGATTTTTGAGCTCCAAAGAAATTTCTAATGATCTCTTTTAATTTCTAACTCATATTTTAGGAGTTTTTCTTAAAGATCAAGAGATCGAACACCTTCTCTTTCAAGATCATACAAGAGGTAGGGGATTTCATCGAAAAGAGTGATTTCATCTCTTTTTCCTTTGTTTTTTTTTGATTTAGAAGTATTGTTGTAAGAGTAGTTTGTGTAGGAACACATTAACACTCTTGGGTAAAATTGGGGTTTAGCTCTAGATGACATAAAAAAGATGTGCAAGGTTTAGCCTTGTTTTAATATATAATAAACCAAGTTGTAGGTTGTTGACATGGATTTGACTTAAGAGAAAACCTAGGTCAAGTAAAGTGGCATGTGTGGTATAAAATCTAAGAGATATCTAGGTTGTTTGAGTGGCATTTAACTTAGGTAAAATCTGAGGTGGAAATGTAGAGTTTATAACATAGAGTCAAGGAACTCTAAGGTTAGAGTGTTGGTGTCCCTGGGGAATATTGTAACCCTAGAGTAAGAACTTAGGGTTTAAATGAGCAAGTTGAGTAAACAAAGAACTCTAATATAAATTGGTGTTCTCGGGACACCCAAGATATCATAGAGTAAATAACCTAGAGTAAAAAGAGAAAAGTGAAGCTTCCAGAAGCGAGGGATAAGTGCCAACGGGAGGGGCCGAGCATATTTCGACTTCTAGAGGAAGTCTGTGAGCAAGACTCAGCTTCCCGAGTGAATGGGTGCCAAGGTGCCTTAAACTCATTCGAGGCAAGTGGGAGAGTGTGCGAGCAAGACTCGGTTCTCAGTGGAAAAAAGGGCTCTAAAGGAGCTAAAGCAAATGTCGAGTATAGAGGGAGTGCGAATTAGATGACTCTCTACAAAGCACAATTATGAAATCTAAATCAAAAGTGATTAGAGTGACCGGGTGTGGACGGTTTAGTTGTAACCCCTAATAGCGGCATAGTGGCCGGGACATCGTGTTAGTAGCCCAATGTGGCATGGCATAGTAACTTACATGGACTAGTAGTATAGTGATTTTCATATCAGCATACTAGCGTAGCTTTATAACTTTCCATATCTGCAATATAAATGTATATATATCTTGCTACTAATGTTTTCATTGGATCAAGAGGTGTAGAGCAAATTTCTCGGGGGATGAACCCACTGGAAACTATTCGTAATTCTCACACCCTACATTTATAGGACCAGGTTTAGCTGGTGAGGATCACGATAGGGGTAAGGGCCCAACAGCATAGCAGACCTAGCGGGTCTAGTGGTCCATATTCCTTTTGGTTATAATAAGTGAATATTGTATTTTTGGGTAAGGAAAAGAAAATAAAATTATGACTATTCGTTATGTGTACCAAATGTTCATTTAAGTTATCATTTCAACTTTACACAGTTGTATTATGTTTAAAGTTGAATGTTTAAATTAGCAGTAAGTTTTACTCTGATATGCTTGTATTCTCATTGCCGTTGAGATGATTGACCGTTCCTTTCGGGTATGGAGAGGTCATGCCTGCTTGGTGGATTTGTTGGTGTGCCCGAACTGGCTAAATTGGCAGTCTTGAGTCGTGACAGGTATAAGGCGACCATCAATTGTGCTTATCGGAGTGTGATGCTCGCACCGCCTAGTGAGGCAGAGATGGTCTACTTTGGGTTTGAACCCTCAGCTTATTTGGGGATGTGCGCGGTGTCCTCTGAATAGAGGATAAATAGCGGGTGTGTGGCGTTTCTTGCCATGGCTATCAACACCCGTGCAGAGCCATTGAGAATCGAGGATATTCCTGTGGCACAGGAGTTCCCCGATGTATTCCTTGCAGAGCTTCTGGGGATGCTTCTCGAGCGGGAGATCGACTTCGTCATCGACTTAATCCCCGGCTCAGCACTTATTTCTCGGGCGCTTACTGCATGGCGTTTGCCGAGCTGAAGGAGCTGAGGACTCAGCTCGATGATCTTTTGTTAGTGGGTTTCATCAGACCTAGTGTGTCCTCGTGGGGTGCTCTAGTGCTTTTCGTCAAGAAAAAGGACGACAACTTTTGACTTTGCATCGACTATCGTGAGCTGAATAAAGTCACGATCAAGAACCGATACCCCCTTTCGCGAATAGACGATCTCTTCAATCAGTTTTAGGGATCGATGGTATTTTCTAAGATCGATCTACAGTCGGGGTATCATCAGCTGCGGATTAAGGCGAAGGATGTTCCGAAGACCGCCTCCAAGACTCGTTACGGCCATTACGAGTTCACTGTTATGCCGTTTGGGGTCACCAACGCCCCGACAGCATTTATGGATATAATGAACAGGGTTTTCAAACCCTTCCTCAATCGTTTTGTCGTGGTACTCATCGACGACATCTTGATTTACTCACACAGCGACGAGGAGCACCGGGACCATCTGCGACAGGTTCTCCAAGTTCCGAGGGAGAACAACTTGTATGCCAATCTCAAAAAGTGTGATTTTTGGCTCCAAGAGGTGTCATTTCATGGACATATTATCTCGGAGGCAGGAGTTGCAGTAGATTCGAAGAAGATAGCTTCGGTAGTGAACTGGCCCCAGTCGACTAGTGAGACCGAGGTCCGGAATTTTCTTGGTCTTGCTGGTTATTATAGACGCTTCGTCGAGGGGTTTTCCAAAATCGCCGCCCCGATGAACCGTCTGACGAGAAAAGGTGAGAAGTTCATATGGACTCCAGAGTTCCAGATCAACTTCAACGAGCTAAAACGTCGACTCACAGAGGCGCCGAACCTGACCCTACCGACCCCGGGCGAGAACTACGTTGTTTATTGCGATGCTTCTCGGGTTGGTTTAGGGTATGTCCTGATGCAGAAGGATACGGTCATTGCATATGCATTGCCACAGCTGAAGCCCTACGAGCAGAACTACCCTACGCATGACCTGGAGCTTGCAGTAGTGTCCTGATGCATGACCTGAAGTTGAGGCAGCGTCATTGGCTCTAGCTTCTGAAGGACTACGACCTGACCATCAAGTATCACCTTGGTCGGGCAAACGTAGTGGCTGACGCATTGAGCCGGAAGCATATTTCGGAAGAGCTGATGATGATCACCGAGCAGGATCACTTGGTGAAGGAGTTCCAGAGGCTTGATCTGGAGGTAGTCTCAACGGGATCGACTGCTTGACGTATGGCGATGGTGGTCCAGCCCACCATTTTAGATCGCATAAAAGAGGAACATCAGTCGGATCCCTACTTTGAGAGGATTTGGGAGGAGATATCGTTGCGACACACCAACGATTATTAGTTGCATACCGATGGCTTTATCAGATTTCGGGGCCATTGGTGCGTTCCGAAGGATGACAACCTGAGGAACGAGATCCTTACTGTGGCACACAGATCCCTGCACATAGTGCATCCTGGAGGAACTAAAATGTACAAGGATCTGAAGTAGCAATTTTGGTGGCCTGGGATAAAGGCCGATGTGTTGAAGCATGTAGCTCAGTGCCTGGTGTGCCAACAGGTGAAGGCTGAGAATCAGCGACCAGCAGAAAAACTGCAACCACTTCCTTTGCCTGTGTGGAAGTGGAAGCAGATCATGATGGACTTCATCACCGTTTTGCCTCGATCCCAATGAGGCAACGATGCCATTTGGGTCATTGTGGATCGACTCACCAAGTTGGCCACTTTCTACCGATTCATACGACTTGGTCTCGAGATCAACTAGCACAGCTCTACATCGACGAGATTGTCCGGCTTTATGGAGTGCCGGTGTTGATTGTTTCGGATCGGGACACTCGATTCGTGTCTCACTTCTGGAAGAACTTGCAGTAGTCGGTAGGTACCAAGCTAAATTTCAGCACTGTTTTCCACCCTCAAAGTGATGGACAGTCTGTGCGAGTCATTCAGGCCCTGGAGGATATGTTATGGGCATGTGTGCTGGATTATAGAGATGGTTGGTACAAATACCTGCCACTAGTAGAGTTCACCTATAACAACAGTTATCAGGTGAGTATTGGGATGTCGCCTTATGAGGCGTTGTATGGACGTCGATGTCAGTCCCCGATCTGCTCGGACGATGTCGGGGAACACCGGATTGTCGAGGGGACTTGGCTGAAGATGTTGAAGCCAAGGTTCGTGTCGCAATGCAGCGGTTGTTGATCGCACATGGCAGGTAGAAGATTAATGTGGACCAGCGCAAGCGCGACCTAGAGTTTCAAGTTGGTGATCCTGTGTTATTGAAAGTGTCACCAGCTAGGGGAATCAAGAGGTTTGGATTGTGGAACAAGCTCATTCCTCATTTTGTGGGACCTTTTGAGATACTAGAGCGCATTGGTCCAGTGGCATATCGGCTAGCTCTTTATCCGAGTCTCACCCGAGTGAACAATGTATTCCACATCTCTATGCTCCGAAAATATATTTCTGATCCTTCCCATGTCATCAGCCCCACGTCTGTTCAACTTCGAGACAATCTGATCTACGATGAAGCTTCGATGCGGATCCTGGCGCACGATGAAAAAAAGCTAAGAAACAGGACGATCCCCTACGTCAAGGTACAATGGGAGAATCACGAGGAACGCGAAGCCACCTGGAAGTGCGAGTTTGACATGCAGGAGCATTTTCCTCATTTGTTTGATTTTTGATTATATTTAAGTTTCAGGGATAAAACTTTTTATAAGGAGTGGGTCATGTAATACTCGCGAATTTCGAGTTTGAAATTTTAAATAAAGTTGAGTTATGACGTAAAAATGAATAGTAACTTGGAAAAGTTCAATGGTGTTCTTGGGAAGTTTGCTAAACTAACCTATCTGGATCCAAACTCGCCGAAGTAAATACACGATTTGATCAGTTTCGTCGATCTGAGCGCAATGGCGCAACTGAAATTTATGTTTGACGAGCCTAGGCCATGGAAAAGCACGCAAAATAGGGAATTCACTGTATAGATGGTTTATTTAACCTAACGAAGCTCGAATACGACGAACCAAAATCACCTGATAGGTCTCGTCGAGCCTAACGCTGTGGTGTCGTTTGTTTTTAATTTTGATGACCCTAAAACCTCAAAAAGTGCAAAAATAGTGATTTTTAGTGCTTAATTGCCGAAAGCTCACTAATTTATGCATCAAATTGCGCCAAAGTCCTTTGAGAGGGACCTATCTGCATTTTGGACCTATAGTAAAGGACTCAGCACAAAATATTAAAAGAACAAGGACTAAATGGCATTTTATGCTTTGTGTATAAGAGGAACCCTAGGGAGAAACCATAGCCGCATTCCTGTTGAAACCGCAGCCCCATGACCCCTCATATTCCTCTGCACCTCCTTCTCGAGCACCTGCACCGCCGGCCGACGCTTACCCTCGCCGGAACAGTTTCAAGAAGTAAGATCTTTATTATTCTCGGGTTGGTGGAAAAGGAGGATCACCAAGTCGCACTAGTTCGCTCCCCAGGCCCTTGATGATCACCTTCACCCTCAAGGGATCTTAACCAAGGAACCGCACCACCTACTGTGACCGCCGGACGCCGGAGAAGGAGACCATCTTCTCCCATTATTCTCTAGAACCGAGGTAAGCCTATAGTCTTTCCTCTTCGATTTTTCTTGCCAAGAGACACCTCTAGTCTCCTCCTCACCTTCTGGTGACCCCTCATGCTCAGCCTCGACGCCGAGGAAGCGCCGGGTTGCCGGCAGGAATGAGAGACCCACCGGAACCCTAGATTGGGCCACCGCTGTATGCCGCTTCTGGTGGCTCGGGTCCAGATCTAAGATGCTGAGAATCTTTTCCTGGCCTTGTGGAGACTTTCCACAAAGCTCTATAGCATTTTGTTGAGTATGGAAGCCGCGGGATGAAACCCTAGTTTCGGGTTATTCCAACTTGGCCGAGCTCCCTCCGCTGTTGCTCTCGCCGCTCCCCGCCGCCGGCAATGCACTTGGTTGACTCCGTCTCATCAAGACAGTCTAGTAGATGTCCTTGCCTGAGCCTGGAACCCTCTACATGGTTTCCTTCCAAGCTTGCTGCTTTTAAGTAGCTGCAAGGCTTTCTCCGGCCAACCGCCGCCACCACACGCCGGCGCCGGACCTCGAGGCACTATTGGCACTGCCCTCAAGCCCATGCCCATGCTGCTTGCCCTAGTTGGTCATTAGAACCCAAGCTCATGCTTGCTCTACCAACCTTAGCTCTAGATTAATGTATAATGGATCGCCTTGCTCCGGCCAACAACCCGGCTATTTTTCGGCCACTGTAGGGTGAGCCTCTGAACCCCCTTAACCTTCTGAGCATGGTGCTCATCTCAGATATGAGATTGGTTGATTAGATAGGTCATAGTAGCAATTTAAACTTTAATAGATTAGTAATTGCTGATCCAATACTGTTCTTGGATTTCGTTCCACTTTCAAACAGCGAGCACGAGTTTCCTCGAGGCCCATCTATTGGTGCCCTCGGATTAGCCCGACAGCTTTTTGATTGATGCAAATAGTTTAAAAACCAATAATATGTGGGTTATGGATCCCTAGGATCTAAATAAATGAATCGACACCTAGAGGGGGGGTGAATAGGTGTAAACGATAAAACTAAAAATCTTTGCGTAAAAATAACCCAATACGGAAAATAAAATAAAACGCCAAGATTTTACATGAAAAACTCCTCTCAGAGTAAAAAATCATTGGACCGATCACATGAAAAAATCCACTAAGATTAAACACGTACAAGGTGATATAACATAGCCCCATGACTCAACCTTTACCGTATGCTCGAAGTCGATCTTCTCCGCTCATCCACGACACGCTCCGAATCCACGAACCGCGCCCAACTTCGAATCCATGAAGTCTTCAACCAAATCCACGGTCTTCACCACACAACACGCTTTGAATCCACGAACGTGTCCAACTTCGAATCCACGAAGTCTTCAACCGAATCCACGGTCTTCACGCAAATCCACGTGCCGATGTTCCTTCCGGAGCTCGTTAAAAGATTTTTGGTGATAATTTGAATGCTTAGAGAATCATAAATATATATAAGGAAACACCTTCTAAGCATTCATCAATTAATTCATGAGTTAAAGACTCATGAATTAATTGATAAATTTTCTTGATCGAAAAGACGATCAAGATAATAGAAAAAGAAATCTAGGTTCAGAAGTGGTTTCCTATTCTTCTCTATTTTTGGATTATCTTAAAATACCACCACTAGGGTTTATTTATAAGTTAGAAGCAGTTAGAATCAAGATAGGATTCAAAAATTGAAGTGTAACAAACTTTTTCCGCGTCACGGTCCGTACTGTATTCACGACGGTCCGGACTGTTGTGAAAATACCAAAATAATGATTCGGGGTCCGAACTCTTTTCAAGATGATCCGAATTGTTTCATGCAAAATATAATTATTAACATTCGGGGTCCGGACTGAAATCAAGATGATCCGGACTGTAATTATGCACGAAACATCAGACGTTCGAGGTTCGGACTGTTTCCAGACGGTCTAGATTCTGAACCCTCAAAATATCCAGTTTTTGATTTCTAACAAGTATAACCTATTCCAAATGCTTCTAAACAAATAAATTGATTTCAAAATCTCCAAAAACATATTTTAAACATGCCAAGGTGTTATTGATTCATTCTTATTGAGATTGATTTCTTAGTTCTTCAAGTCTTCTTCGATCTTCAAGACTCCAAAACTTTCACGAAATACACCAATTTATCTGTAACATAATATCCATGTTATTATGTATTTATTGGAAACCTTAGGGGTCTATTTGCAATTGTGACCTTATGATCTATCTTGGGTAGCGTACTGGTGATCTTTAAACTTTTCGTTCGAGGTCCGACGGCTTCCGTTGAGCGGAATTTGATTAACGAATCGTAAATCGGCAAAGTTGTCAGTTTATCAGTGTTTCGGTGTTAATCACACAATTCGAGGAATTGGGATAGTCTACGATTGTTGCCATATGTCCTTGGCTTGTCCCGACGTGGTCCTGGCAGGCCCAGTGACTTCAATTTAGGGTTGTTGACTTCCGGAGCAAAAATCTGATTCCCGGAAGTGAGTTTTAGTACTCATGGCACCTATTGGGCATAGTTGTGCACAGAGTAAAGTATTATTGCATGAACGTCTTCAGTGAAACGTTCTGCGGCATCACGTTAAGTTTCGTTGAATTCGAAAACCCGTAAGCACTAATCGGACCAAAGTTGGTCGATCGGTGGATTACCGAAAATTTCGGCAAATCCCGGGACTCTAGTGAAGTTTCTCGTTTAGGTTATCTGTATTCAATGAGTCAGTGGGTTCGGTGTGAGTGAGTCTTTGACTGACTCATGGTTGTGATTCAGGTCCCAGCAGTCAGTTGCCGGTATGCGAGTTATCCAGCAAATTCCAAGACCACCTGTATTGAGGTGGGTACTTCGGTCCGGGCTTCAACATATAGTCACCTATAGGGTACCATATTCGGTTGGACCCCTGTGATTCATGCTAGCTGTGGTTGTAGTGGCCCTAGTTCCCATGCAGCGTTCTTCCGATGAATCCATTGTTAGAATACCTAGTATTGGTGTATCTGGCCCATGGTGCATCAATTGGATGCCCCAGATGGACCATGTGTGTTACCACTTACTGTGTTGGCCTTCGGCTAGGTTTGCCGAAATTTCTGAAAGGAATTAGGCCAAATAGAGGTCGTAAATGGATTCAGCACGAAAAAACGCTTGAAAACGACTATTTGTTTGTTTAATTTGGAGTCCGGATGCCCAAAAACGGACCCCCGGAAGTTTTCTGATTTTTGGTGCATGGGAGGGGCCGTAGACCGCCGGCATGCCACGTGGTGGCCTATTATTGGCCGGTTTACGGCGCGTGATCCACAGAGCAGCGCGGCGGGGTGCACAGACCCGGCGCAGGGACACGTGGCACTGCCTGATTGGCGGGCCCAGGGCGCGCGGTCTACTGGGTGAGCGCGGCGGTGCATGGACCAGGGCGGGGGACACGTGGCAGCCTCCGGTTAGTCGGTGCACGCGGCGCGGTCCATGGAATTCCTGCGGAAGGCGTGGACCGGGTGCAAGGGACACGTGTCACTCCCTGATTCGCGGGCGCAGCAAGTGCGGTGCACGGGGCGCGCGGTAGGTGCCTCGGGCTGCGTGCGTGCGTGGGGCGGCGCCGCGCTGTCGGCGACCGGTCGGCGGGTCAGCCTTGGCGGGCGCTACCGCCTTACTGTGTTGGGTGTGTGGACACATGGCGGTCGGTGAGTGGTCCCGCACCAGTGTTTCCTGTTCGGCGGGACACGTGGCAGTCGCTGAGTGGCCCTGCACCGTTGTTTCCTGTTCGGCGGACACGTGGCGGCACGGGAAAGTTTCGGGCGTGAACAATGTTGGGCCTGGGCCCAACACTGTAGGCGCCCGAAACATTTCGGGCGCCCGAAAGTGGGCCCGAACCTTGTGGGCCTTGGCTTTTTGGGCTGATTTTTCGGGAAACCTCTATATAAAGGCCACTTGGGCCGAGATTTTTGGGTGTTTCTGTAAGGCCTACAGAAGGGAGAATAGGAGAAGAGTCAGAGTTTGGGCGAGAATAGCCGGAGGTAGTATAGAAGGAGGAAATAAAGGAGTACTTAGCTTAAGAATAGTAGTCCGTTCCAGCTCCCCGACCGTCTTCAAGCATTCGACAGGTGGTTGTAGCTTCCAGCAACTAGTGAAAGGAAGGAGTTACTCCGGGGTGGCGTCCTCCGGGGATCGTGGGGAAGAGAGGTAGCTATGCAGTGGTGGAGACGCCAGGAAGAAGAAGGTTGGTTGGTAACCATAGGTGGTAACCCGGGGTGAAGCAAGAATGGATGGTGGAAGCCAGCTGTTGGAGGATGGCACTGGAAGCTTGTAGAAGGAGTTGGCGGGTCGGGTTCACTGTTGGACCCGAACCACTACGACGACCACTGAAGGCCCAAGCCCAGGCGGGGAAGCCACAGCATGAGTATCCAATAACGGGAATAAAGCCCACAGAGATATTTTTACCAACAATTACAGCACAGTCCATATTATGTACATATTGCCACTTAGGTCCAGAATGAGAGATATAAATAGGTAGTTGTAACTGAAAAACGGTAACGAGAATCAGATCACTCTTTTCCAACTTCTTCTTCTCCACTGAGCTCTTCCTCTCTCTTTCTCTCTCTATCCTTCTCCTCCTCTTCTTCTTCTTCTTCTTCTTCAATTTCCCACATACCTGGATCATCATCGCTGAGATCCCTCAGAGAAGCTTCATCATCGCGATCCCAGCTCCGATCCAGATACCAGCTGAAATTCCTCATCGTCGCCATCCAAGCTTCAGATCCACAGATCGGAGCGGTTGCGACTCGGATTCAGCTTTTCAATTGTTGCCGATCTGCTCCATTGCCATCCAAGCTCAAGATCCTCAGATCTAAGCGGTTGCAATGTGAACCAGCCTTACAATTGGTATCAGAGCAGTTCCATCCCAGGGACTGTGGAATTTGAGAAGATCCGTTTAGGTACCCTTCTCAATTCACTCTTTCCTTGTTAAATCGAGTATTCTTGAGTAGATCTGCATGAGATATAGAGTAGTGTGAGATCTAGCAACATTGATCCATCGAATCTACACAATTGGGAGAAAGAATCAAAACCGATTTAGGTTTACTGCTGATTTTAACTCAATGGCTGAGGGAACACGTCTTAAAGATCTCAATGAACACATGTTAACCTTAGAATCTCGGATGCACAAATTCACCACTGAATATCAGGAGAAAATAGTGGAACTATCTGCACAGATTAAGGGAGTCAGTGATATTGAGCAAAAGCATTATGAGAATATGCAAACTGAATCTTTGAGAAGGCACGAGGAGTTATTAAAGATGTTAGCAGTTCACAACACCCAAGCAGTACATGTAGAAACAGGGTACCCAACCCAGAATATCAAGCATGAAAATCCGAGCAGTAGTGGAAGCAAATATGTGAAATCGGAATTAAAGGAAAGCAAGGGTAAGGGATTGTTACCTAATCCATTGAGAGATTTTGATTCCAGAGAAGGAGATCGGATTGATGTTGTATCGGGTAAGGGTTATCATCACCCGCATCCCCGACTGGAGTTTCCTACATTTAATGGTGAAGAACCACGAAACTGGGTAGAAAATTGTGAGCAATATTTTGAAGTTTACCAAATCCCTCAACAGCAATGGCTAAATATTGCCACTATGCACATGTATGGCAGAGCTAGAACCTGGAAGCAAAGCTACTTAGTTCAAAGGCAAATGGTTAGTTGGGATGAGTTTGTGGACTCGCTTTATCGAAGATTTGCGCAAACAGGGGAAAGATATTTAATCAGAGAATTCAACAATCTTCGGCAACTAGGCTCAGTTGAAAGATATCAAGAAAAGTTTGAGGAACTCAAGACACAGCTCTTGTACTACAACCCCCAATTAACTGAAGAGCACTTTATTTCTTGTTATATCAATGGGCTGCGAGAGGATCTGGTACCTTTTCTAGATATCGCCCACCCAAATACTTTAGAAGAAGCATATGAGCAAGCAAAGTTGCATGAGAGGGCTTTATCAGTGATAAGCAGGAAGTATAGAACTCCACAAAAAGGATCTGGAATTGGGAACCAAACCAGTAGTTTCTATAAACCGCAAGCACCAACAAACTACAGTTCTAATTCCAATAATCAACAGAAGATGGGGGGCAGTCAGGCACCCTATAACAAGTCACTTCTGGAACAAAGAAGGGCTGCGGGACAGTGCTTCAAGTGCGGTGATAGATACCACCCTGGGCATGTATGTGCCAGCAAACCACTTAACTACATGCAAGGGCAAGAAAGTATCTTGGAGGTTTATGATGAGGATTGCATTTTGGAGGAAAATCATGAAGTTGACTATGATACTGCCAGTCAGAGGGAGGAGGCCTATCCTAATCATGAGGAAGGCATCTCAGTCCATGCTCTAAGTGGAGAAAAGCCACAAGAAACTATTAAGTTGCAGGGGGAAGCCATGGGGCACTCATTAACAGTACTTATTGATACGGGAAGTACACATAGCTTCATGGATTTACAAGTAGCTAAGGACATTGGGGCTCAGATAGTAGCTGCTAGTCCTCTAATCGTCACAGTGGCTAATGGGCAAAAGGTCCTTAGTAAACTGCAATGTTTGGGATTCAATTGGACAATGCAAGGCCAATCTTTCCAAGCCGATCTCAGGATTATCAGATTGGAAGGCTCAGGAATAATATTGGGTATAGATTGGTTGAGGTCTTATGGACAGGTGATTTTTGATTTCCAACAGAATGCAATTACTATAACCAAGGAAGGTCAACCAATACTGTTGAAAGGAATGGGAGAAAGGGCTAAATTGAGAGTAATTACAGCCAACCAGTGGTACCAGGGGCTACCTTATGGGCACTGCTGTGTCATCCAACAGTGTACACTAGTTGACAATAAAGAGGAAGTGGCTGTCAACCCTGAATTAACAAGAGTATTGGAGCAATACTCTGATGTCTTCAGTGAACCCAAGGGATTACCCCCGCAAAGGAAAGAGGATCACAGAATACCCCTCCAGGCAGGTACTATACCAGTCAATCTTAGACCTTACCGACATTCACATGAGCAAAAAGGGGAAGTGGAACGACAAGTGAAGGAAATGCTTGATGCGTCCATCATACAGGACAGCAATAGTCCCTTTGCAGCCCCAGTGCTATTGGTTAAGAAAAAAGATGGTAGCTGGAGGATGTGTGTGGACTATCGGCAACTTAATAAAGCAACTATCAAAGATAAGTTTCCGATTCCTATTATCGATGACTTGTTGGATGAACTGGGAAATTCTAAACTATTTTCTAAGCTGGACCTGAGATCAGGGTATCACCAGATTAGAGTCTACACTGAGGATATACCTAAAACTGCGTTCCGTACTCATCAAGGACATTACGAATTCAAGGTTATGCCTTTCGGCCTAACCAATGCCCCTGCCACGTTCCAGTCCTTAATGAATACGGTTTTCAAGTTACAACTGAGAAAATTTGTTTTAGTGTTCTTCGATGACATTCTGGTGTATAGCAAGTCATGGGAGGAGCATTTGGAACACTTAACAGTGGTTCTAGAGATTATGAGAAATAACCAACTTTATGCTAAGAGGAGCAAATGTGCATTTGGAAGGGAACAGGTAGAGTATTTGGGCCATGTAATATCAGCAGAAGGAGTAGCTACAGATCCCTCAAAGATTGAGGCTATGTCTCAATGGCCTGTTCCTCAAACCATCAAAGAGTTGCGTGGATTCTTGGGACTAACTGGATACTACCGGAAATTTGTTAAAAACTATGGGGTGATTAGTAAGGCTCTCACTGAATTGTTGAAGAAAGACCAGTTTCATTGGAGCCCTGAAGCTCAGAAATCTTTTGAGGCCCTTAAGTTAGCTATGACTACAGCTCCAGTGCTTCGTTTACCAGATTATGGGAAGCCTTTTACCCTAGAGGTGGATGCTAGCGGGGAGGGAATTGGGGCTGTACTGTCTCAGGAGGGAAGACCTATAGCATTCTTAAGTAAAGCTATTAAAGGAAAGAACTTAAGCCTCTCTACTTATGAAAAGGAGTTCCTGGCCATTCTAATGGCCACCCAAAAATGGAGGCACTACTTAATGACGGGTTGTTTCATTATACAAACAGATCATGAGAGTTTAAAGTATCTCCTGGAACAGAAGATAGTTACACCTATGCAACAGAAGGGCATGATGAAACTCATGGGGTTTAACTATACCATTGTATACAGGAAGGGTAAAGAGAATAAGGCTGCGGATGCATTATCTAGGCTGAGTTGGAATCAAGCTCAAGCTATGGCTATTACTTCTATAACTCCTGGGTGGACTTATGAATTAGAAGACAGTTACAAAGATGATCCTTATGCTATCACAGTTATTGAGAAGATAAAAAATCAATCTGGGGAGTGTCCAAACTTTACCTACAGCCAAGGGGTTCTGAGATATAAAGGCAAGATCTATGTGGGTAGTACAGGAGATCTTAGAGGCAAATTAATCAAACATTTCCACCATTCTGTGACTGGGGGCCATTCCGGGGTGTTACCCACCTACCAAAGGGCTAAGGGTCATTTTTATTGGATCGGTATGAAGAAGGATATTGAGGAACAAATCCAGATATGTGAGGTGTGTGCTCAAAATAAAATATCTACTCAGGCTGCTCCAGGTCTGTTGCAACCTTTACCTATACCACAACAAATCTGGGAAGATCTAAGTATGGATTTCATTGAAGCTCTACCAAGGTCAGAGGGTAAGGATGCAATTTTGGTAGTGGTGGATAGGTTGACTAAATATTCACACTTTATTCCACTGAAACATCCATTCACAGCACAAGAAATAGCCAAAATTTTTCTGGATTCAGTATATAAACTGCATGGCTGTCCTAGAAGTATCATCACTGATAGGGACAAGGTTTTCACGAGTTTATTTTGGAAAGAGCTATTCCGTTTACTGGGAACACAACTAAAAATGAGTACATCTTATCACCCAGAAACTGACGGCCAGACCGAGAGAGTAAACCAATGTTTGGAAACATATTTACGGTGTATGTGCTTCCAACATCCTCAGAAATGGGGTAAGTATCTGTCACTTGCGGAATGGTGGTATAATACCAACTTCCACTCATCTCTAGGCGCTACCCCTTACAAAGCTTTGTATGGAGTAGATCCCCCATCTACCTTGGTAACCACTGCTGATGCAGTCGCACATCCAGAGGTAAAGGAGTGGGCCTTAGAGAGAGAGAGGTTGACGAAGGAGCTAAGAGACAGATTACAAATCGCCCAAAACCGTATGAAACAGCAAGCTGATAAGCACAGAAGGGAGAAAGAATATACAGTGGGGAGCTGGGTATACCTGCGGCTACAGCCTTACCGTCAAGCTTCGGTGGTTACAAGAAGGAGCCCTAAATTAGCAGCACGTTACCACGGGCCCTTCGAGGTACTAGCTAGGGTGGGGAAGGTCGCATATCATCTGCAGCTGCCTCCAGGCTCACAGATCCACCCGGTATTTCATGTTTCTCAATTGAAACCAGGGGTTCCGCCGAGTAGTCAGGTTATCTCTATCGCCCCTCTCACGGATAGCAGAGGCGAGCTGTTAACCGGCCCCGAAAGGGTGCTGGATCGTCGCACAGGACAGCGAAGAAGAAGAGTTGTGCAGGAGGTACTGGTGAAGTGGTACAATCTTCCGGTAGAAGCTGCTACGTGGGAGGACGTACGCGTCCTACGAATCAACTATCCCAACTTCATTCCCTGAGGACAGGTAATGTCTTAAGGGGGAGGGATTGTAAGGCCTACAGAAGGGAGAATAGGAGAAGAGTCAGAGTTTGGGCGAGAATAGCCGGAGGTAGTATAGAAGGAGGAAATAAAGGAGTACTTAGCTTAAGAATAGTAGTCCGTTCCAGCTCCCCGACCGTCTTCAAGCATCCGACAGGTGGTTGTAGCTTCCAGCAACTAGTGAAAGGAAGGAGTTACTCCGGGGTGGCGTCCTCCGGGGATCGTGGGGAAGAGAGGTAGCTATGCAGTGGTGGAGACGCCAGGAAGAAGAAGGTTGGTTGGTAACCATAGGTGGTAACCCGGGGTGAAGCAAGAATGGATGGTGGAAGCCAGCTGTTGGAGGATGGCACTGGAAGCTTGTAGAAGGAGTTGGCGGGTCGGGTTCACTGTTGGACCCGAACCACTACGACGACCACTGAAGGCCCAAGCCCAGGCGGGGAAGCCACAGCATGAGTATCCAATAACGGGAATAAAGCCCACAGAGATATTTTTACCAACAATTACAGCACAGTCCATATTATGTACATATTGCCACTTAGGTCCAGAATGAGAGATATAAATAGGTAGTTGTAACTGAAAAACGGTAACGAGAATCAGATCACTCTTTTCCAACTTCTTCTTCTCCACTGAGCTCTTCCTCTCTCTTTCTCTCTCTATCCTCCTCCTCCTCTTCTTCTTCTTCTTCTTCTTCAATTTCCCACATACCTGGATCATCATCGCTGAGATCCCTCAGAGAAGCTTCATCATCGCGATCCCAGCTCCGATCCAGATACCAGCTGAAATTCCTCATCGTCGCCATCCAAGCTTCAGATCCACAGATCGGAGCGGTTGCGACTCGGATTCAGCTTTTCAATTGTTGCCGATCTGCTCCATTGCCATCCAAGCTCAAGATCCTCAGATCTAAGCGGTTGCAATGTGAACCAGCCTTACAGTTTCCCGGGAGATTTAGCCCTTGATCCCTTACATGATTTCTTCCTCTCCCTCTTCAGCATCTTCTGGTGAAGTCTCAGATTTTTTGGTGGCCGCGACGACAGCGTTTCCTGCATCGTGGTGCGGAGCGACGTTATACTGTTGGAGACCCATCTTCGTCGCAGTTTAGTCTGGGAGGTCTACCGGGCTACCCCGATGCTATTTTTGGACAATTTCTTCGACAGCGGATTCACAAGAGGTAAATCTATGATTTCCGTGCTGGACATTTTTCCTGGAAATGAGCTTTTCCTGGGGTTTGGGGTACATTTTAACACCCCTTTGTGACTGTTTGAAATTCTGGACAGCATACACTTCGCGGATTTTTATCTCATCTTCCGGACATCGAATTTCGACGTTTCAAGACTCTATCGACATCTACTCTTTGCGAGCGTCGCCGTGGTATTTTTATCGGAATTTTTGGAGGTTGATTTTCAGGTGAAAATTTTGGATTTTTGGGGACTGTTCACACAGATTTTGGGACTTGCAAATTTGTGAAGTGCTAAGTGTAATTTTGGATTGTGATTGTACCCAGGGCACTGTGAGCACCGCTACTAAGCTCCTAGCTTAGCGGATTCGGTGATTTGGCTATTTCTGGACTTTCTATCTGTACAATCCCGGACAGTTAGCGTGTTCAGGTGGGTGACCTCGCTTTCAAAATCTACGGACTGTGCTCTAATTCTATGACTATAGTTGCATGCATGCTAGTAAATGATCTCCATATTATGTGAAAACTGTATGTTTGTACCCACAGTTACTAATTGCCATATTTAATGATCTCATTGTAACTCTTGCAACAAGTGAACTCTTTAGACCTGAAAACTTAACTTAGCACCCCTGTCATTTATATACATCATACTCAGTCGGACTAAAGTAAATTTTAACCTGGGTTAGAATTATTCATTGCTTTAGATTTCCCACATCACTTGTTACTCTTGTCAATCTGGACATAGTTGCTTTCCCGAGTCGTGGGCTGGGAGGTCTAGTAGCTGTGGATGCATTTGCACTCGTGTCTGGGGACCGAGTGGAGTCGGTAGCAGTCTGTAGATCAGTTCTCTTCGTGATAGTGATAGTGATGATGGATCTAGGATCATGGGAGATTGTCTTAGTGACAGTGTGGATTTTAGTTAGTGAGTGAGACAGTGATTGGATCATAGCCTGCAGGAGCCACATTTGAGCTCGACAGAGATGCGCAGATACTTTGCTCGGTGGGGTCGCGCCCCTCGAGTGCCACTCCGGAGTTGGGCCTGATACTTCTATCGCGGCTTGTCGATGCATGTGTCTCTCTGGCTCAGCCAATTTTGGCAGTCACGGACACCGTCCCTCTGGCTGAGCCAGTTTTGGCAGTCACGGACGTCCACGTAAGTCCGATCCTCCGGGATGTGATGGCAGTAGGTAGGTGCAGGTTTGACTGGACCCGATGTGGCAGTCAGTTTGGATTGGGTGATATGAGTTGAGAGTTGGTTGTGGCATCATATTCTTTCTGTTCCACTCTTTGAGCATTTAGATAGAGGCATAGTAGCAGTAGAGTTTTCTTGTTTCCAGCTTTTCTACATCATTACTTTTGTTACTTTATGCCTCTAGTAGACTTAGTGGGCAACCCGTGGCTTGTTGGCGGCACCCACTGAGAACTATGGTGGGATGTAGTTCTCACACCCGTCGTGGTGTCTTTTTCCCCAGGGACTTCAGCTCCAGTTCCTGCTGCACCAGTTGCTGATCCAGCTCCTACAGACCGAGGTAAGGGAATCGCGAGATAGATCCCTTCCCCGCAGCTTCAGTGTGTGTGATAGAGGTACCCTTATATTTATTTTGGAGAGTGTCATGTTGAGAGACTATGTAGTGAGGTATCGAGTTGTATCTTTTACTTTTTACTTTCTGGAGAGAGACTCTTGTGTATTTATGGTGAGGATGCTTTGTATTTATTCTGAGAGATAGTTTTACTTTATGTTTATGGTTAGTTTTTACTATTTCAGCTCTGATATCTGCTAGTATAGATTTTTATTTGCAGGTTAGTCGCTACGTCTCTACGGGGCTTCCCGTAGGGGCGGCGGATCTGTTGGCGAGCCCGGGGCGCAGTTTCGACCCCGGGGCGTGACAGTGGTCCTACGGTTAAGCTTTCTTCCCATTCTTTCAGCATATTAGTCACTGTTTACTCCTTCAGTGTACTTAGCTTATATATGGACATATGCCATGCCTGATTGGTCATAACCTAGATTTGTTATCAGTTTAGTTATCTTAGTATTTTCTATTCTCGTACTGCATGTTAGAATAGGAGTTCAGTTACAATTTACAGCATGAGATGATATTACAGCTTTCAACATCCCGTTTGGAAAGTTTTCGGCTGTTGGGGTCAAAATGTGGCTTGCGCGCGATCAGCCCCTAGGTGATCCTCCAGAGGCATCGAAGTGCGCCGCGTGCCAATAATCAAGCGATCGGGCCGAGGAGGGATCTGTTCGGCCAAGTTCTTCTTTGGTAACTCTCATGACCGTTCGATCGGTGTCAGCCGAATCGGGTTTACGGAGGTAGAGAGGGATCGTCGGTCTCGACTTAGATTAGCCAAACCGGGTAAAGAGGTAATGATGCGGCTAAGGAGCCGACTATAATTTTGAAGCGCAAGAAAAGCAAATAAAGACACGACTGATGGGCCGGTTTACACTCTAAATGCACAAATAAAGACACAGCCGAATAGACCGGTTCACACTTTATATTAAATTGAAGAAGGGGATACAAGGAAGAAGGAAGGGATAGAAGGATTACAATTAAGCCTATTCCTAGGAAAATAGTAAAGAAAAGTAATAAAAGTTAAGTTACCCTACTCCTAGATAAGAGAAATTGCTGGGGTGGTACCGGGCTTACGAGGATTGCCGGACCCCTTTTCCTTCGATGGTTCGGGTATTTATACACATCCTGAACCATGTTATTAGGCGCCGATTTAAATTATCGACGTGATCGAGGGGAGTCATCGTGAAATCTTCAACAGCTTCCTTTTGAGTCGATAGGATAGAAGCCATTTTTTCGTCTAAATTCATCCCTCTATCTGTTGCACTAGAGCGTGATTCTTGGCGATTTCCAATGCTAGGCGTCACCTGCCGCTTTGGGTTTGTTGCGGAATTTGCGCCCAACTCTTGCATTCCCTCTCTTTGAATTCTTTCTTTCATCGGTCCGCATCCTCGCACGTTGACTTCGATTCCCGCCTCTCCCGTCGATTTGACTGGAGAGGTCTAGTGGATGCAGTCAGTCAAAGTTGGTCTTGGGTGATCCGTGACTGTCTCCCGTCAGCAGATTCTTCTGTCGGCTGTTATCTTCGGCCGATGGCGGGTGTCGCGTACTGTGCTTCAATCGAAACCGATTCAGATCTGGACGCGGACCCTTCCTCGGTTGAACCTTTCTTTCATAGGCTGATGATTTTGGCTGATGGCGTATGCCACATGCCGCTTTCTCATGTGACGAAAAATCCTGGTCTCAACACCGACTTATTGCCGATTGTTCGATTTTAGACCGCGAGCTTCAGCATTAGCATTATGATCGCTATAGCACTACTTGTACTTTCACGAACACTAGCTGACTTGCAACCCGTAGTGGTATTCTTTACCAATAAAGTGGTCACATCGACCTATGAGCCTCAGTGAGGTTATATCAGTAGAAAGGTGATAAAACATGGTTTTAGCCTGAGGTCCCCGTGACCAATAGTGGCAGATGATTGGGTATTCTTTATTTCAACATTGATGCATAACTTTCTAGTTTATATGCCATATTTAGTTATCAGCATGCTCAGTTCAGCTATTTGTACCTTTTATATTCAACACTGAGATTATATAACCGCCTTTACTATCCACTGCTTACAGTATACTAGTAGATACGACTTGCTAACTCCCGGCTCGTCGTACCCACTGGGATACATTTCAGTTGTGTCTTACACCCTTTGGTAACCCATTTTTTCAGGTCAGTCGGGTGTTAGGATGTCGGGACGATCATGAGAGCTTTCGCGATAAAGTTGTCCCAATGCTATCGACTATAGCTGACTAGTTAGCCTTATTCCAGCTTTTCAGAGACTATGTCTTAGCTTAATATGTTTTGAATTATTGCAATAGACTTGTTTATGATGATGTTGATATAACAGTTGTGGATTATTGTTTTTGTTCAGTTGTTTAGTAATAGTTGCACCTTTGATTGTATAATTGTACTTGTCTAGTCGTGCATGTATAGAGGAGACTCTGTCCGAGTGGACAGATAATTTTCTATATATTTGGCGATCTATTCACACCCTGATTTTTAAGTTTCAAATTATGTTAAAAAAAAAAAAATTTAGACAACTTTTTCGAATCCGGGGCGTGACAGATTTCATGGGGTGGGGGAAGAGGGGGGGGGGGGGGGGGGAGCGAGGGTGAGAGTCAAGGGAGTTTTTTTTTTAGGGCTCAGCAAGAGTCTCGTATTTATCCAAAAGCTACAATATTTTTGGGCCGAATAATTCGACATTCGCGAATAATTCGTGAATAAGAATTTTAGTTCAAAAATTCGTGTTTAATTATGATTTTTTGGAAAAAAAACACATACGGTACATTTAATTCAGATTTTAAATAATTTGCGAATTAACTAACACAGTAATTAACTACTCGGTCAAGCCATCCAAAATTTACGGCTACCGAATATCTCAAGAGTTCAACAATTCGGTGCCATCCCACCCCAACTCGAGAATAGCTACACTATCACTAACCCATGCTCCAAACCCAAGCATACATGAACCACAAAATAAGAAAAGTAAAAATTTTCTCCTAAGTTCAATTCCATGCATTAATAGTGTAAAGTAAAGTGAATTCTATTTAGATGGCCATACAACTCACGCAATTGTCCAAAATCGAGATAGATTTAGTTTCGGCTTCAATCATCAAGTTTAGTATGTGTCGAGCCAAAAAGTCGCGGTCTGCGATCGGCCCAAGGGAGTGACCCTCTGAGTGTGATGTGCTGCGTGCCAATAGATCAAGCGATTGGGCCGAGGAGGGATTTGCTCATGTCACGCCCCGGGGTCAGAACTGTACCCCGGGCTCGCCAACAGATCCGCCGCCCCTACAGGAAGCCCCGTAGAGACGTAGCGTCTAACCTGCAAGTAAATATCTAAACTAACAGATATCAGAGCTGTAAAAGTAAAACTAACAGTAATAAGAAGTAAATCTGTCCCACAATAATATACATAAAGTCCTCACTCAAATACAGGAGTCTCTCAAAAGAAAACAGAAGAGTACAACTCGATACCTCACTACAAAATCTCTCACACCAAAGGACACTACCAAAAGTACATCGGGTACCTCTACCTCTCGCTGCTGCTGAAAGGGAAAAGATCTACCTCGCGATTCCCTTATCTCGGTCTGTAGGAGCTGGATCAGCAACGGGCACCGCAGGAACTGGAGCGGGAGTCCCTGGGGAAAAGACACCACGACGGGTGTGAGAATTACCTCCCACAGTAGTTCTCAGTGGGTGCCGCCAACAAGCCCGACGGCCTGCCCACTAAGTCTACAAGGGGCATAAAGTAACAAAAGAAAATGCAGTATAGAAAGCAGGAAAGTAAAACATCTACTGCTACTATGCCCCTAACTATATGCTCAAGGAAAAAGGATCGAAGACCAATATGTCTCTACTGATACTCGACACAAGTCACCCAATCCAAACTGACTGCCAAAACGGTCCAGTCAAACCTGCGCCTACCTACTGCTGTAGGTATGTCCGTAGCTGCCAAAACTGGCTCAGCCAGAGGGACGATGTCCATGACTGCCAAAACTGGCTCAGTCAGGGGACACCAACATCGACAAGCCGCGAAAGAAGTAGCAAGCCCAACTCCGGAGTGGCACTCGTGGGTAGCGACCCCACCGAGCAAAGTATCTGCGCATCTCTGTCGATCTCAAATATGGCTCCTGCAGGCTATGATCTAATCACCGTCTCACTCGCTAACTAAGAATCCACACTGTCCCAATGATCATCTCCCAAAGATCCCAGTCCCACATGTTACTATCTCAATGATGAACAATCTACAGACTGCTACCAACACTACTCGGTCCCCAGACACGAGTATAATGCATCCAAAGCTACTAAACCTCCCAACCCACAACTCAGGGGAAGACCACTATGTCCAGAATGACAACAGTAACACATGACGTGGGAGAACTAAAGCAGATGTATAATTCTAACAGTAGTCATCTGAGTATGATGTACAATGCATAAAAGATGTGTTAAGATGAGTTTTCTGATTAAAATGACACATATGTTGCAAGAGTTCCAATTTAATTAACAGATTAAGCCATTAATCATTGTGGGAACTAACATACAGTTTGCACAGATTAATTAGCCCAAATACTATCATGCATGCATTTAATATCGCAGAGTTAGAGTGCAGTCCATAGATATTGAAAGCAGGATCACCCACCTGAAAACGCTAACTGTCCGAGACGGTACAGATAAACAGTCCAGCAATCGACAACTGCCCAGATCCACAGTGCAAAGAGCACAGAAAAAGTGCTCTTACAGTCCTGGGTACAATAACACATCTCAATTATACACAATTCACACACACAATTACTATTCCAAAATCTGCAAACAAGGTTACTGTTCACACGCGAATTTTACCTAAAAATAAATTTTCTAAAATTCCAATAAAAATATCACGACGATCCTCGCGAAGTTTAGATGTCGATAGGCTCTTGAATCGTCGAAATCCGATATCCAGAAGTGAAGATAAAATTCCGCGAAGTTGCTGCTGTCAAGAACCCAAACTGTAGCAAAGGGGCGTAAAAATGTACCCCAAACCCTCAAAAAAGCTCATTTCTGGGAAAAATGATCAACACGGAAAACGTAGATATACCTCTCGTGCAACCGCTGGCAAAGAAATCGTCCAAAAATGTGGTCGGGGTAGCTCTGCAGGTCTCCCGGACTAAACTGCGACGGAAATGGGCCTCCAATAGTAAACTGTCGCTCCGCACTACGAGGCAGAAGAAGCAGTCGTCGCGGCTTCCCAAAAATCTGAAACTTTACCAGAAGATTGGCAAGAGGGAGAGGAAGAATTTTTGTATAAAGCACAAGAGCTGAATCCCACGAGAAAGGGTGGAAAAATCCACCCCAAGCCGGCCTTTATATAGGCCTCAAAGGAAAAAGCCCAAAAAAAACAAGTTGCTGTTGGGTCGGGCCCAACTTTCGGGCGCCCGAAAAATTCCGGGCGCGCACAGTGCGGCCCGGCCCAATACACGCCGTCAGACGGGATCCCCGATCCGTCCGACCCGCCTCTGAGCCTGCCACGTGTCGCCCGAACAGCGAACACCGAAGCGGGCCACTCACCGCCCGCCACGTGTCCGCCCCCCGGGCACAGTAAGGCGGCGGCGCCCGCCAATGAGCGGGCGCCACGTGTCCGCCCGGTTGACCCGCTGCCCGGCCGGCAGCGCGACGTGGGTCGCACGTGGGCACGCGCCCCGAGGCACCTACCGCGCGTCCGGTGCACCGCGCACGTTGCACCCGCCAATCAGGGGATGACACCTGTCTCCTGCACCCGGTCCACGCCTACCCCAGCAATTCCGTGGACCGCGCCGCGTGCATCGACCAACCGGTGACTGCCACGTGTCCCCCGCCTGGTCCATGCACCGCCGCGCTCCACCCGGTAGACCGCGCGCCCTGGGCCCGCCAATCAGGCGGTGCCACGTGTCCATGCGCCGGGTCTGTGCACCCCACCGCGCTGCTCTGTGGACCGCGCATCACAGACCGGCCAATCAGAGCCTGCCACGTGGCATCCCGGCGGTCTACGGCCCCTCCCATGCACCATTTTCCACTAAAAACTTCCGGGTGTCCGTTTTTGGGCATCCGGACTCCAAATTAAGCAAATAAATAGTCGTTTTTAAGCGTTTTTCCGTGCTGAATCCATCTACGACCTCTGTTTGGCCTAAATCTTTCCAAAAACTTTGGCAAACCCAGCCGAAGGCCAATACAGTAAATAAAAGCACACAGGGTCCATCAATAGCACCCAATTGGTGCACTGTGGGCCAGGTACACCAATATTAGGTGTTCTAACTGTGGATCCATCGGAAAAACACTGCATGGGAACCAGGGCCACTACAGCTCAGCCGGATTCTTCTTAATCAACTCTTGAACGAGCTCGGCTTAGATTAGTCGAACTGAGGTTGCGAAGGAAGCAGAGTTTAGCCTAGAATAGCCGAACTGGGATTCAAAGATAAGGAATTGACACGGCAAAGAAGCCAATTAAGAATTTGTATTGATTGGAGTGGGGTTACAAGAGTAACTGGGAACCGATTACAAGTTAATCTACTCATAGAAAATATGGTAAATGTTATCTAGGAAAGCAGTAAATGCAGATATGAAAGGTATGAAAAAGTAGGGGTGGTCACTGGGTTACGAGGTTGCAGGACCCCTTTCTCTTCGTTGGTTCATTTATTTATACATTTTACGAACCAAGTGTATAACCGCCGATTTTAGTAATCGACGTGATCTGAGGGGAGTCATCATATTTTCCTCAACTAATTTCTTTTGAGCTGATTCCCCTCAATAGGATAGTAGCTACTTTCTGTCCAAATTTATCCCCTAATCGATGCTCCGAAGCATGATCTTCGGCGCTTTCCAATGCGGGGCGCCGCTTGCCGTTCTAGGGTTTTTTACGAGATTCGTGCCTAAATCTCGCACTCTTCCATTCCAAGGTTTTTTCTTCTGTGGTTCGAGCAGTTGAGAATTGACCCTGACTTCGCCTTTTTCGTCGCTCGAAGGCGGTCTGATGTTTGTCTTCGGCCGAGGACGGTCTTGGATGAAGTGATAGTCCTCTTGTTGGCCGCTTCTCCTATTGGCCGATGCCTTTAGCCGATGGCGTATGTTGCGTGCCGCGCTCTTATGTGACTAAGGTCGGTCTTAGTGAAGACGCGGGTCCCCCTTTGCTGACTCATTCTTCTGTCGGCTGATGTCTTTAGCCGCTGGTATACGCCATGTGTCATTTCCTAAGGTGGCAACAATTTTGGTCTCAAAAATGCCCTTTCGGCAATCGCCTGATGCGTCGTTTGGGTGATTGTCGAAGTTTGGTAAAAAAACTGGCATGAATACCAATATCTTCGATCGTCTCGGTACTCTGATAAGATATTTTCTCATTGCCCGAGGGATTTGTGACGAGTGAAATTGCTCGCTGTTTGAGGGATTCACGAACAGGTTGATCTTCTTTGGTTTTCGGCGAATCTGTCCTTCGCCGCTTCCTCATTGAATGCTGCTGTTTTTCGATGGCGTCCGACATCATTTCGCTCCTCCTCGTCGGCCTATAAAAAGGCATCACTTGCAGCATTTTACGTATCGTCTTCTTCCTCCGCGATGACTCTCATGCTCTTGCTGTATCCGTGTTTCAGTCGTAGTTTTTTCGTTGCTGAGAGCACTTTCGAAACGACTTCTCAATCTGAATCCGACGGCGTTTTGACGTCGGCCGATAAAAACTTCTTTCAACCTTGGAGCTCTAATGGGGTTTCCTCTGGGGAATCCCCTATGTGTGACCTATCAATTCGGGATCTTATGGGTGGTGGTCCAGCTGATTTTCTGCTGCTCACGGATGGTTATTACTAAGAAGATCCTTCGGGGGGGAAAGGCCAGCATTTGCCTCTATCTTTAGAAGTTGGAGGAGTTCGAGCCGCTCAACGTCTGGTTTTCTTCGTTGGGGAGGCGTGTTCTCATGCTTCAACCGGCCTTCCTACAAGGTCGGCCCCCTTCTTCCCGAGGGGAACATCTTGCCTGACACAAGTCTGTCGTGGGAGTTCGAGAGGTTTGAGACTCATCAACTTCATGATGGTCGGGTATCTCGATTTTTGAAATGTAGTGCTTGATCCTCCACCTTTGGCTTCTCTTCTACCTCTGCTATCTTGACGGCGGTCCTGTGTTTCGACCTCCAGTTGGATTCTTCGACCACGATTTTTTCTTTTCTGAAACACTTTTGTACTTGCTTCTTGATTCTCATATGTATCGGTTCTTTTAAGTGTAAAGTTTTCTTTTACTTTCTACTCCATATTTCCCCAAATCGATGTATAATAATGTTTCAGATATTTCTGTTGATCGACTTAATGTATTCCGATCCATTTAAAAGTTTCTAAGTAGTAGGATTTTCCTTTAACTACTTGACTGATTCGGAAAGATTTATTATTTCTTCTTCGGTCGAGTCCTCGGCCTATGGTGCAACAGCCGAGGTTATCTCTTCGCTGGCTTATTGTGCCGGCTCCTTTTTCGGAGGCCCCGTTGTGGCCTCGCATATTGGCCCTTGATGTGCCACTTCATCCACGATGGAGGTCCGTCGTCTGCCGTCATTCGGTTGGTTTCACCGAGGAGTTTTACCTGCACCCTTTCTCGGTCACCCGGACGAATAAGATATGGTTCGGGTCTTCCTCAACCCAATTCACATGGCCGATTGATTTCATGCTCACATCTTCCAGCTGCGGCCTTCCCTCGGTCGTTATCTCCTCCACCTTGTCGCCCACCCACTGAAAAAGTTTCTCGTGGAGTGTGGAGGGAATGCATTCATTGGCGTGAATCTAGTCACGCCCCAACAGCAAGTTGTAGTGGCTTGCAACGTCCACTACGAAGAAAGCGGTCCTCAATGTCTTAGAACCGATTGTTATTTCGGTCGTTAGGGCCCCCCCCTCGCTGCCTGACTACCTCCAGTGAAGTCGGTCATTGTTGTATCGGTCGGCTTGAGCTCCTCTTCGCTCTTGTCGATCCTTTTTAAGAAGGCGGTGGGCATAACGTTTACCATTGCCTCGCCATCTACCATCACACGGCCAACTGGCTGTCCTTCTATCAAGGCCTGTATATACAACGACCTTATGAATCGGGTCTGAAAGGCTGATGGCTTCTCGAACACCACCACCTCGGCCGCTACCTTGCGCTCCGTCAGCTGGAGCTCGACTACGGGCAGACCCTCGTCATCAGAGGTTTGCTCATCAGCATCCTCTTAGGGCGCTGTCGCCATAAAAGACAATGGAAGGGCATATACCATGTTGACCCCCGCCGGGTCTTCGTCGACTGACATGGTGTCGGTCCGTGGCTTCTTTCCTTCGACCTCTTTCTAGGCCTAAGATGGCGTCGGGACATCCTCGTTATCCTTCGGTGGCCATCTCTCTCGTCGGGCCACCCTGCTGAGGTCCCACTTGGCAGGGGCCTCGACTTCTTGTCGCTCTTCCGGCGTTTCTTGTGTGGAGGCCCAAAAATTTCTATGTTACTTGCCCACGAGGTCGGCGGCATGAAAATACCTATTATTGGTGTAACAAGTGTGTAACGCGTCAAACGGATGTGAGAAATGGACTCAGCGTGCGAAAATGATGAAAATCGGCTATTTGGGCTCACTGGGCCAAATCCGGAAGTGGGCCGATCCATGGCCCAGGGCGCGTGCACCGGGCGCAGCGAACCGCGGTGCAGGCGGGGATTGGGCGCGGCACTGTTCGGGAGCTTGTGTGGTAGGCGGGGGCAGGTGGGCGTGGCAGCCACGCCCGCCATGCGGTGCTCCGTGGTTGGCGGGCGCCAACCACTCCCGAGTGCGGGTGGGCCACGCGATGCGGCCCGGTTGGCCGAACCCTGCTGCCGCGTGGGTCGGGACACGCGGCGCGCTCGGATCAATCCAGGCGATGCATGATTCGGCCTCCGCTGTCCCCTGTTCGGGGCTCGAAAGTTTTAGGGCCCAAAAGTTTCGGGCACCCGAAAACGTACCCCAAAGCCCGAATTTGGTTCTTTCTTAGATTTTGCCTATAAATAGGCCCTTTTGAGCCTCCATTTCATTTTTTTGGAGGTTTCTCTTGGGGGCTCCTTGGCTGAGGTTGTTCTTCATCAAGTCTTCTACACTTTCAAGGATCTTGGGCATTTTAGGAGGCTGCGGCATCGACGTTTTCCCCAACTTGGCGCACTTCGACGCTTATCCGATTGTGGCCCCCCCCCCATCGATGTTTCTTCAGCGGGCTCCGTTGTGCTGACCTGTGGGAGTTTTTAGCCAATTTTTGCGGCGACATTTCCACGAGAGGACCAATCGTAGGTGTGAGAACTACATAAACAAGTAGTTCTTAGTGGGTACCATCTCCAAGACCAACGATCTATCCACTAAGTCTACGAGAGTCAAATGATAACTCAATGCTAAAAGAAGAGCAGATAAGAAAGCTGGAAAAGATCTATAGCTACCATACCTCTATCTACTATGCTCAAAGAATGACAAGGTGAATAAAAATGCAACCACTCGCTTTCGAGGTGCTCAATTAACCTAATCACACTGACTACCACAAAGGGTTTAGTTAAACCTGTGCCCACCTACTACCACACATCCATTGAAAACGGGATTTACGTAGGGTGTCCCACTTGGACGGCATCGACATCGCGCAAAGGACAAGTAACTGGCTCAGGAGCAACACCAACCATTTCAACTCAAAAAGGTGAAACTGTCGAAAACATCAAAAACTCGCGAAATCGGGCTCTTACCTTAATCTCGCTGGACAAGGTCCCAAGCTTGGGTTCTCCACCTCAAGAGCAAGCCACGCGACATTCTCGACCAAGCCTTGGAGCTTCAGCGTGAAGAAGGAAGAAGAAGACGTGCTCGGGTGGTGTAGCTTCTGCTGCGGCTGCTCTGCTCCGATTGTCACGCCCCGGAACCCGGGCTCGCCAACAGATCCGCCGTGCACACGGGATTTCCCGCGAACACGAAGCGCTGGTAACCTGTTCTGATATCATATGAACAGTTCAAGAGCATAATATCGAGCTGAATAGAAGATCCACATAGTATTTCAGACTGGAAATACAAATACAACTGTAATAAGTACAATAATCTCCCAGTTTACCAAAATAGTACATCCAGCTGGCGGAAGCCAGACCCAAAATAAAAGGAGAATATTACAGTCAGAGTAGGGTACGACGTCTATCTACAGCTCTCAGTTTCCCAGGAGATCCCTCTACTCAGCGATCCCCTTACCTTTATCAGCTGCTGATAGCCTAGCAGCTCCCGCAGATGACTCTGCAAAAAGAAGAAGCAAGAAACGGAAAACAATAATGGGGGTGAGAACTACCAGATAAACCAGCAGCCTCCCCTAGTGGGTAAAAACCTCAACTCTGACGCACCCACTAGGACTACTAGAGGCAACAGGAAAGAACAGTTATAAGCTATAAAGACTGCTGATAAAAAGGAAACTACCACCACCATGCCTCTAAATGCCAAGCAATGGAATAACTAAATGTATGAATTAGTGTATAAATGCCTGTCTGAATGAACTCAAACTGGTGTCACTAGCAAAACTGGTACTTCCTGCTGTGCCTTGCCAAATCGGGTATAACACCGATAGGGGATAGTATTTGCCAAATCGGATATGCCGATAGGGGATAATGTTGGCCAAATCGGGGTTGCCGATAGGGGATAATAACACACTCCGGAGTGGCACTCGAGGGGAGCGACCCACACGAGTAAAATATCTCAGTATCAGAAGTGCCATAAATCAGCAGGACTGGATCATGACTATGATCAAAGTGGGAAACTCCATCCACTACAGAACCCAATCCCCAACTGATGCAATAAATAAACCAAACTCAACCCCAATCTGATGCAAGGATAATCATCTGGTCAACCGCCTACTGTCCGCGGTTACCGCAATACCCCACAAGTCCACAATCTAGCACAACCTTGGCTACACTATCCCGAACCCCTGCTCACACTTGAGCAACAACATCTGAATGCAAAGGACAATAATAAAACATGTTCAAATCCCAATATGATAGTGTAGCAATGATTAGTGGCCTTACCTGATGTCCGGGCATGCATGCAACTGTCTTTATTTTTAAAAGTTGTAAAATAGGGTCAAACGTTCAAAACAATTGATTTACTGAATAAAATTCATTTGCATGCGAGATCATAGCCTTTGTCTCAATCACAGTGTCCCAATATCATTTGTGGGGTTATATTAAATTTTAGGGGAGTTTGTCCCAGCGGTCCTTGTCATTTGTCATATTAATTTGTCCCAATAGTTCTCATTAATTGTCCTGTTAGTAGTCCTGTTAGTAGTCCTGTTAGTAGTCCTGTTAGTAGTCCTGTTAGTTTGTCCCAATGGTTCTCATTAATTATCATATTTTAGGGGATTTCCAGTAATCCCAGTGAGCTTGTCAAAAATGAGGTAAGCAACAACCGCCCACCTTGAACAGCTCAAACAACACCCCAGGTAGTCTCCTGGTTGTCCACAGTCCTTAATCCTGCAAACCAATGCTCCTGGTATAAATACAAAACCCAAAAAGCACAATATTTGCTGTTTTTCAGACAGCACAGGAAAAGAGGAATTTTTCACCTCTAAAATGAGCTCCTAAAATCCCAGAAAAATCACGGTTGCGTTCCTCGCGAAGAGTAGATCAAAATCGACTCTTAAAACGCCTCGATCTGACGCTCCTACGTCAAGATAAAAATCGGAGAAGTTGGTGCTGTCCAAAAATCATCACAGTAAAAAGGGGGTCAAAAGGGGACCTAAAAACTGTGCCAAAAGCACGAAATGGAGCAAAATGATCAATACGGAAATCGAAGCCCTACCTCTTACGGTCGCGCTGTCGCAAAAATCGTCCAAAAATTCCTCCTGGTTAGCTCGCAGTGAATTTTTGACGGAACTGCGACGGGAAATGGGCCTAAAAGAAAAATCGTCGCAGTGCGCCGCGTCGCAGATATCTCTCTATCTGTAACTCCTAAATTCCTGAGATTCTAGAGAGAGAAAGAAGAGAGAGAGAGGAACAACTTTCATATAGAACACTTTTTCAGTTTCTCTCTCTAAAGGCTCGGATTCCAAGGTGCAAAGAGAGGGGGTGGGGGATCCTTTATATAGTGGGCCAAAAGGGAATATTCCCTCACGAAATCCTGATCCAAACACGAAACACCGAAACGGGCCAACCAAGAAGCGCCACGTGTCACCCAAACAGGAAACATCCGTGCAAGGGCCAATCAGAAATTGCCACGTGTCCCACGTGGTCCATGTGCAGCTCCGCGCTCCGGGTTTTCCGGAAACCTGTCGGCCAACAGGATGATGCCACGTGTCAAGCATCTAGACGTTTCTAGAAGCCGGCCCGCCAATCAGGAGATGCCACGTGGCACGGGGGAAAGTCGGTGCACCCGGTGCACGCCTGGCCCATGGACCGCGCACCGAGCGCCCTGCCCGCGCCTGCCCGCGCCTGCCCGCGCTGCTTTCCTCCGCGCTCCGCCGCTGCCCCGCCGCTGCGCCGCTGCCCGCCGCCGTGCGCCGCCGCCCTCCGCCGCTCGCCGGCGGCCGCCGCCGGCCGGAACAGTAACTCCGGCCGTTACTGTTCCGGTGAACAGTACCCAGGTGCCGAAAAATAAAGCGAATATACCATTTCGACCGTTTTCGCGCGCTGAGTCCGATTCCGCCGTCCGTTTCGCCAAATTCTCATCCGAAATTTTGTAAAAAGCTCTCAAAAATTTCCGTTTGCTCCGATTTTCGCGCAGAGTCAATTAAAAATATCCAATTTCGTTTCTACGGGCTTTATTGCACTGTACAAGCTCCCCTTAGTCACTGTTTGGCTTCTGCGGGAGTCCGGATCATCACATCCTCCCCCACTAAAAAGAGTTTCGTCCTCGAAACAAGACTCAACCACAATTCTCAATCCGGTGTCTTGAATAAGTAGGGGTGAGCATTTCTCATCTCCGACTCGAGCTCCCATGTAGCCTCGCGCTCGTCATGATTGCTCCATTGGATCTTTACATAGGGAATGGCCTTACTGCGCAATTCTTTTACTTCTCGATCCAGAATTCGCAGTGGGCGCTCCTCATACCTCAAATCCTCGCTGATCTCAAGCGGTGCGAAGTCGATGACGTGCGATGGGTCGAAGACATACTTCCTCAAAGAAGAAACATGAAATACATCATGGACACCAGCAAGCCTCGGAGGAAGTGCAAGTCGGTAGGCAACTGGCCCGATACGCTCCAATACCTCAAAGGGTCCAATATATCGGGGGCTAAGTTTTCCACGAATGCCGAATCTCCTGATTCCTTTGGACGGCGAGACTTTCAGGAACACATGATCACCAACCTGAAACTCTAAGTCTCGTCGCCGAACATCGGCATAGCTCCTTTGTCGGCTTTGGGCGGTCTGAAGATGCTTCTGAATCACTCGGACCTTCTCTTCTGCCTCTAACAACACATCTGGTCCCAAGGTCCGCCTCTCGCCCACGTCACTCCAATAAAGTGGTGATCGACACTTGCGTCCATACAATGCTTCAAACGGAGCCATCTGAATGCTCGCTTGAAAGCTATTGTTGTACGCGAACTCAGCTAAAGATAAGTGTCGAATCCACCCTCCGCCGAAATCCAGGACGCAAGCCCTCAACATGTCCTCCAGGATTTGTATAGTCCGCTCTGACTGCCCATCTGTCTGCGGATGAAAGGCCGTACTGAACCTGAGTTCAGTCCCCAAGGTTGTTTGCAAACTTTTCCAGAAATGCGAAACAAATCTCGGGTCTCTATCTGATACAATGGAGGCGGGTACTCCATGTAATCTCACTATCTCATCCAGATATAACTGGGCTAGCCGGTCAAGTGGCCACGTAGTCTGCATGGGCAGAAAGTGCGCCGACTTGGTAAGTCGATCCACGACTACCCAGATAGCGTCTGCTCCTCCCTGTGCCCTTGGCAGTCCGACCACAAAATCCATCGTAATGTGGTCCCATTTCCACTGGGGAATGGGGAGACTCTGTAACTTGCCAGCTGGCACTCGATGCTCAGCTTTCACCTGCTCACAAATCTCCCGATATCCCTTTTCATGCCTTTCCACCAGAAGTGTGCCTTGAGGTCTTTATACATCTTAGTCCCACCAGGATGTAGGGTATAAGGTGTATAATGGGCCTCTCGCAATATCTGCTCTCGGATCTCCGCATCCGCTGGCACACATGCTCGGTTCCTGTACCTTAGTACTCCCGAGGCATCTACCGTAAAGTCCCCAGACTGATCACTCGGAATTTGATCTCTAATCCTGGTCAAGTGGGGGTCCTCACTCTGTTTCTCCTTGATCCTGTCCAGCAGAGTGGGCTGCACGACTAAAGATGTCAGTCTAGCAGAGACCTCAGGGGACACAACTTCTATCTCGAGCCGTCTCATCTCCTCTAATAGTGGTGCCTGGTCTGTGATCAACATAGACAAACTTTGCACCGCTCTCCTACTCAAGGCGTCAGCGACCACATTAGCTTTGCCTGGGTGGTAGAGGATATCTACATCATAATCTTTTAATAGCTCTAACCACCTACGCTGCCTTAAATTTAGCTCCTTTTGCGTGAACAGGTATTTTAGGCTCTTGTGGTCGGTGTAGATTTCACAGTGTTCTCCATATAGGTAATGACGCCAAAGTTTCAGTGCAAACACTACAGCAGCGAGTTCTAAGTCATGGGTAGGGTAATTCTTCTCGTAATCTTTGAGTTGCCTTGATGCATAGGCAATTACCTTCCCTTCTTGCATCAACACACAACCAAGTCCGCTGTGTGATGCATCGCTGTAGATCACATATCCTTTTCCCATAACGGGGAGGGAAAGGATAGGTGCGGTCATCAGTCTATTCTTTAGCTCTTCAAAGCTCCTTTGACAGTCCTCACTCCAGATAAATTTCACTTCTTTACGTGTCAAGCGAGTGAGGGGTGTGGAAAGCTTCGCAAAGCCTTCTACAAACCGACGGTAATACCCAGCTAAACCCATAAAGCTACGTACCTCAGAAACCGTTGTCGGTCGGGGCCAATCACGGACTGCCTCAATCTTTGCCGGGTCCACTGCCACTCCTGCGGCAGAAATCACATGGCCCAAGAAGACCACCTCCCGAAGCCAAAACTCGCACTTTGCCAGCTTGGCATACAACTTCTTCTCTCGCAGAAGTTGCAGCACAATCCTTAAGTGTTCCTCATGCTCGGCATCACTTCGGGAGTAGATCAAGATGTCATCGATGAACACCACCACAAACCGGTCTAAGTATGGTCGAAAAATCCGGTTCATTAAATCCATGAATGCGGCAGGGGCATTAGTTAGTCCAAAAGGCATAACTGTAAATTCATAATGCCCATACCGTGATCTAAATGCCGTTTTCGGAATATCCTCGGCCTTCACCTTTAACTGGTGGTAACCGGATTGCAGATCTACCTTAGAGAAGACACAAGACCCTTGCAGCTGATCAAAAAGATCATCAATGCGCGGCAAAGGGTACTTGTTTTTGATGGTCACTTTATTTAGCTCTCTATAATCCACACATAGTCGAAGTGACCCATCTTTCTTCTTCACGAATAGCACCGGTGCTCCCCAAGGCGACACACTCGGCCTGATAAAGCCCTTATCCAGTAAATCCTGGAGTTGCGCCTTAAGCTCTCGCAACTCAGCCGGTGCCATTCGGTAAGGAGCCTTAGAGATTGGCGCAGTTCCTGGAACCACGTCAATCACGAACTCAATCTCCCTATCTGGCGGCATACTAGTTAGTTCGGGTGGAAAAACATCCGGAAACTCGCGAACAATAGGGATATTCCCGAGTTCCGGCGCCGCCGTAGGCCCCTCAACAACACTAGCCAAAAAGGCTACACATCCTCGTTGGATCATTTGCCTCGCTCGGGAAGTCGAAACCATAGAGGCAAAGAAAGCACTCTGACATCCCCGATATACCAACATTTCCTGGCCTGGCTCTTTAAAAGTGACAGTCCTTGCGGCACAGTCAATAGTTGCGAAATACCGAGCCAGCCAGTCCATCCCGAGGACCACATCGAAGTCCTTCAGCTGTCTCAAGACCAACAGGTCTGCTGGCATAATCCAGGACTCGATTTGCATCGGGCAGGACCAACAACACTCCTCCACGTGCAAGGTGTGATCGGGAATCTGAACCTCTCGTGCACGTGGTAACAGTCCTACCTCTATCCCATGTAATGATGCAAATGATTTACTAATAAAAGAATGCGATGCTCCAGTATCAAATAATGTACGAGTCCTAATGCCAGAAAGTAAGGTGATACCTGCCACCACGTGTTCTGCTGCTGAAGAGTCCTCTACCTGCGCAGCATACACTCGCCCACTCTGAGCTGGAGGGCGATACTCCGTGGGATAGGAAGAAGATGGCCTGCTTGCTGGAGCATATGGTCGCTGAGCTGTCGACCACTGCTGAGACGAAGAAGGAGCAGATGCTGAAGAAGGAGCCGTCGATGGTGCATATGGGCAGGCAGCTCGGAGGTGGCCAGACTGTCCACATCGATAACAGCGGCCAAACCTCAGATCACAAGTATCAGAGTTATGCTGTCCCTGACAGAAAATGCACCTAACCGTAGCCTGGGGCTGCCTCGCCTGCTGCCTCTGTCGTGGGGCCCTTGCTGCCGTGACTGCGATCTCTGTTGATGCGAATGCTGTTGCTGCTGATGTTGCGGTGGCCTCTGGGATCCACCAGGCCCTCGCCGCTCAGAACGTCCGCGGCCGGAAAACTGAGGCCGTGGCGGTCGCGGCGGCCTCCACGAACTGGCCTGCCCCCCGTCGTCCTGCGCTGGTCGCTTCCTGTCAGCGCCTTGAGCGACCAGGCCCCCACGTCTGGCGACGACGTGGTCTCCCCTCTCAACCCACTGGGCATGCTCTGCTGCCTCTTCCAAGGTCTGTAGTCTCTGAGCATGCACCAGAGTATAGATCTCTGGGCGCAAGCCCGACTCAAAGAGCTCTACCTGGTGGGGTCCGTCCCTGGCGACATAAGGTACGCAGTTGAGTAACCGCTTGAATTCCTGAAAATAGTCCAATGCTGTCCGGTTGTCTTGCTGGAGATTCTTCAAATCATCTTCCAGCTTTTTCTTCATACTCGTGGAGAAGTACGTATCTAAAATCATTTTCTTGAACTCAGACCAGGGTAGCTGTCGGGTGATTTGAAATTCCAGGGGCTCCACCCGGCGCCACCATGCGTCAGCATCCCCGTCTAAGCAGTGTACAGCCATATGTACCCTGTACTTCGGGTCAATGAAGAAGTCCCGAAATAACTTCTCCATCGAAGAAAGCCAAGTCCCGATCTCCCAAGGCTGAGTATTTTGCCCTGAAAACCTGGGCGGTCCCCGCTTACAGAATTGAGTAAGTTTGTCAGAAAACTCCTGCTCCTCTGCAGGAGTCAATGGCCGGGTTGCTCCCTGAGCAACAGGGGATGCCAGGGTCACTGGTACAACTGGGGGATTCACGGCAGGAGAAGAAGGTACGGGAGAATTCTCCGAGGGTGCTACAACAGGCTGCGCCCTCTGTTCTAGCATCTGCGTCAGCCGGCTCATGGCCTCCTCCTGACGCCGAACAGCTTCAGACATCTGGGCCATCTGAGCCTGCAGCTCTTGCACCTCACTCTGCTGGCCCTGCTCGGACTCCTCCTGATCAGGTTCAGGGGAATCAGGTTGAGAACGCGTCAACATTCTCCGTCGCGGAGGCATCCTTCCACAAGAAACCATACTCAGTATCATCACCCTACACGACCCACTCTTAACGAAAGTCAAAGACATTCTCCTATTTCTGTGACTTTATGTTGTCTGCAGCCAACCTAACTGTCTACCAGAAGTAGGCTAAGTCGATCCTTCTTACTTTACTAGAAGAGTTAAATAAATAACCCAACGACTTCCGCAAAATTATCACGTCTCTCATACCCTATTATCCTAGGGTCTGCCAAAAGCCTAGGGTTTCCTAAGTCCCAACTGACCTATCCCTAAGCTCTGATACCAACTTTAATCTGTCACGCCCCGGAACCCGGGCTCGCCAACAGATCCGCCGTGCACACGGGATTTCCCGCGAACACGAAGCGCTGGTAACCTGCTCTGATATAATATGAACAGTTCAAGAGCATAATATCGAGCTGAATAGAAGAACCACATAGTATTTCAGACTGGAAATACAAATACAACTGTAATAAGTACAATAATCTCCCAGCTCACCAAAATAGTACATCCAGCTGGCGGAAGCCAGACCCAAAATAAAAGGAGAATATTACAGTCAGAGTAGGGTACGACGTCTATCTACAGCTCTCAGTTTCCCAGGAGATCCCTCTACTCAGCGATCCCCTTACCTTTATCAGCTGCTGATAGCCTAGCAGCTCCCGCAGATGACTCTGCAAAAAGAAGAAGCAAGAAACGGAAAACAATAATGGGGGTGAGAACTACCAGATAAACCAGCAGCCTCCCCTAGTGGGTAAAACCTCAACTCTGACGCACCCACTAGGACTACTAGAGGCAACAGGAAAGAACAGTTATAAGCTATAAAGACTGCTGATAAAAAGGAAACTACCACCACCATGCCTCTAAATGCCAAGCAATGGAATAACTAAATGTATGAATTAGTGTATAAATGCCTGTCTGAATGAACTCAAACTGGTGTCACTAGCAAAACTGGTACTTCCTGCTGTGCCTTGCCAAATCGGGTATAACACCGATAGGGGATAGTATTTGCCAAATCGGATATGCCGATAGGGGATAATGTTGGCCAAATCGGGGTTGCCGATAGGGGATAATAACACACTCCGGAGTGGCACTCGAGGGGAGCGACCCACACGAGTAAAATATCTCAGTATCAGAAGTGCCATAAATCAGCAGGACTGGATCATGACTATGATCAAAGTGGGAAACTCCATCCACTACAGAACCCAATCCCCAACTGATGCAATAAATAAACCAAACTCAACCCCAATCTGATGCAAGGATAATCATCTGGTCAACCGCCTACTGTCCGCGGTCACCGCAATACCCCACAAGTCCACAATCTAGCACAACCTTGGCTACACTATCCCAAACCCCTGCTCACACTTGAGCAACAACATCTGAATGCAAAGGACAACAATAAAACATGTTCAAATCCCAATATGATAGTGTAGCAATGAATAGTGGCCTTACCTGATGTCCGGGCATGCATGCAACTGTCTTTATTTTTAAAAGTTGTAAAATAGGTCAAAGGTTTAAAACAATTGATTTACTGAATAAAAGTCATTTGCATGCGAGATCATAGCCTTTGTCTCAATCACAGTGTCCCAATATCATTTGTGGGGTTATATTAAATTTTAGGGGAGTTTGTCCCAATGGTCCTTGTCATTTGTCATATTAATTTGTCCCAATGGTTCTCATTAATTGTCCTGTTAGTAGTCCTGTTAGTAGTCCTGTTAGTAGTCCTGTTAGTTTGTCCCAATGGTTCTCATTAATTATCATCTTTTAGGGGATTTCCAGTAATCCCAGTGAGCTTGTCAAAAATGAGGTAAGCAACAACCGCCCACCTTGAACAGCTCAAACAACACCCCAGGTAGTCTCCTGGTTGTCCACAGTCCTTAATCCTGCAAACCAATGCTCCCGGTATAAATACAAACCCAAAAAGCACAATATTTGCTGTTTTTCAGACAGCACAGGAAAAGAGGAATTTTTCACCTCTAAAATGAGCTCCTAAAATCCCAGAAAAATCACGGTTGCGTTCCTCGCGAAGAGTAGATCAAAATCGACTCTTAAAACGCCTCGATCTGACGCTCCTACGTCAAGATAAAAATCGGAGAAGTTGGTGCTGTCCAAAAATCATCACAGTAAAAAGGGGGTCAAAAGGGGACCTAAAAACTGTGCCAAAAGCACGAAATGGAGCAAAATGATCAATACGGAAATCGAAGCCCTACCTCTTACGGTCGCGCTGTCGCAAAAATCGTCCAAAAATTCCTCCTGGTTAGCTCGCAGTGAATTTTTGACGGAACTGCGACGGGAAATGGGCCTAAAAGAAAAATCGTCGCAGTGCGCCGCGTCGCAGATATCTCTCTATCTGTAACTCCTAAATTCCTGAGATTCTAGAGAGAGAAAGAAGAGAGAGAGAGGAACAACTTTCATATAGAACACTTTTTCAGTTTCTCTCTCTAAAGGCTCGGATTCCAAGGTGCAAAGAGAGGGGGTGGGGGATCCTTTATATAGTGGGCCAAAAGGGAATATTCCCTCACGAAATCCTGATCCAAACACGAAACACCGAAACGGGCCAACCAAGAAGCGCCACGTGTCACCCAAACAGGAAACATCCGTGCAAGGGCCAATCAGAAATTGCCACGTGTCCCACGTGGTCCATGTGCAGCTCCGCGCTCCGGGTTTTCCGGAAACCTGTCGGCCAACAGGATGATGCCACGTGTCAAGCATCTAGACGTTTCTAGAAGCCGGCCCGCCAATCAGGAGATGCCACGTGGCACGGGGGAAAGTCGGTGCACCCGGTGCACGCCTGGCCCATGGACCGCGCACCGAGCGCCCTGCCCGCGCCTGCCCGCGCCTGCCCGCGCTGCTTTCCTCCGCGCTCCGCCGCTGCCCCGCCGCTGCGCCGCTGCCCGCCGCCGTGCGCCGCCGCCCTCCGCCGCTCGCCGGCGGCCGCCGCCGGCCGGAACAGTAACTCCGGCCGTACTGTTCCGGTGAACAGTACCCAGGTGCCGAAAAATAAAGCGAATATACCATTTCGACCGTTTTCGCGCGCTGAGTCCGATTCCGCCGTCCGTTTCGCCAAATTCTCATCCGAAATTTTGTAAAAAGCTCTCAAAAATTTCCGTTTGCTCCGATTTTCGCGCAGAGTCAATTAAAAATATCCAATTTCGTTTCTACGGGCTTTATTGCACTGTACAAGCTCCCCTTAGTCACTGTTTGGCTTCTGCGGGAGTCCGGATCATCACACCGATGCTGAGAGAAGGAGGAAAATGGAGAAGATGATGGAGGGAGCTGCTCAGGGAGTTCTCTGGTGCAGAGGAGGGTGCCCACTAGTGAGGGGGGCATAAAAAGTCCACAGATGGTGTGCTGATCCGCGAAACAATCCAATGAGCTAACCTGTACAATTGCTGAAATCCACGATTCGGGCACCCGACTATTCACTAGGACGCCTGATCTTACGCGGTTACAGTATTACTAGGTGGTTTTGCGGGCGTCCGCTTTGCTACAGTGAAGGGCCCGAAAATGCATAACAATGTGTCCAACTACCATTCGAAATGCGTGTCTGCTACAGTGGTGCGTCCGAAAGGCCACATGCTCCCAACCACTCCTACCAACTGCACTGAAAGGCTTAGATATTGAGAAAATCTCATCCATCCAAATCCCGGGCTGCTACAATAACTTTCAGGCGTCCAACAGGGGATCCGTAAATATGTAATGGTTTCGGGCGTCCGAAACATGTTTAGGGCACCCGAAATCTCTGGAACTTCAGTTCCCATTTTATTTGCATTCTAAGTCCATTTTTGCTTCTATTTTGCGCTAAACGGCTCTCGCTCGACCCGACCATCTCTAGATGGGTCAGTCATCATAGTAATGAGTGCCCAAATAGTTACTTAGCCTCCAATGCTCTACATGCGGAGTTTGGATAGCGATCCAGGAGGGTTGAAATTCTTCCAAAATCTACGAATTGCTTATTGTGTCCATTGTTTAGATACCAAGTATGTTAAATTTAGCTGTCTGTATACCTGATAAAATCTGATAGTTGCCTGAAAAATTGTAGAAACATAATTTGGAACCCTGGATATTTTTAAAATATTCTTGAGACTAGAGGACACTAGAAAATATTTGTTATCAGCTGTTTTACTTATATATGGATCTTTATAAAATTACTGTACTGTTTTTACTGTTATCTACTTCTGCATTTTCTTTTTCGCCTGAGTGGAGGGTTTGAATGGCTTGGGTAGTATGGTTTGCATTTACACTCGTGCCTGGGGGCTGAGTAGATTTTTATAGCCTTACTGATCGAGATTCTAGTGTCATATGACTTTGTGGACACAGTGATTTTGGGTTGTTGAGAGTTCTCCGACCTTTGTTGTGAGTTGATCGAGCATTGTGAGTTTTTCGATCTGATTGATCGTGGATTGAACTATAGCCTATAGGAGCCTTTTTTTGAGCTTGACAGAGATGCGTCGTTTTCCTTGGTGGGGTCGCTTCCCTCGAGTGCCGCATCGGCGCTGGACCTGTTGAGGCAATTTTTGCGTGATGTCGATCTAGTCGGTTGGACAATCTACGTAAATCTCGTCCTCTTGTGAATGTGTGGTATTAGGTGGGCGCAAGTTTGACTGGACCCGATGTGGCAGTCAGTGAGATTGGGTTGATTTGAGCACTTCGAGAGTGAGTGGTTGCATATTATTATTTCATGTTGTTATTTCTTCGAGCATGATAGTTAGAGGTATAGTAGCTGTAGTTTTATTTTAATTCCTTACTACTTTTCAGCATTTCAGTTACCTTTGCCTTCAGTAGACTTAGTGGGCAGATCGTTGATCTCGGAGACGGTACCCATTGAGGACTATTTTGTTGTTGTAATTCTCACACCCGCTATTGGTGTTTCTTTTGCAGAGACTTTTGATTCTGTACCTGCACCTGCTAGTTCATCTAACCGAGGTAAGGGAGTGGCGAGTTAAATCCCTATTTGAGTCTGAGAGAGTTAGATGTACCTTTTGAGCTATTAGATCTAGTACTGTACAGTATGGTTGTACTTTTATCTGTATTTACTCTTGAGAGGTGAATTTTGTACTTATGACTTTTCAGATGTACAATTATGTGAGATTGGTAGCAGTTGTTTTATTTTCAGCTCTACTATTTATATAGTTGTAGATACTATCTTTTCAGATTAGACGCTTGGCTTGTGTGAGATTTCCGTATAGGTGGCGGATTTATTGGCGAGCCCGAGTTGTAGTTCGACCTCAAAGCGTGACAATGCAAGCCATTACTTTGGATGATTCTTCTTCAAAAGAGTCAACTTCAAGTGATGAGGATGCCAATGCTACCGTTTTGATTACATCTTCTACGTCTCCCCTTAAATGTTTAGCATCTACTCTTACTGACTCTATTTATGTTTCTTCTTTGCATGATAAATCCTCATCAGAGATTGAGTCAAGTGAAGAAGAATCCGTAAGAGAAGATCTTGTTTCTGCCTATCAACAATTATTGATTGAATCTAAGAAGATAACGAAGCACAACAAGAAATTGAGAAAAAGATTGTTAAAGCTTGAAAAACAATCCTCAAATGCAATCTCTCTAACAAAGACACTGGAAGAGAAAAGAAACAGCTTGATGAACTTCAACAAATCTCTTCAAGGAAAGTGTAAGCAATTTGAAAGTGAAAATGAGAAACAATTAGACAAAGTCAATCACTTCTCAAGGCTTTACACTGAGTCATGTGAAGCAAGTTTGAAAATGTCCAAGACTATCCTCCAACTTAAAGATGACATCAAAAAATTTTCTGCGTGAAGGTCATTTTCAAAAACTCATTCTTAATTTTTGGCTATTTTTCATTTTTTTGCATTCTTTCCTACTTTTGACGTACCGAATCTGAAAGGAACCACACTATAACTTCCAATATTGTCGAACCATTAATGTAGCATTTTGTTTTGTCGAAAACTATTTCTGACTCCTGAAATTAACCTTCTCTCTATCAGCTTTCAAATATTTTAAAATTTGAATTCTAAATTTAAATTTAAAAATTTCAATTCAAAATTATAGTTATTATATATTTCTCTTTTATAATTATCAAATTAAATGTAGCAGCTGAAAGTAAAATTATAAGCTTGGCTAAACTAACTAGATCTTAGTCAGAAAACAAAATGTGTCCAACCCCTTCAATGTAATTCTAATTCAGTGAGTATGCCATTAAGGCTTTGTAAATTAAACTAGCCAGTTCATTCGGTCCATTGCCATGCTTTTTCGTAAACCTAATGCAAAAGAGGACATCAAAGGACTATCATCTTAAAAGTACTTGTAGTAGTTTAAACATTCGTGGGTTGTGCTATTGTGCGCAAGAGGCGAAGATTATAGTGCATGTTTCGCTCTCTAAAGATAAAATAAAAGGCTTGGAGGGAGCCCCACCAACCCATGCATCCGATCCGATACTACAGAGGATGGAGGTGATCTCCTCCCATCTATAATTTTGTGCTCTTAAATACAATGAGGCGGCCATGACAAGTCTTAAGGTAAGGTAGTTAGATGGCACATCCAACTTTTTTGTGCATTCATGAATTTTCTTGGTCACAAGCTACTTTTTCAAGTAAATCCTCTTGTTTATACCCTCACCTACAAATACATGCGCATCATGGGATGAAACTGATAGTTTCCCTCTCGTGCCTAACTGTGGGGTGAATGTTTTTTTTTGGATAAACTTGGATCGTAGTCGACATTCTGGATTCGAATACAAATATATTTATCAAAATTTAGCATTGGTATATATATATTCGTATTCAAATTCATATTCGAAAAAAAATATAAATATATATATATATATACTAATATGACTTTTTGTAAATTCTGATCGTATTTTATTCTGTCGTTTTCGTCAACTGTGGGGTGAATGTTTTTTTTTGGATAAACTTGGATCGTAGTTGACATTCTGGATTCGAATACAAATATATTTATCAAAATTTAGCATTGGGTATATATATATATATATATATATATATATATATATATATATATATATATATATATATATATATATATATATATATATCGTATATATATATATATAAATATAAAAATATATATATATATACTAATATGACTTTTTGTAAAATCTGATCGTATTTTATTGTGTCGTTTTCGTCCGTAATAGATATATAATAGATATATAAGAGAGATGTTAATATATATTATAGAAAAATAAAATAATTTTCAACTGTATTCTTTATTTATTTTAATATAAATTTTATTTAAAATTATATCCATATTTATTAAAATATTAAATTTTATTAAATAAAATATAAATACATTAAATTTGAATATGAATGTAAATTTTTAATTGTATTGTGTATTTTGTTTATAGTAATTTTAGTTCATATATATATATATATATATATATATATATATATATATATATATATATATAATATAATATATTTATATATATAATATTTAATATATAGTATATATTATTATCTAAATAATATTCAAATAAAAATTTAATTCATATTTAAATTTAAATTTATTTTAAATAAATATGATAATAAAAATTTAATATACGATATATATTCTCGTTCAAATTCATATCCAAAATATAAGGAATGCTACATTTACATTCCAAAAAAAATATATATGCTATATTTCATTTATCCAATAAATAAAATAATTTTAGGAATCACATCACAAATGTCACTTGATGTGATTTTTTATCACACACCCCCACTGAATGAGTGAGGATGTATGATGTATATCCCACAAAAAATATACATTTTATATTCCATCTATTCAATTGATGGAATGTTTTTAGGAATCACTTGATGTGATTCCATACCACACCCCTACCGGATGGGTGGGAGTGTAGATATACACTCCACAAGAAATGTACACGTACTATTTTTAAAAATATTATTTAAATATAAATATAATTTTATCAAAAATTTTATAGTATTCAATAGCGTTTTCATCCGTACTAAACTGATACTTGCCCTCTCATGCCCAATTTGTACCCTCCATCTCCTACTGGCTAGGGACACACTGCAAACCAAATTTCAAAATGTCAGTGTCATTTGAGTGTCATTCTCATACATTAATTAAAATGAAAATTACACGAGGACAACACGAAGTGCTATAATAGTGTGGTGTCCGGTCATTTGTCATCAACAAATTAGGAGTGCTGCATTTAGGGTGTCAACGAGCCGAGAGCGAGCTGGGTCGGCTCGTATTCGGTTTGTTTAATAACCGAGCTGAACACGAGTTAGCTCATTTAAATATCGAGTTGAAAAATTTAACTCGTATTAAGCTCATTTATTAATGAGCCGAACACGAGCAGACTCGCGAATAATAAATTAAATTTTTATTATCACTATTAAATATAAAATTTAAAAAAAAATTAAAAAATTAAAATTTAATCTAATAATTAAAATTAGCAAAAAAATTATTTTTTTAATAATAGGTTGGGATAAAATTTTAATAGTAAAATTTATAGAAGTATATATATATATATATATATATATATATATATATATATATATATATATATATATATATATATATATATGTTAAAGTACTTTTTAAAGTATTAAAGTGTTAGCACTATAATATTTTTAATCGTTGAATTAATTTTAATAATTTTTTGAATTATACACAATGATTCACAAATAATCATTATTATTGACTATTGATTCAATGACCAAAAAATTAGCTCCAAGTATTAAAGTTTTTTAATATATTTAAAAACATTCTAACTCAACGTAGATAAATGAGACTTTTTTAAAATTAGATTACTTTATAATAGAGTTGGATTTTATATTTTAGTTGGAATAAAAATTAAATAATAAAAATTTATATTATATATATATATATATATTCGAACTGTTATTGAGTTGAACATGAACGAGCCGATCGCAGCTCGTGTTCGATCGTTTACTAAACGAGTGATTCGATCTCGAGATCATTTCGAGTCAAACACGAATTGACTCGTGAAGAGCAATTGCCACCCATAGCTACATTAGAGGGCTTACCACAAATGGATAATCCAATACAAATGCAGGATCTAGCACCTTTTCATGCACGAATGGGAAGTTTGGGTTGATGAATTTTTAAATTCAAAAAAATTTAAGTACAATAATATTTGAGGTTATTTTTAAGTATAATTGTTTTTTATTGTTTATTTTAATATAATTAATACGGCCTAAAAGTTTAATATAATTATTATTTTTATTTATTTTAGTGAAATTTGATGCAGGTGTAATTAATTTTTTAACTTATATTATTTATTTTGATGTTAGTAACTAGATTTCGTTATCTTCTAAATATAATGAAAAATTTATCTCCACAAAATTCAAAATATTAACTAATTTAATTCTTCATTATTATTTAAAAGTAATTTTAATACATTATAAATGAGGTAATTCTAACATATAGTTAAGAATGTAGAATTTAGATTCTAATATTTAATAAATATTTTAGAAAAGATTCAATATAGTGAAACTTAAATTAGGTACTTAAGAAAAAAAAAGAAAGTCAAAAATAGATAAAGTAGAGTTCTAACGTAATTTGAATTACATTATTTTTTTTGACTCATATTAAAATAAATATCAAAAGTGATGAAACTTAAACTTCATCTCTTCACTTAGGGTCTTTTTGAAAAACCTTAAAAATAGTATTTTGGGCCAATTTACTCTATGTTTTAAAATATCTTATTTTTTTATTAGTTAGCTCGTTTGGATGACTCAATAAGATAAAAAAAAACAACGTATTATGAGTTTTTCAAATTATTTTTGGAGAAAATAAAAAAAGAGGTTAAACCTGAGAAAAAATATTCTCCATTTATCGCATACAACTTCCCCACTCGCTCATTTATCGCATACAAATTTTATTACCTCTCTATTTCTTTCAACCTTCCTTCTCATATAATGTCTTCAGATATTTTTTTTCTCTCTCTTTTTTTTTTTTTTTTTTTTTTCACATTCTCCTCGTCTTTCTGATTTTTTATATATGTGATCTAATTTAACTTACAAAAATCTTTTTTATACCCTAGTTTTAGATCTATCTTCTTCATAAAATTATATATAATTTTTTTTGTCTATTCAAAATTATAATTTTTTTAAGTAGTATTTTAAGAATCATTAAATTGAATTAAATTTAGATTTTTCATAATCTTATAGTGCATATTTTTTTATTTTTATTTTTTTAACGAAAATAGACACCAGTTGAGCATAGAAGTATAGAAGAGAGGAAATAGTTAGTTTGTACAATAATTCATCCTGTAAAACTATGGTATCATGATTAGCATCCATTCAAAGTAGAAATTTTGTAAATTAGATTTGCATATTCATGATTAACATCCATTCAAAAAGTGATATTTCTTTAATTTTTTAAATTTTTGCATATTATTGTATTTTTAATGTATGTCTTATGTTATATATTTGTTTACTAATAATATTGATGTTATTCTTAATTTAATCATGTATTTTATCTTTTTAGTTGTGTGCATGACTTCTTCCATATATATTTGATATATTTTATATAGGTAATGAACTCTTATTGCAATCCTATAAAAATACAGTATTTTATTCAAACACAATAAAAAAAAAAAATAAAATATTATATTATATTTAAAATTTTATAATAATTTATACTGTAATTACCAAACGGCCCTAATTCCAAGGTAAACTCCCGAAATGTTGTCGAAAAGGACCGCTTGATGCATGACTCGCTGTTTCTATTGGCTTTTCGATCTTAATTTTGTTTGCTATTGTTGATTTATTGAATTAGGTTTCGGGTTCAATCCAACCCATTAAGTTAATTGGTGGTTCCTTTGTCGGTTCGAAAATCACCCTACACTGCCTACTGTTACCACAACCGAGTGAATAAGAGGAATCAAAAGAAAAAATCAACCATTCCTAGTGCAAGTGGCAAAGGACTTGGTGGTTGATATCCGAGACTCGAGTTCGAAGCCTAATTGCTTCACATTTTCAGCTAAGTTTATTTCAAAAATAAACGAAGCGAGTAGCATGCTACCTTTCTCTCAAAAAAAAAAAAAAAAAAAAAAAAATTAAAAGAAAAAAAAAAAGAGATTCTCCATCACTCTGTAGTTGAAGTAGATTTCCAAATAAAGGAAAAAGATTTACTCTCTATTTTCTTGAGAAGTTTTGATATTTGGATTGTGAAAATTTGTACAATTTTCATTCTGTGATTTGCACTTGAGTCATTGGCGCGAGAGGTTTGGTTTGATCCTACTTTATTACGATCTACGAATTGCCATTGAGGTATTTCTAGGTAATAGATCAAGGTTTAAATCAATTCTTGACTCCAAATGATTATTTAAATTCTTTTGTGATAAAGATTTTAATGAATAATAATATTATTTTTTTATGTATGAGAAATTTATATGCAAATTATTTCTCTTGAGATTGTATACATGATTTAATTCTATAGTAATAATTATTTATAAATTTTTTGACCTGAATTGTCAAGCTTAGAATAAAAAAATTGATAACATGAAGATTAATTGCACTATTTTTCTTTCTTTCGTCTCGGAAAAAAAAAAAAAAAAAAAAAAAGGATGAATTGAGGATGGATTTAATTAGTTCGTCAAGTTAATATTTTTTTCTAAGACCTAATCTAATGTAAACGGATTATTGCATGTGGTACAAAACCAATTATATATATATATATATATATATATAAAGTTATATATATATATATATATATATATATTATTGACTTGTTGGTCAGAAGCGGTTGGTTAGAGCCTTTGTAATTAAGGTTGTGGAACGTTTTATTTTTTGTATAATGCAATCTTTATTTTTTTATTTTTATTTTTATTTTTTTTTTATGGACCATTTTATAATGATTCAATTATTTTAAAATCATTCATAATTCTTACAAATTTTAAATTATTTTGTTTTATTTAATTAGCATCATAATGTGTAATTAATTAATAACATAATATTGTAGATAAAATATTTATATTCAAAATTTCACATGGTAATGGATGTTAAACTTTTATTATTATTATTATTATTATTATTTTTTGTTTTTTTTGTGTTAAATATGAGACCTATTATTTTGACTAAGAGAGTCTTGAGGTGTAGATGTGGTGATAGATTATTACACCTCATCATGACTTGTAAGATTAATCCGTCACAATCTATGGAACAACATATCTTGTTTTTAGATGACTTATTCAAAATGCTTGAAAATGATAATTATGTCATTCAAGATTTTCAGAGAGCAACTTATATTGAGAAATTCAATACCGGATTATTGGGCTAAAATTTGGTAAAATTTATTTAGAAATAAGTATGATTTCATACTAACTTATTATTATATAGTATCAGATTCAGGAATATGTATAATCGTCGTTACATGATAAGTGCTATAAGAAGGACTAATATTTTGCCAATTTTTTATAATCTTTGGAATGGTAAGCACGCAGCTCTTGGTATTAGATCTGATGGAGGCCTATTGTTACAAAATGCAGCACTTAACATTATGGAACGAGTAACATACGATATTGTTCCAGAACTATGGTGTAGAGTGTTTAATGGCGAAAATTAAATTAGTTCAAATTGTATTTGTATCCGTGGAGGATCAATTTACTTTTTAAAGTTATTGTTGTAATGTTTTTTTTTTTTTTTTAATCAGCATTATGTAGTTGAAGTATGCGTAGAGTTTTTCCTTTTGTTAATTAATATGAATGCATTTCCTTTAATATATATATATATATATATATATAGAGAGAGAGAGAGAGAGAGAGAGAGAGAGAGAGAGAGAGAGAGAGAGAAAAGCAAGAATTTATTAATATTTACGATTTAATCTTCTTATTACTGGATGCTCAATAAGAATAAATCGCTATTTTTTTCTTACACAAAGTTTATTTCAAAAATCTATTTCTCAATATCTTTCCTTTATTTCAGAATTAGATTCAAAAATTTATTTTTCAATATCTTTCCCTTATTTCAGAATTAGATATTGTTCTTCCGCCAATGCAATAGAGAACGAATGTGAGAAAAAAACTTTCATTTTGCTATCCGTTTCGTTTATTTTGAAATAAACTAATTAACTAAAAATGTGAAACAATTAAGTTTTGAACTTGAGACTTCAAATATCAATCATCAAGTCCTTACCACTTGCGCTAAAGTCAATTAATAATTTATTTTAATACTTAAAGTTATATATGTTATGACATAAGTTTCTTTTATGTATGATGATGTTTGCACTTCATTTTTTTTTTTAATAAATGCTCTGAATGGGAGTTTTTAAATTAGGAGAAATCATGAAATTTCTTATATAGAATTTATCCCTTTGTTTAGTAAATGCCAAGTTAATGATGATATAATCTTTGAATATAGAAGATGATTGGAACATATTGAATTTTCAATTATATTTCTTATGTAATATTGTGATTAACTTAGTACATTACGTACTATAAAGTAATATACGTGTTTTAGATAATTTTGTAAGTGCTACTATTTTTTTTTTTTTTTTTTTTTTTTTTTTTTTTTTTTTTTTTTTGTTTTTTTGTTTTTTGTTTTTTGTTTTTTTTTTTTTTTTTTTTTGTATTGTCTCTATATAGCTTTGAAATACCATGGCATCGAAGAGCATCGTAGCATATCTCAATAAGGGTGAAAAATTGGATGGTGAATTATAATGTCTAGCAAATTAAGATTCAATATGTTTTTAAGGAACAAGAAGCACTAGAAGCTATTTACCATACCATAACCAATCCTGGTGAAGGAAACACTGCTCAGCATAGAAGAGATGAAGAAGCTTATCGTGCTTGGAAAGCAAAGGATTTCTCTGCTCGTGGAATTCTGATAAGTAAAATAATTAATGATCTCATTGGTGAGTGAGAGCAACTTCCTACTGCTCATGAAATGTGGGTTCATCTAAAAAAAAAATTTGGGGTTATAACTATAATCAAATTGAGGCAGTTGACCATCAAATTTGATACTTATAAGAAGTGCCATAATCATACCATTAAACAATATCTAAAAGAGATGTCTAATATGATAAGAGAATTGAAGTTAGAAGGACACACTTCACTGATGAGCAACAAGTTCAAGCAGTAATCCGGTCTTTTCCTGATAGTTAGGAGCGCATGAAAGTTAATTTAACTCATAACAACAACATTAAATTTTTTGCTGATGTGGCTCGCCATGTGGAACTGAAAGATGAGCGTCTTGGGTCTGCAAGAGGTCCCGTACATGCTTATGTGACTGAAACTAGTTCACAAAGAGCATGCTTTGGGCATAAGAAATTCAAAAACAGAAAGAAAATGGGAATGGAGACTGGTTAGGGACCTAAAAATAACAAGTTTAAAAGAAATAAAAAAAATAAGCAGTTTTGGTAGAAAAAGAAAGACTCTAGGGTTGCTAGGATGCTCCAAGAACATCAAATCTCGATACCATCACGCTCTAACCTATAGTTCAATGACTCTATGCTAAAACTCTAACCTTTTTTCTTAGATTTTTTTTCCAAGTTCGATGCCCACTCAAATCAACCTAGATTTTCTTAGGTTTATACCACCACTAACACATTTGCCTCTAGGTCTATGTTTTCACTTGTGTTCAGAGGGTTAAAAAAAAGTTGCCCAGTTACTCAACCTTTAGGGCCAAACCCTAATTTCCTCAAAAATATTTCTTTAATAAGCTCTACTCTTACAACATATGGTTCTAAATCGATAGAAACAAAGTAAAAATAGATGAAATCACTCTTTTTGGTGAAATCCCCACCTTAAGTGTGATCTTTGCAATAAGGAGTGGTTGATCGCTCAATCTTCAAAAAGAACCTTAAAACAAGGTTTAAAACCCACAAGAGATCATAAAAGCCCTTTTTGGAACTTAAAATCTCAAAAACTCACAATAGCTCAAAACCCCTAAAAACTCACATCTTGATTTCTTGCTCAAACGTGGGTGAGAAGGATTCTTCTTCTTCCCAAGGTCTTCTCCTCGTGATACTCTTCCATTTAATCGCTTTGGAGGAGATCAAAACCCTCCAAGTGCTCTCCTCCCAACCTAGGACTCCTCCACTTCTAGAGAGAGAAAGGAAAGAAAGAGAGTGTGCGTGAGAGAGGGGGCTTCCACAGGTGAGGGGTAAGGAGTGGAGTCCATGCTTTTACAGCCCAACCCCACCACTTATTTACAAGTTTGCCACTCTTACTGTGCGTTTCAGGGGCAGAAGCCCGAACATTGGTTTTCTTAGCATGCGCTGAAGGTCCGGACCTTACCTCAATGTCTGGACCCAGAACGTTGGGTCCTAAATTTTCAGCACAGGAAAGGTCCATATCCTTTCTCCAGGGTGGGGACCCTTCTGCCTAGGTCCGGACCCTCGACCCAAGGTCCGAACCTCAAAGATTATATGTTATAACACACTTGCCTCGAAAAGCATGTTTTCGTTCTGTGAAGCTCTAACTCCTATTTAATCATTCCGACATACTCGGAATCCATTTCTAGCAAACACACAGTCACTTTGACTGAGTCGAGGTCTCATTTGAGCCGAAGTTCAAGATGAAACTTCCTCCATACCCGTTTTCATGCCGAATCCAAACTGAAAATGACCGAATGAGTTTTGAACATCACCCAATTTATAGAGGTATGCCTCTAACTCACTTTCTACCAGAACTTTGCTATTTCACATGAGTTTGGTTCGTTACAAGGAGAGTGAGAGAGGAAGAGAGAAAAGGTGTTCTCTTGGTTTTGGGGTAGCACGGTTTGGGGGAAGAGGGCTGTGCTCCCTCTTTTATAACTCCTATAACAAAATCTCCAAAGGCCCCTCTACTTTTTCCCCATGAAATAAAGTCACCTTGTCAGTCTGCGCAGGTTTCGGGCACCCGCGGAAGGATTCGCGCGCCCGAATCCTCGAAGCACTGTTGCCCAGGGTGCTTGGAGGACTTTTCAGGCATCCACAACCTCGTGAGTGCGCGATGGGATGCTCTCGAGTTGAGGATCCGATTGTACGACCCAGGGCGCCGAGGTGCTCGGCCAACGCCCGATTGGGGTTTCGGACGCCCCTAGGACGTTTCGGGCGCCCGAAAACTCTAGAACACAGATTCGATGAGTTTTTGGTTCCGTTTCGATTCAAATTTATTTCGATTCAATACAAACTTGCTCCAAACCCACTTAATGTGATTTTAAACGTGATCACCCGAACTTTGCCAATTTAGCTAAAATCGGTACACTATAGTCGCTATAATATAATTTTGTTGTAGTGAGCTCTCAACTCTAAAATATAAATTACAAGGGTTTATAACACTAAAACTCCAATTCTAGTAGAAAACAATCTCCGCCGTCCATCTGTTTTTCCAATTTATTTCTAGCTGTCGATATTCTCTTAATAACCCTTTTCAAGGTGTTTTTGAATCATCATAATCTCAAAACATAAGATTAAATGAAATTGGAATTAGTCCATGGAGTTAAGTACCAATACTGAAACACCGCTAGAATTTTATTATCGGAACTCAAAATTACGTTTTAGTTTTCAATACTGTTAGGATTTGATTAGATTTGTAATTGAATCCTAGTTGGATTAAGATTACTATTTAAATCTTAAAAAGATAAGTTTGTTAAGATTTAAATATTAATTAGAATAAAAATCTATTTAGACTAGGATTTGGATAGCTTTTGATGTAAGCTATAAATATAGCATATGTGTTATTATTTTAAGGTGGTGTTAACGTGGTCACACCCATGGAGACGGTGGTGGTAATACCCATGGAGGTGGTAGGGGCTAGGATTTAGCCACACCCATATAGTGGTATCTACACCCACGGTGGTGGTAACACCCATGGAGGTGGTGGGGGTTAGGATTTAGCCACACCCATAGTCTTCTAGGTTTATAGAAGACGAGAGAAGGGTGAGAGAGATTTAGGAGGAGGGCTCGGGTTGAAGCTACTCTATTGCAGAAGAGGAGTCGGTGTAATCGGTGTAATTCTTCTCTTGGTTAATGAATTTTATTTCACCCGCATATTTTCTGTTTTGTTTTTCTTCTCCTTGGTGGTTGTGCTAATTCCAGTTATATTGAGAGGACGGGTTTTTGGTAAAAATTCGATTTGACATTTCCGCTGCGGAATCCCAACACTAGGCGGTACCGGTGTGGATTGCGGTACCGGAGCGGGTTGCGGATTCAGAGAATCTGGTACCGGGACGAGTACCGGATTTTTTCAACAATTGGTATCGGAGCTAAAGGTTGGCGATCCTCAGGAGATATCGACATCAGAGTACTGGATTACCGATCATCACGGGAGGCGATCACAATTTGATCTCGCTAGGCGTGTTGGACTCGAAGGTATGCAATTTTTTCGGCTTCAGGTGGAGCTAGAGAGTCCAAAAGCGAGATCGGAGATGCAGTCGCTCAAGGTGGAGCGAAGGAGAGCTCGATGTAGCGATTGAAGACTACAAATCAAATCAAGGTGGAGATTGTTAGGATTTGATTAGATTTGTAATTGAATCCTAGTTGGATTAAGATTAATATTTAAATCTTAAAGAGATAAGTTTGCTAAGATTTAAATATTAATTAGAATAAAAATCTATTTAGACTAGGATTTGAATAGCTTTTGATGTAAGCTATAAATATAGCATATGTGTTATTATTTTAAGGTGGTGTTAACGTGGTCACACCCATGGAGACGATGGTGGTAATACCCATGGAGGTGGTGGGGGTTAGAATTTAGCCACACCCATATAGTGGTATGTACACCTACGGTGGTGGTAACACCCATAGAGGTGGTGGGGGTTTGGATTTAGACACACCCATAGTCTTATAGGTTTATAGAAGACGAGAGAAGGGTGAGAGAGATTCAGGAGGAGGGCTCGGGTTGAAGCTACTCTATTGCAGAAGGGGAGTCGGTGTAATCGGTGTAATTCTTCTCTTGGTTAATGAATCTTATTTTCTTCTCCTTGGTGGTTGTGCTAATTCCAGTTATATTGAGAGGACGGATTTTGGTAAAAATTTGATTTGACGTTTTTCCTGCGGAATTCCAACACTAGGCGGTACCGGTGTGGATTGCGGTATCGGAGCGGGTTGCGGATTCAGAGAATTTGGTACCGGGGCGAGTACCGAATTTTTCCAACAAATACAAAGAATTAGTTTTTGACATTTTTGGATTCTTGAGAAACTTCGGAGATACTTATTAGTACTCAAACTTCAAGTTTCACTATTTAACATTCAAAAATTTCAAAATTTTAATTTTTTCACCGTGATATCGACTCACACAATGATTTCAAATAATTAGCAAAATCTTTTGGTTTTCTTCTATTTGTTATTATGCCACTTTTTACTTGTTTTAGTTGTGCGTTTCAACGAGAGAGTTATATATATGGCTAGATTTCCAAATAAAGAGAGAATTATATATGTAACTAGATTTCCAAATAGAGTGATAATCATATTACATTATATTAACAAGGCATGGAATTTCCAGATGAGCATTGGACTTGAGCAATATCCAATTTGGCATCAATTATTAGCGAAATAAATAGGATATTGCATCTTATCATTGCGTATGTACACATGTTAATACTAATAGCATATAAATCCCCTCCAAACTAATATCCTCAAACCCATTTTAGGATTGAGAAATTATTTTTGAGAGCAAGGTAGAAAAAATAATTTCTCAACCATAGGTGGGTTTGAGGATATATATTATTAGTATGCACGAAATTAATACATGTACCCTATTCTTACCTTGCATCTCTAAAACTCTGTTTCAAAATTTTCAATATTGAAATTTAATCCATTTATATGTGCTATGGCACTCAAAAGATCTTTAGATAAAAATAAAAATTTTAGACATTCGTATTTATAAATTAAATTAAATTTAAAGTTGAAATGAATTCTGAATTTATATTTTGAATTCAAATAATTATTGGTGGTATCAATTTATTTTTAAATTAGAATTGTTCACGTGCTCGTGCGTGTTTTTAAGAGAAGTCTTTATTTTTATTTTTTTCTAATCAATAAATTTACGAAAAAAAAAAATTATAAATATAGTTACCACAAGTATAAGTATCCAATGTGTGACTAAACATCACATTGAGCTTTCGGATAAATATTATTAAAATTTAGGCTATCCAGAAAGTCTATAGGCTGAAATTAAATTTTAAATCAAAAAAATATAATAAAATTTATCACTTTTATTATCCTAGTATTAGTTTAGGCGGCCGTCACCAAATCCCTTCAGCAGCAATGATTGGTGATACTAGTCCTGACCTGATCTATGTATCAAACTCTATCTTTTAGGAGGTGGCTTTATGTGGGAAAAGAAGAAATTCAACAATATGCCTTTGATTCTCAAGTTTGTCTGCACATTATAGACAAGTACTCCCTAATGTACAACATATTAAATAGCTCTGCACCGAATATATAATAAATTATGATTAGAAATATAGAGATTATATTAATTATTTTTAGTGCAAGTGGCAAAAGATTTGGTGATTGATACCCGTGATCCGAGTTCGAAGTCTTAGTTGTTTCATATTTCCAGCTAAATTTATTTTAAAAATAAACGAAGCAGGTGGATTGATGATTTGTGATTAACAGTTATTAGTGCTAGTGGACTGGATCGTCACAAAATATGTCTCACAATCGAATCATCAATTTTAATCAATTTTTGATTGAAACTGAAACCTAACTTAACAGGAAATCTAATTCAAGCCCGAGTAGGTACAGTTGGCCGGCCTTGTTTCAGTGATCTTAACAACTTTTGCAGCTAGTAGTTATACTCTGGAACCAAAATATACTCTGGAACCAAAATCTAAGTCAAAATCAGCATTATTAAGATAATTATATACATAGCTAGATTTCTAAATATAGAGATAATCCTATTACATTGTATTAACAAGGTATGGAATTTTCCAATGAGCATTGTACTTGAGCAATATCCAACTTATTTGTCATCATTTATTAGCGAAATAAATTGGATATTGCATCTTATCATTGCGTACGTATACATGTTAATACTAATAGCATATAAATTCCCTCGAAACTAATATCCTCAAACCCATTTTATGGTTGAGCAATTATTTTTGAGAGCAACGTAGAAAAAGTAATTTCTCAACCATAAGTGGGTTAGAGGATATTAGTATGCACGGAATTAATACATGTACCCTATTCTTACCTTGCATCTCTAAAACTCTGTTTCAGATTTTTCAAAATTGAATTTAATCCATTTATATGTGCCATGACATTCAAAAGATCTTTAGATAAAAGTTAAAAATCTTAGATGTTTATTTTGAATAATCAAATAGCCTATCTTTTATTGTATCTATGACTTTAAAAAATATGTTTTGAAAAAGTATAGTTTTTTTTATGTATACTAGTTATAATGAACGTATAAATTAAATTAAATTTAAATTTAAATTTCAAGTTGAAAAAAATTCTGAATTTATATTTTGAATTCAAATGGTTATTGGTGGTATCAATTTATTTTTTAATTAATTAATTTTTAAATTAGATTTGCTCCTAATTAACTATATTTCAATTTAGTCAAAATTATACTATAATGACACTTTTAAGTATTGCTAAATATTAATAAAAATACCGCTGAAATAAATACCGACACTTGTCATTAGTGTCGCTATATGTGCCATCGCTAGGGTGTATAGCGACACATTACTATAATGTGTCCCAAAAATATGTTGCTATAACCTAATTTTGGATGTAAATAGACTATAAATGGGACACGCACAAAAAAGTGTCACAAACATGCGTCCCTATAACATAATTTTATTGTAGTGATTATACCATAAATATTTTTTATATGTGTTTCATAAATACAAGCTTTTTAAATGTATATCCAAAATTTAAAATTTTGAATTTATTCTAAAAGATAAATAAAGTTTGAATTTAGATTTAGATTTATGATCAAACACACAATTTAAATTTAATTTTAATCTATTAAATGAATTTCAACAATTGTTGATTTGGTATGTTTATTTTTAAATTATTATATTTTTCAATCTGATTTATTTTTAGTTAGTCAATTATTTAATTTTTTTTTGTAATGTGTATGGAATAATTTTTTATTCCATTTTGGATAATTATTTATTTTTTTTTGGTAATATGTATGTAATATTTTTTATTTTATTTAGAATTCTGTCTATCAATTCAAAATATCTTATCCGTTTTTATATATAGTATTGATATATATATATATATATATATATATATATATATATATATATATATATATATATATATATATATATATATATATATATATTACAAATTACACATATCAAATTTAATTGATATTTTTGTATAAAAAATCTATGTTGAGACAGATGTCGGGTATCACTGGTGGTTATGGTCGCAGGTTGCGATGAGTAGCCTTTATTACTTGGGGACAGATGCGCGAGGGATGGTCAAGTCAATTGTAACTCAACGGTTAGATTGAACGGGTCGAATTTTTTGAGTTCATTCAGTTGTGTTTGCTTGGGACATTTTGGCCCAAGCATGAGGTTAGGTCGTGGATTGGTTTGTGGTTGTCTTCATCAAGACATCCTGATCTTTTCGCGGAGTGACGACTAACGCGAGGGTCACTTCCGGTTAGTTCTCCAAATAGCTCAAGGATTATGAGCGGAATTATTCTACTCTTGACCTCGAGCTTGCAGCAGTAGTTTTTGCCCTAAAGTTTTAGAGGCACTACCTTTACGAGATGCATTGTGGGGTGTTTGCTGATCACCAGAGTCTAAATACCTTTTTACTCTGAGGGAACTAAAACTTCGGCAGCAATATTGGCTAGAACTCTTAAAGGATTATGACTTGTCGATAGTAACACCATGGGAAGGCAAACGTCATAGCAGGTGCTTTGAGCAGGTAGGGTCAATCTTCAGAGCCATCGACGAAAGTGATTACCGAGCAGGACGACTTGATAGAGGAATTCCAGCAATTGGAGCTGGAGATTGTTCCACAGGTCATGGTTGCTCAATTGATGGCTCCGACGGTGACACCCACCCTTGCCGAGCTGTTTTTGGAGGGACCAAAATGTACAAGGGCTGGAAACTCTTTGGTGGCCGAGAATGAAGGTGGACGCGACACGATTCGTGGCTCGATGCTTGGTGTGTTAACAGGTTAAGGATGAGCACCAGCGACCAGCAAGAAAATTGCACCCACTTCCGATGCCTGAAAGGAAGTGGGAGCGGGTCTCTATAGATTTTGTTACTACTGATCTACCACGATCATAGCATGATCATGATGCGTTTTGGGTAGCGGTTGACCGGTTGACGAAGTCGGCGCATTTCCTGCCGATTCATACGACGTGGTCGCGAGACAGACTAGCGTAGTACGAGGCTTTGTACGGGCGTCGGTGTTGAACCCCTATTTGTTGGGATAATTTGGACGAGTGTAAGTTCTTTGGTCCTGATTTGGTGGAGGAAACCGAAGTGAAAATTTGGATTGCGAGGCAACGACTTTTGACCGATCGGAGTCGTCGGAATAGTTACGCGGATCGGCGATAGTGTGTGTCATGCCCTAGGGTTGAAACTGCGACCCGGGCCCGCCAACAGATCCGCCGCTTATACGGAAAGCCCCGTATAGACGAAGCGTCTAATCTGCAAAAGATAATACTACAGCTATACAGATATAAGAGCTGAAAAGTAAATTACAGAAATAAAAAAATACAACTCCAAATAGTACAAGTCTGAACCTCACATCATAAGTTTCTCGAAAATAAAACTCTCAACAGTAACTATCTACAAAAATCTAGCAGACTGTACTATAAATCTCCAAAAATGGGTACAACTATACTCCAAAGACAGGTAGGGAACTAGCTCGCAACTCCCTTTGTGAGGACCCGAATTCCCGCAAGAGGATTATTGTTGGATCAACAGAGCTTTTGTAGTGTGATTAGCGATTTCTGGAGGCTTTTTCGGTGTGTTGGAGGTGCTTGTGCGCAATTCGGACCTCAGAATTGGACCCAGCACGAAATTTGGATTAAGAATAATTTTCTGGATGCCTTTGACAAATTTTAGAAGCAGAATTTGGCAAAACGGACTTCGAATTTGGACTCAGCGCACGAAAACAATGAAAATGGGCTATTTACTTGTATTTTTTGGAGCCCGGATGCGCAAACACGGATTTCAAGGCATGGGTTACTGTTCCGGCGGCTGGGGCAGTGCCGGCGGCGGCGGCAGGAGGCGGAGCGCAGGCAGGCACGGGCACGGGCACGGGCGCGGGCAGGCGCGGGCGCGGTGTTCAGAGTTGGGTGTGCCACGCGGCGGCTCCCCATTGGATGCGCTGGGGACACGCGGCGGCTTCGGATTCGGCGGGTGCATCGGGTTCGTGCACCGGGCGCAGCGAGTGGAGGCGGTGACACGTGGCGCGCAGGAATTGGCCGGTCAGCGCACGCACGACAAGGGCGCCGGGCGCGGCGCACGATGGACCGCCCGGGCCACGTGTCGCCCGCTCATTGGCAGGCGCAGTGACCCGGCGGATCCGGCGTGAACCACGGCCCACGGTCCCTGCCGTGGACCACGTCGCCACGCGCCGCGCCGGGATTGGCGGGCGTGCGTGCACTGAGCGCGCGGGGCGTGGAGCTGGGTAACGTGGCGCGCTGGGAAGGTTTCGGGCGCGCACAGTAGCCAGCCTGGGCCGGATTCGGGCGCCCGAATCCGACGCCCGAATCCGAATCTTTTGGAAGGTGGACTTGGGCTATAAATAGGCCCTTCACAGCCTTTTTTCTTCTTTTTTTGGGCTGTTTCTCTGGGGGCTTTCTTAAGGGAAGTTTTTCATCTCCCTCCCCTCCACCCTTTGATGGAGTTCTAGGATTTTTTGGAGGTTACTACATCGGCGTTTTCTGCGACGCCACGCACTTCGACGCTCTTTCGATTTTGACTTCTACCGATGCATTTCAGTGCGCGTGATCCCCTGAGCTACCCCGAAGGACTTTTAAGCTGATTTTTGCGACAGCGCGTTCACGAAAGATACGCCTTCGATTTCCGTGTTGATCACTTTGCCTTATTTTGGGTTTTTGGTATGGTTCCCGAGGTATCTTTTGACCCCTTGTACCGCTGTGAGGTTTTGGACAGCGGTGGAGTATTATTGTGATTTCTCAGTGTTCGAGCATCAGAATGAGACGTATGAGGACTCGATCGACATCTACGCTTCATAAGGAATGCACCCGTAAGCTTCTTTGGGACTAATTTTCTGCAGGCTTGTGTTCGTGAAGGCTTTGGCTTATGGCGATGTTTTATTTGTATCTTGGCCTACAGGTATCGGATTTGGACATGCAAGTACTCGTTTCGATCGGCTCGCCGTGAGGATCGCAGCGGTTATTTTTCTGGATTTTTTCGAGTTCATCTCGCAGGTAAAATTTAGCCATTCTCGGGACTGGTTGTTGAACAACGGCTTATTATACATTATTTGGATTAATTGTACGTCGTGTGTGCGTGGTGCTGTGATACGCAGTTTTGGATGTTTTGCGGAAAAATGAGTGTTGGATAGCGAGGAGACTTTTACAGCTATGGATTGCGCTTATCCAGGTGAATGGTTGCTATATTTTCTCTATTTCTGACATACTCACTAGAAATATTAGAGAGATCCTTTTATTGGACGTATGGATTAATCAATACTCGTGGTTGGGATTATGCATGTGGGTTTGGACATGTGGATTGCTTTATTAGCACATAACCTTGCATGTGAATTTGATTATAATATTGAGGCTATGTAATTTACCTGGATGGTGGGTACCACTTGGGGATATTTTTGGACATGCATAGGTGGATAGTTATTTGTGGGCGAGTAGCGGTTTATATGTTTAATATTGCTATTCATGTGAGAACGGTTATGGGACTTGGGATATCATGCTATTGAATGTCAGGAATTGTTATAATGCTTAAACATAAGCCAGAAGATGATATATGTATTCTTTCTATCTTCCCGGGACTTTTGCATGCTTGTATGGACATCTAGTTAAGCCATTTCTTATCGCTACATCATGTTGGACTTGACTTAGGAGAAATCTTGTTTGCTTCTTTTCTCCTTATTCTTTAGTTAGGTGGTTCTTGTTGCTCGGGTTTGAGTAGGGGTTCGGGATAGTGTAGTCGGGACCTTGGGGTCGGGGACAGGTGGTACTTGATTATGGGTTGCGGGGTATTGCGGTTACCGCGGACAGTAGGCGGTTGACCGGATACAGATTATTTTATCCGATTTTGTGATTGTGAGTTATTTCGGTGACCGCGGATATTGGGCGGTTGATCGGGTGTCGGTTGTTGGGATTGATTGTTGACGGTGTGTATCGCGGCGACCGCGGATATTGGGCGGTTGACCGGATGGTTACTTATGCATCAGATTAGGGATCAGAGTTCTTTAGTGGAGGGTTTTGTTCCACTTGAGTATAGTTGTGATCCAGTCCTGCTTTTATGATACTTATGACATGGTTACTCTCCTCGTGTGGGTCGCTCCCTTCGAGTTCCCCTCCGGAGCGTGGGGGTCAGACAGTTATTGAGATTTTGCTATCACATCGGCGCGGCTTTATTTGCCCGATGATGAGGGCGGTAGCAGGAGTTTTGCTATCACATCGGCGCGGCTTTATTTGCCCGATGATGAGGGCGGCAGCAGGAGTTTTGCTATTACACCAAAGCGGCTTTATATGCCCAGTGATGATTGGGTCACCAGTTTTTACTGACGGTTAGATTGGGTTATCGGGACAGTTTGGTTACTGATGCATTTAGAGGCATAGTAGTGGTAGTTTCCTTTTTTCAGTAGTTTCATTGCTTATCACTCTTCTTCTCCTTTCCCTTTTGCCTCTGGTAGACTTAGTGGGTGCGTCGGAGTTTGAGACTTTACCCACTAGGGGAGGCTACTGGTTTACTAATAGTTCTCACCCCCATGTTTCTTTTCCCCCTTTTCTTCTCCCTTGTTTTGCAGTGTCTTTTGCGGGTGCTACTGGGTTTTCAGCTGCGGGTCGAGGAGAGAGGATGGCTGAGTAGATAGATCTTGAGGCAGGATGAACGTGTTAGCTGGACTGTTGGTGTACCCTTTTTTCTTAGACGGTTGTACTTTACTTTTGGGTCTGGCTTTAGCCAACTGTTTGTATATTTTTGGTGAGCTGGGAGAGACAGATGTACTGTATTTTATTTTCAACTTTAGTCTGAGATGTATTAGTTTTTAGTTCAGCTCTGTTTTATACTCTTTTTATTATCTCTTATATCTGAGCAGGTTACTGGCGCTTCGTGTACGCGAAAAATTCTGTGTGCACGGCGGATCTGTAGACCGGCCCGGGTTCTGGTTTACACCCGGTGCGTGACAGATTAGGTGGTATCAGAGTTTAGGGATAGGTCAGTTGGGACTTAGAAAATCCTAGGCTTTTGGCGGACCCTAGGATGTTAGGGCGTGAGAGACGCGACATTTTGCGAAAGTCGGTGATTTATTTATTTGACTCTTCCTGTGATTGAAGAGGGATTGACATATCCTATTTCTGTGGGACAGTTATGTTGGCTGCAGACAACATAAAGTTACAGAAATAGGGGGATGTCTTTGACTTTCGCTAGATTGGGTCGTGTGTTTGGGGTGTGCTGATTTGCGATTTTGTCGTGGCGAGCGGTGTCTCTCAGACGCTGGGCCCTGACCTGGGTGCACCTTGGTGTAGCAGTTGGGTCTGAGCTGGTTGTTTTGGGCCGGATACCCAGATTGGAGTCTGAGAGCTCCGGACCCGAAGGGTAGGAGTGTTTGAGGCAGATCAGCGGCGGTATGGGCAGCAGCGCAGTGACACATTTGTCGGAGCAGTGACACAGTTGTCGGAGCAGTGCAGTGGCATAGTTGTCGGAGCAGTGACACATTTGTCGGAGCAGTGACGCAGTTGTCGGAGTAGCGAGTAGCCCCCTCCGTGCCAACGTTTAGTGCTGGGGCACCGAGGCAGGGTGGACAGTTGACAGCGGGTAAGCTGTGGGACTGTATCGATCGAGTGAGCTAGCTTTGGCGGATGAGTCACCCCGATTTGTGGGTTTGAGTATGGAACCTTTGGAGGCAGGGTCGTGTTCGGTGGGGATGGAGAGAGTATTTGAAAGCCTTTTTGTGTCAAGAGTTAACGCAGTTGCTGAACTGTGCGCTCCATGTGTAGAGGGACGAGGCGCATAGGATATGTGTGTCTGAGAGTGGATTGCGCCAGGATACCTTTTAGCTCGTTGGGTCCCTCCATTACGGATTTAGGACGCCTCATTGGAGTAGGCGCCGGGTATGGAGCGTGGCATTGTAGTTCCTTTGGATTGGGATCTGCCGCCAAAGGCGAGTTCTGATTGAGGTGATTGGCACCAGGTGATGAAGGATAGATCAGTTGGAGGAGGCATTCCCGATTTCTTTTCCTGGAATAGTGGATCTCTGAGACGCCAGAGGTCGCGCGGACCCCGATGGCAGCATCAGCATCAGTATTTGCAGCAGCGGTGGCATGGATGTGTTACCTGAGGAGGGCCACTTTTGTCGTCCGGGGCGAGCAGAGGCAGAGGTCGTGCTCCCTTTGTGTGGTTAGATGTGATTTTGCAGGCAGACTGAGCGACGACCACCTGCATCGAGCGGATGAGCCCATGCCGCCCGGTTGTAGGGCGCTATGGTAGAGGATTTGGTTATCGCAGGTATAATTATATTTCAGCAGCATGAGTGAGGGGTAGGATGGATACTACGTGCACGGGAGGTTCAGATTCCCTATCACACTTTGCACGTGGAGGAATGTTGTTGGTCCTACTCGGTGCAGTTGGAGTCCTAGATTGTGCCGGTAGACCTGATGGTTTTGACTCAGCTGGAGGACTTGGATTGTGGTACTTAGGATGGGTTGGCTGGCTCGGTTTCTTTTCCACTCTTTTTACGACGGTTGATAGTGCCGCGAGGACGGTTTTCTTGGGAGCCAGACCAGGAGGGGTTGTTGTACCACGGAATGCCAGTGGGCTTTTTTCGCCCCTATGGTTTGGACTTCGCGGGCGAGGCAGATGATTCGTAGTGGATGCGTAGCCTTTTTGGCTGATGTGGTTGAGGGGCCTACGGCGGCGCCGGGACTCGGGGATACCCCTTTTGGTTGTGAGTTCCCGATGTTCCCCTATCGGAGTTGTCTAGCATGCCACTAGTTTGGAAGTTGACGACACAACTCCAGGATTGGGCTTTTTTTGAAAATGACCCTGTAAAAATTTTTATTTACAAAAATAGCCTCAAAAAATTTGTATTTGCAAAAATAGCCTTATACCCGCCAATTGGGCGCCACGTGTGCCCGTTACGTGGGCGGGACGGCTGAGTCCAGGGACGAAGCCATAGTAGGACCCAAGGTGGCCATGGCCCCCCTCAATATTTTAATATTACTCAATAGTCTTTGATATTAATTTATCTCTTTCTCTCTTTTAGATAATAATGGCCCCCCTTAACTTTTTAATATTTATTTTTATGCCAATATAATTTTTTTTTTATTTTTTATTCATATACATTTTAAATAGATGAAAATATATTAGGAGTCTCGTACTTACAAGCTATTTGAAATACATATCTTAACTCCGATTTTTTTTATTTCATATTTTTTTTTAATTTCTAATTATTTTTGGTAAACTATTTTATTTAACTAAATAAAATATTATACTAAATTTAATAGATCTTTTAGTTAAAGTCGTTGATCTAATTGAATTACGGTTATATTTAATAAAATTTTTAGTTATTTAAATAAAATAATATAAATAAAATAATTAAAAATTAAATATTTTTAAATTAAAAAAATTTAATATTTTTATATTAATTATTTAATTAATAATTTTTTTTTAAAAAAATTGATGATGTATTAAAATTTTTATTTGAATATATTTTGGCCCTCCTCATAGTTAAATTCTGGCTTCGTCCCTGGCTGAGTCGGACCGAGTTGAATACGCATTCTGAGAACGCGTGTCTAAACACGCGTTCTCAGAGCGCGTGTTTAGACGCGTTCTCAGAACGCATTTTTTTAAATTTTTTTTTTTTTTTTTTTTTTTTTTTTTTTTTTTTTTTTATAAATTTGATTCTTTCCCAAACAAACGGATTTATCATTTTTTTTAAAAAAAAATAAGTCAAAAAATATCTACCTAGAAAAAATAAATTTCACATTCCAATTTTTATTTTTTTATTTATTAAATATTTATATATTATTTTATATATATTTTTATATTTTTAAATTATCTCAAATAAACGGATTTTTTTTATTATTATTTTCGTACCGCAAAAAGAAATTTATTTTTATACTTTTGACGGAAAAAAAAAAAATTTCGCCAAAAGGATAAAAATAAATTTCTTTTTGCGGTATGGGAAAAAAAAATAAAATAAAATATCCGTTTGTTTAAAAAAATTTAAAAATATAGAAAATATATAAAATAATATATAAATATTTAATAACTAAAAACAATTTTTTTTTTTCACCAAAGGATAAAAATAAATTTCTTTTTGCAGTACGAAAAAAAATAAAATAAAATATCCGTTTGTTTCAGAAAATTTAAAAATATAAAAAATATATAAAATAATATATAAATATTTAATAAATAAAAAAATAAAAAATAGAATGTGGAACTCAATTTTGCAAGTACAAATTTTTTTATGCTATTTTTATAAATAAAAGTTTTTACAGGGTCATTTTCAAAAAAAGTCCTTGTTTTTTACTTTTTTTACAGGATCATTTTCAAAAAAAGTCCTTGTTTTTTACTTTTTTACAGGGTCATTTTCAAAAAAATCAAAATTTTTTAAAACATAAAAAAATAATTTTTTAAAAAAACATAAAAAAATATGCTAAAAAAATCTATGTAGAAAAATTGAGTTTCACATTCTATTTTTTATTTTTTTATTTATTAAATATTTATATATTATTTTATATATTTTATATATTTTTAAATTTTCTAAAACAAACGAATATTTTATTTTATTTTTTTTCGTACTGCAAAAAGAAATTTATTTTTAACCTTTGGTGAAAAAATAAAATTGTTTTTATTTATTAAATATTTATATATTATTTTATATATTTTCTATATTTTTAAATTTTTTTAAACAAACGGATATTTTATTTTATTTTTTTTTCATACCGCAAAAAGAAATTTATTTTTATCCTTTTGGCGAATTTTTTTTTTTCCGTCAAAAGGATAAAAATAAATTTCTTTTTGTGGTACAAAAATAATAATAAAAAAATTCGTTTATTTGAGATAATTTAAAAATATAAAAAATATAAAAAATAATATATAAATATTTAATAAATAAAAAAATAAAAATTGGAATGTGAAATTTATTTTTTCTAGGTAGATATTTTTTGACTTATTTTTTTTTTAAAAAAATAAATCCGTTTGTTTGAGAAAAAATCAAATTTATAAAGAAAATAAAAAATAATTAAAAAAAAATGCGTTCTGAGAACGCGTCTAAATACGCGCTCTGAGAACGCGTGTTTAGACACGCGTTCTCAGAACGCGTGTTCAACTTGGTCCGACTCAGCCGCCCCGCCCACGTGGTGGGCACACGTGGCGCCCAGTTGGCGGGTATAGGGCTATTTTTGTAAATACAAATTTTTTGAGGCTATTTTTGCAAATAAAAATTTTTATAGGTTCATTTTCAAAAAAAATGATTCGTAGTGGATGCGTAGCCTTTTTGGCTGGTGTGGTTGAGGGGCCTACTGCGGCGCCGGGACTCGGGGATACCCCCTTTGGTTGCGAGTTCCCGAATGTTCCCCTATCGGAGTTGTCTAGCATGCCACCAGTTTGGGAGTTGAGGACACAACTCCAGGATTCGATGGGTGGAGAATTTTTGTCAGACCAAGTATGTCGCCTTTGGGGGCGCTGGTGCTATTCGAGATGTGGAAGGATGGTTCACTTCGACTCTCTGTGTGGATTACCGGGAATTGGATGAAGTGACCATCCAGAACAAGTACCCTTTTGTTGAGCATGGAGGATTTGATTTACCAGCCGCAAGGGTACTGGGTCTTCTCGAAGATTGATTTGCAATCTGGTTTTCTCGACCGTTTATGGTTGCGTGTTGATGCAGGAGAGTTGGGGAATTGCTTCTACATCCCGACGGTTTAAGGATTAGAGATCAGAGTCTGCGCAATCAGTCGGGAAACTTTTATTGAATACCTCAGGAGTATGGAGGTACTCGGATTGAGCTTTTGTGCCGATGGACATGTGGTTGGATTACCGAGGGCCCTGGAAAGAGCGGATGCTTTTGCCGATGCAGACTACTTGGTAGCTCGAGCAGTTAGCCCATCTGTACTTGGATGAGGTGGTGCGGTTTCCTGGAGTGCCCGCCTCTATTTTGTATCAGATAGAGACCCGAGGATTGCTTCGCGTCTCTGGAGGAGGTATTAGACAGCCTTGGGAGTTTGAGTCGTGGATGATTGGATATCTGCCCCCCTACTTGGTTGAGGTTCCGGTTTGAGAAATGACTTTAGTTTCGAGTACGAAACTTGTTTTTAGTGGGGGAGGATGTGAGGACCCGAATTCCCGCAAGAGGATTACTGTTGGATCAACAGAGCTTTTGCAGTTTGATCAGCAATTTCTGGAGGCTGTTTCATTGTGTTGGAGGTGCTTGTGCGCAATTCGGACCTCAGTATTGGACCCAGCGCGAAATTTGGATTAAGAATACCTTTCTGGATGTCTTTGACAAATTTTAGAAGCAGAATTTGGCAAAATGGACTTCGAATTTGGACTCAGCGCGTGAAAACGATGAAAATGGGCTATTTACTTGCATTTTTCGGAGCCCGGATGCGCAAACACGGATTTCAAGGCATGGGTTACTGTTTCGGCGGCCGGGGCAGCGCCGGGGGCAGCATGCGGCGGAGCGCGGCGGCGCGGGTGTAGCGGCGTGGGCAGGCGCGGGCGCGGTGTTCAGAGTTGGGTGTGCCACGTGGCGGCTCCCCATTGGATATGATGGGGACACGTGGCGGCTTCGGATTCGGCGGGTGCATCGGGGGCGTGCACCGGGCGCAGCGAGTGGAGGCGGTGACACGTGGCGCGCAGGAATTGGTCGGTCAACACACGCGCGACAAGGGCGCCGGGCGCGGCGCACGATGGACCGCCCGGGCCACGTCTCGCCCGCTCATTGGTGGGTGCAGTGAACCGGCGGATCCGGCGTGAACCGTGGCCCACGGTTCCCGCCGTGGACCGCGTCGCCACGCGGCCCACCGGGATTGGCGGGCGCGCGTGCACCGGGTGCGTGGGGCGCGGAGCTGGGTGAAGTGGCGCGCCGGGAAGGTTTCGGGCGCGCACGGTAGCGGGCCTGGGCCGAATTCGGGCGCCCAAATCCGGATCTTTTGGTGGGTGGACTTGGGCTATAAATAGGCCCTTCACATCCTTTTTTCTTCTTTTTTTTGGGTTGTTTCTCTGGGGGCTTTCTTAAGGGAAGTTTTTCATCTCCCTCCCCTCCACCCTTTGATGGAGTTCTAGGATTTTTGGAGGTTGCTACATCGGCGTTTTCTGCGACGCGGCGCACTTCGACGCTCCTTCAATTTTGACTTCTACCGACGTATTTGAGTGCGTGAGACCCTCTGAGCTATCCCGATGGACTTTTGAGCTGATTTTTACGACAGCGCGTTCACGAGAGGTACGCCTTCGATTTTCGTGTGATCACTTTGCCTCATTTTGGGTTTTTGGCATGGTTTCCGAGGTATCTTTTGACCCATTGTACAGCTGCGAGGTTTTGGACAGCGGTGGAGTATTGTTGTGATTTCTCAGTCTTCAGGCATCGGAATGAAACGTATGAGGACTCGATTGACATCTACGCTTCATAAGGAATGCACCCGCATTTTTATCGGAATTTTTGGAGGACTCTTTGAATGTGTTAATTAAGCTTCTTTGGGACTGATTTTCTGCAGGCTTGTGTTCGTGAAGATTTTGGCTTACGACGATGTTCTATTTGTATCTTGGCCTATAGGTATCGGATTTGGACGTGCAAGTACTCGTTTCGATCGGCTCGCCACGAGGATCACAGCGGTTATTTTTTTGAATTTTTCTGACTTCATCTCACAGGTAAAATTTAGCCATTCTCGGGACTGGTTGTTGAATAGCGGCTTATTGTACATTATTTGGATTAATTGTATGCCGTGTGTGTGTGTGGTGCTGTGATACGCAGTTTTGGGTGTTTTGCGGAAAAAGGAGTGTTGGGCAACGAGGAAACTTTTACAGTTATGGATTGCGCTTTTTCAGGTGGGTGGTTGCTATATCCCTCTATTTCTAACATACTCACTAGAAATATTAGAGAGATCCTTTTATTGAACTTATGGATTGATCAATACTCGTGGTTGGCATTATGCATGTGGGTTTGGACATGTGGATTGCTTTATTAGCACATAACCTTGCATGTGGATTTGATTATAATATTGAGGCTATGTAATTTACCTGAATGGTGGTTACCACTTGGGGATATTTTTGGACATGCATAGGTGGATAGTTATTTGTGGGCGAGTAGCGGTTTATATGTTTAATATTGCTATTCATGTGAGAACGGTTATGGGACTTGGGATATCATACTATTGAATGTCAGGAATTGTTATCATGCTTAAACATAAGCCAGAAGATGATATACGTATTCTTTCTATCTTCCCGGAACTTTTGCATGCTTGTATGGACATCTAGTTAAGCCATTTCTTATCGCTACACTATTATGTTGGACTTGACTTAGGAGAAACCTTCTTTGTTTCTTTTCTCCTTATTCTTTAGTCAGGTGGTTCTTGTTGCTCGGGTTTGTGCAGGGGTTCGGAATAGTGTAGTCGGGACCTTGGGGTCGGGGACAGGTGGTACTTGATTATGGATTGCGGGGGTATTGCGGCTACCGCGGACAGTAGGCGATTGACCGGATACAGATTATTTTATCCGATTTTGTGATTGTGAGTTATTTCGGTGACCGCGGATATTGGGCGGTTGACCGGGTGTCGGTTGTTGGGCTTGATTGTTGACGGTGGGTATCGCAGCGACCGCGGATATTGGGCGGTTGACCGGATGGTTAATTATGCATCAAATTGGGGATCGGGGTTCTTTAGTGGAGGGTTTTGTTCCACTTGAGTATAGTTGTGATCCAGTCCTACTTTTATGATACTTATGACATGGTTACTCTCCTCGTGTGAGTCGCTCCCCTCGAGTTCCCCTCCGGAGCGTGGGGGTCAGACAGTGATTGAGATTTTGCTATCACATCGGCGCGGCTTTATTTGCCCGATAATGAGGGCGGTAGCAGGAGTTTTGCTATCACATCCGCGGATATTGGGCGGTTGACCGGATGGTTACTTATGCATCAAATTGGGGATTGGGGTTCTTTAGTGGAGGGTTTTGTTCCACTTGAGTATAGTTGTGATCCAGTCCTACTTTTATGATACTTATGACATGGTTACTCTCCTCGTGTGAGTCGCTCCCCTCGAGTTCCCCTCCGGAGCGTGGGGGTCAGACAGTGATTGAGATTTTGCTATCACATCGGCGCGGCTTTATTTGCCCGATAATGAGGGCGGTAACAGGAGTTTTGCTATCACATTGGCGCGGCTTTATTTGCCCGATGATGAGGGCGGCAGCAGGAGTTTTGCTATCACACCAGAGCGGCTTTATATGCCCGGTGATGTTTGGGTCACCAGTTTTTACTGACGGTTAGATTGGGTTTCCGGGACAGTTTGGTTACTGAAGCATTTAGAGGCATAGTAGTGGTAGTTTCCTTTTTTAGTAGTTTCATTGCTTACCACTCTTCTTCTCCTTTCCTTTTTGCCTCTGGTAGACTTAGTGGGTGCATCGGAGTTTGAGGCTTTACCCACTAGGGGCGGCTACTGGTTTACTAGTAGTTCTCACTCCCATGTTTGTTTTCCCCTTTTTCTTCTCCCTTGTTTTGTAGTGTCTTCTGCGGGTGCTGTTGTGTTTTCAGCGGCAGGTCGAGGAGAGAGGACGGCTGAGTAGATAGATCTCGAGGCAGGATGAGCGTGTTAGCTGGACTGTTGGTGTACCCTTTTTTTTCAGACGGTTGTACTTTACTTTTGGGTCTGGCTTTAGCCAGCTGTTTGTATCTTTTTGGTGAGCTGGGAGAGACAGATGTATTATTTTTACAGATGTAGTGTATTTTATTTCCAACTTCAGTATGAGATGTATTAGTTTTTAGTTCAATTCTGTTTTATGCTCTTTTTATTATCTCTTATATCTGAGCAGGTTACTGGTGCTTCGTGTACGCGAAAAATTCTGTGTGCACGGCGGAACTGTAGACGGGCCCGGGTTCTGGTTTACACCCGGGGCGTGACACCCTTATCTCGATCAGCTGGTGCAGCAACAGGAGTAGGAACAGGGGTAGATGTTTCTGAAAAATCTGTCACCAACAGAGAGTGTGAGAACTACACTGTCACGTAGTTCTCAGTGGGTACTGTCTCCAAGACCAACGGTCTGCACACTAAGTCTACTAGAGACATAAGATAACGAAAATACTGTAATAATGTAAAGATAAGGTGGAAAGAAATCTACAGCTATCATGCCTCTATCTACAATGCTTAAAGTGTGATACAGATGAAAATGATGCATCGACTCTAACCCAATATACTCGGTCAACCCAATCACACTGACTGCCATATAGGGTCCAATCAAACCTGCGCCCACCTACTGCCATTACATCCACGGAGGACTGAACTTACGTAGGGCGTCCCACACAGACTGCGTCGACAAGTCGCAATAGTAAAGTAATAGACCCAACTCCGGAGTGGTACTCGAGGGCCGCGACCCACCGAGGAAGGTATCTGCGCATAGTCATCATTGAACAGATTGCGTCCTCCGCCGCAATGGTCGAGATCGAGGCCCTCGAACCTATGAACACCTCTTTTCTCCCACGGCGGATGACGAGGAATGACCCCAAGGGAAGATCGCGCACGCCAGAGTCTAGGAAAAGGAAGGCCAGTGTCGTGCTTCTAAAGACTGCAGGTGTCAAAGAGAGTGGCAATAGGGAGGAAGGGACGGAGGGAAAAGAGCGTGACGGTGACATGGGAGTGATGAAGTAAAAGGAGGGAGAGGAAGTGAGAGAAGAAAAAGATGAAGGAGCAACGGAGGAGGAGGTAGACGAACGGGAGAGAAAAAGATGAAGACGTGAGAGGAGAAAAAGATGGAGTAACGGAGGAGGAGGTAGGCGAACAGGAGAGAGAAAGCTGAAAGATAATTTGATCAGTTTATTAAAAATTTAAACTCAATATATGCAAATTTAAAATATGACGTATTTTTGTAAAAATACAAAATCAGTGAATTTTTTATATAAATTCGCAAATTAAGTTTTACTCTTTAAGTATATGCAAGTTGACAATAATATATTATTTTTCTATTTTCCAAACAATTAGCAAATCAAATATCTTATTAATAAATTTAAATATGGAGAATCGAATCAACTAGCAGTAAATCATGATGGTTCCATTTTAGTAGTAATAGAAAATTAATTTGACATACACTCAAGCATCCTCGAACCCCCTAAGGTGGGCAAAACCCAAGCTTTGCGGTACTCAACCACCACCCACCCTCCTCCCCTCTCCGAGTCCAACAAACGTTTTAAATGATCCAATCAATTCATCTCTCTCTCTCTCTCTATCTCTCTCCCTCCATTACCCCCTCCCACCTCTCATTTCTCCGCTCCAAAAGTTAATCATACTCCACACCCCTCCGAAATAAGAACCATCCACCTCCTACCCCCTTAATTCCCCTATTTTTAAGTTCCCCTCTCTCTCTCTCTCTCTAATTACGTTTTGTGTTAATACGTTATGCTTGAGTGAGACTAATTCTTTCTTGGCTTCCATCTTGCTCTCTCCTTTCTCTTTGTGGACTCTTGTACGTAGTGGTTGTGAACTCCCCCACCAAACAAGCCAAATAAGCCCAAGAAGGCACCCAACTCGCTACGTACCTCCTCTTTACTCGGGAAGAAAGAGAAGGAGGGAGAGGAGACGGAACAAAGTGGAAATGGTCGGCGAGAGGAAGAATTCGCTTCTTACTCTCGCCGGGAGGGTGCTGAATTGTGCTGTGAGCTTCGTCGTGTTCTCCGTTCTCGACGTTCTTGATATAGTCCTCTGCATTGTCTACAAAGTCATCGATTATGCCGTTGAGGCCGAGTGGAAGCCATGTTACTGCTCGGCCTCGAAGGACATGATTGCCGGCAGCAGCAGCGGAGGTGGGCCGAAGGTGGTGCGGCTCTGCTCGTCGAAGCTCCAGCTGGAGGACATCTCCGACACGCTGTATGCACGTCCTTCGGTTGTCATGGATGCTGCCAGGAAGGCGGGAACCGCCGGCAGTGGCGCATCAATGGTCGTGAGCCCGGCACCGGCTGCGCCGACGTTCCGGGTCAGCACTGGTGTTGCGGAGATGATCAGAGGGAAGATCGACCGGCAGCGGCCTACGCGGCCCGTGCCCTGCTGGTCCGACTGCTGCTGTAAGATCTGCAACTCGTGGAGCACCGCCGCGAACCCTTCCCAGCTTTACGTTCACGTGGAGGGCCCAAGAGGTAAATGGCCGAGTTAGGATCCGGTAAAACTTGCACTGAAACAGCCTAAATTTTGAAAGCTTAATTTTACCTGCTAATCAGTTTAGAAATGAAAATGGTACTTAATTATGAGAAATGTGCATAATGCACTTAAAATGGAAGGCCTCGTTTTGCCATTATTATTATTATTATTATTATTATTATTATTTAACTCGAATTTTATATAATTTAATGTATTTAAAAAAATTTATTGTTGTCTTGATTGACTACCTCCTCTGTTCAAGTAATAAATAATAATTTTAAAAAAATAGTTTTTATAATATTTTTATTTTTTATTATCAAATAAATATTTTGGATGAAATAATTGTAAATAATCAACTGCTAATTACTATACTTTTTATATAATAATTTTATTTTAAAAAATAAAAAAAATAAGCGTCATACCAAAATAAGCCCATGCTTTTATTTTGTTTTTTGTTTTTTTTGTTTTTTTTGTTTTTTTTGTTACTGTGCATTTTATATAAAAATTTACAAGGAGAAAATAGGGCATCTAGCACTGCATATACGGTCATCTATAACATGTTCCCGTACAGAAATTTTGCTCATCAATGTCCTCAAATAGAAAGCATGGTAATATTTTCTATTATTGCTGACTGAGTGGGCGTGCATTAACGAAATTGAGCAGACGGGGCGGTGCCGGTGACGGAGGACGTGGTGTTCATCCACGGATTTATATCGTCATCAACATTCTGGACGGAGACAGTTTTTCCGGCATTTAGCGAGCTGACAAAGTCGAGCTACCGCCTCTACGCAGTCGACCTGCTGGGCTTCGGTCGCAGCCCGAAGCCAACAGACTCGCTGTACACTCTGCGGGAGCACCTAGAGATGATCGACAAGTCGGTGCTGAAGCGGTTCGAAATCGGGAGATTCCACCTGGTGGCGCATTCGCTGGGGTCGATCCTGGCTCTGGCGCTGGCGGTGAAGTACCCGGAGTCAGTGCAGTCGCTGACGCTGGTGGCACCGCCGTACTTCCCGGTGCCGAAGGGGGAGGAGAAGGCGGCGGGGCAGTACGTAATGCGGCAGGTGGCGCCGCGGAAGGTGTGGCCGGCCATTGCGTTCGGGGCGTCCATGGCTTGCTGGTACGAGCACGTCAGCAGGACCATCTGCCTGACCATCTGCAAGCACCACCGCCTGTGGGATCTCCTCTTCCGACTGCTCACCCGTAACAGGTATGTTTAACAGACAGCATTGCCCATCCTTGTGTTCTTCTCCAACTGTCTCGGTAGCTCTGCTTTTATTATTCTCTCCTCATATTTATTCATTCCCACGTTATTGGCTTTTCAACCTAATTTTGCACCCCACGTGACCGGCCCACACGAACAGCAGCCTGTTTTGTCAAACAGTTGTGCTGCGGGTACAACCATATATAATAAGGAAAATACTACTTATACACCCCATTTGGGGGTGTACATCACACACCCCACCCATCCAATGGGTGGGGTGTGGTGAGGGGTCACTTCACAATTTGTGAAGTGACCCCCCCACCCTTAGATGGGTGGGTGTAAAATATACACCCCCTTTGGGGGTGTACATGTAGCATTGCTCATATAATAAAGTTATGTTATACCGATGTATTTAAATATTTTTAAAATTTTAAAAAAATATTATTAATAAAAATATCGATATTTATTATTAGTGTCGCTATATGTGAAGTCGTTATGGTGTATAGAAATATATTATTGCAATATATTTCAAAAATATATCGCTATAATCTAATTTGGAATATAAATAGTACACTTGTATAAAAATATTATAAATATATGTCTCTATAACTTAATTTTATTATACTAACGTAATATTGACAAAAAATACTAAAGCTTAGAATCAAAAGAGAATTGTTATCGCACAATTCCACCTCCAAGAATTCTTTAATATTTACTTAGCCCCTCCTTAAATTTTAATATATTTTTATAAATATATGATAAATAAAAGTACTTCAATTCTTTTTGTTGCTAAATCTAGCATTACTCAATATTGATATATTAGTACTCATGGTAAAAATAGTTTAATTATTAGTTAGATAATTAGTTAATAAAATAATTAGATTAGTTAAAATATTATATTAATTAAAAAATATATGATAATTAAATTTAATTAAAATATTATATTTATTTTAATTAAATTTATTTTCACGTAAAAATAAATTTATTAAAAAAAAAAAAAAACTGGAACAGTAGTTTCAACTTTATACCAGTTTATTCTAGAGAGACAAGAATTATCGTTTTCATCCATAACCAAACGCGTTTTGAAAATAAATTTAAAATAAAATTTTATTTCCGAAACAAATGGTGCCTAAAAGTATAATATAAATTCAACAATACAATAACAATATTTTTAAAAGAGTCCATATTAATTGGGGAAAATTCAAATTAAACATTTGCCTTGTATAAAAGAATATTAATAAAAGATTCAGAAATATTACTTTTCTAAATTGTACATTGATGTGTTGAGATGCATAATGTATAAGAATTAGTTTAATTTATACATGCAATTTAATAAGCTAGCTATATAAAGTTAGCAATGCATCAATAAATAGAAAAGGACGTAGTTCCCTTTTTCCTGTTTAAAAGTTCATTTTCCATTATTTTTTGTGTTTTTTCTATGTTATATTTGTGAGAGGTTGAATTAAATAGTAGACAATACCAAATAAGAAGTAATTGAAATTTTTTTTTTTAGGCGAGCGCTTCGCGACGAATAGATAGTATTTCGGTCAATCAATGTATATAATTATTAAAATTTTGCGATTGAAAAAAAATAATTATAACAAAAAAATGCAAAAAAATAAAATAAAACTCGTCTTTTATACATTATAAAAAATATTTTTTTTATTAATATTTTTTTAGCTTTCAGTATTTGTATTCTAATAATTTCACTTTAAAATTCAATTAAACTTAATATTTAAAAATTTTTATAAATAAATTTTTTAATTAAAAAGTTAAAATTATAGGACTTGTTTTAAATTTTCCAATATATGAGTGTATGTTTACCTTATTAAAAATGATTGAAGAAAGAATAAATTATTATATGCACCATCTGTATATTAACACATCTTATACCGCGACTTATATTAGAGAACTAATTTATTATATCAAAATTTAATTAAATTTATCTGAACTATAAAGACTAATAATTTAAATATATTTATTGAATTAAATTTTAAAATTTCTATTAAAGATTTTAAGTATGTAGTTTTTGTACTTATATATACCCGGTACATAATACTTTATAGAGTGCTCTCATAATTCGAAGAAAGAGAAAAGAAATTTTTGTTTGCTCTGATATAGATGAATAATATTTTATACACCGTAAAATATATAAGAGAAAATATTTAAATAATTTATTATATTATAAAATTTTATTTTTTATAAATATTTTAGAGTTGATTTATGGTGCACCAGATGCATGTGTTCAATTATTTTTTTTCTTGATATGTTAAATACTTATATTGGCTCCTTCCTTAAAGTGGAGGTGGCTTAATGTGGAATTAAATAGGGACGTGACTCAATCAATGTAGAGCCATTTACTTATAGGATGGAACTCTTAATTTATATATCTTATATATTCTTTTCTCAGTGTAGTAAAATTGGTTTTTCCAGTGGGGCCCATTGGGCATAAGGTACCCTTTTATCTGTTTTGCCTCTGGTTTCAATGGCAACAAAAAAATTATAGTATTTGATGAATTTTTAAAATGTTGAGCCTCTTTATATAGTTTAAATTAGTTGTTGGGATTACGATTAATTAATTATAGAAAAAAAAAATGAGCTTCTCAAAAACGCTCGTTGAGAATTTTTCGATCTGCTGTCATTTATTAATTTTATTTTGATCAAAATATCATAATTCTTCGATTTAATTTTTTTTTTTTTTTTAAAAAGTTTTAATATTAAAAAATATTCTATGAATATTATTTTATGTTTATGATTGGTTAAGATTTTGCTTTTTTAATTATTTTGAACGGTAGCTTACGACGTGTCAGAGCCGTAAAGAAATCGATGGCCTGATAATTAAGATTGGAGTTCGTCATATGTTTGGTTTGCGCAGCAGCGTAACGATCAATCTCTGAGGTCCTGCTGTGGGATGGTACGATATGTGAGAAACAGCTTCGCATTTCGTATCACCGCGAATAGGAAACGAAGTCAAAGTTTCTGTAGCTGCATGTAGGACTCCCCCCTCACTCTGCACAAATATTTGTCACGCTATTTTGGGTTAATATAGTATTAGAATTGAGCTTCTATATTTTAAATTATTAACTCTTAGATAAAAATATGCACGATTAGAATAGTAATGACCGAAAACATGTACGAAGTTAAAGTTTCCGTAGCTGCATTTAGGACTCCCCCCTCGCTCTGCACAAATATTTGTCACGTTATTTTCGGTTAATATAGTGTTAGAATTGAGCTCCTATATTTTAAATTTTTAACTCTTATATAAAAATATGTACGATTAAAATAATAATGACCGAAAACATGTACGAAGTCAAAGTTTCCGTAGTTGCATTTAGGACTCCCCCTCGCTCTGCACAAATATTTGTCACGTTATTTTCGGTTAATATAGTATTAGAATTGAGCTCTACATTTTAAATTTTTAACTCTTAGATAAAAACATGTACGGTTAGAATAGTAATGACCCCCTTACGTTTAGTAGGCGATTGGTAAAATAATATAATTTAAGAGGTAAAATTAATTAAATGAGTAAATTTAACGATAGAAATTTATAAATATCAATTATTTGACACATTTTTTTTAAAAAAAATAATAATAGCAGAACTCATATATAGAATTAGGCTGGAATACTATTGATAGTACAAGTCATTGGTGCTATCAAGTTTTTAGCCGTTGGATTAAAGAATGTGTGGTTAAAATGATAGTGGTTCCCTAGGGTTTACTAGGTGGTTGGTTAGATAATAAAAATTTTAGGGGACCACTATAATTCCAACCGCATATCTTTTCATCTAACGGCTGAAAACTTAATAGCACCAATTGCTTGGTGCTATCGATAGTATTCTAGCCGAACTCCTTATATATATATATATATATATATATATATATATATATATATATATATATATATATATATATATTTCTCTTCTAAATAATTTTAAAATAACTATATATTCCACCCTTTCAATGGTATAGGGTTATTCTTATTATGTTTATCTTAGATTACTTAAGACAATTGAAATAAGAAAAATATATGCCTATATCATATATTACATATTTAAGTATATTATAGAGATAATTTAATAAATTTTCTCTTACATAGATACTGTAGTATCATTAATACTCTTCTAAATTTAATAATATGATATATATACCCTCTTAAATGGTCACGAATAAATAATCATCATAATTATAAAATATCAATTTTATAATTATCCATTATTTATTAATGCTCATTAAATTACATATTTCCTGATATTTAAAACTTTTCAAAAATACCCTCAAAATTTTTTGTCGATAATTTTTACCGTTAAGCATACATCGCACGAAAAATTTGAATTCGAAAGTAAAATTTAAATTCAAAATATAAATTTTAATTTAAAATTAAATTAAAGATTTAAATTTAAATTCTAAATTGGCATTTAAAATTTCAAGCCGATTTTAAATCTAAATTCTTATTTGAAATTCAAATTCAAAATATGTTCATATTTTAAATTTGAATTTTGAAATGAAAGTTTGAAATTAAATCTAAAACTAATTCAAAATCTAGATCTGAAAGTAAAATTAAGGACAAAATCTTAATTTAAATTCAAAATTGATATTGAATTTAAAATTCAAATCCAAAATTAGAATTTATATTTAAAATTTGAATTCAAAATTAATTAAACTTAAAACTGAAATTCAATTCAAAACTAGGATTTAAATTTTAGATAATTAATCTAAGATTAAAATAAAATTAAAATTAAAATTTGAATTAAAAAATCTGTGATATTTAAATATTTTTAGGTATATTTGATATAATTTAAATATTTTGAAGGATAGTTATAAATTGTCCCCACATTATAATACCTTGTGATGTAATTAATTAATACTATAACAAATTATATTATAATAATAATAAGAACAATAGTAAGTAATAATAATTAGTTATAATTATCGTTATTATTACTATTACTACCACCACTATATTTAATTATTACATGATCCTACATAAAATAGCATTTAATTATTTTGTAAAATATAATAATATGTTACATTATATCTTCAACTGTTTACTAACTACATATTTTTTATTACTCCCCACGATTCTAGAGCGAGGTAAATACTAAATACAATTTAATTATCCGTAGGGATAAACAAAATTTAAATCACACATAATTTTACACTTAATTCTTTTTTTTTTTTATCGTAGAATAATTACTTTTTTTTGCAAAAGTAAAAAAATATTTCTGAGGAAATTGTCTTCAAACAAAACATTGTCTTGTATGGCGCGACAAACCTCAAGAATCTATGGAACCATTCTTACTAAGGATTTAAGTCACATGGTACGGGATCGTGCCGAAAATTTATCGGTACAGCACGACACGATGCGTACTAAACCGTCCCGATGAGTGCCGGTTACAAAAAATCCATGCGAGCCGATATATAATGGCATGAAATATTTATTTTCTTTATCAACAAATTTTTTTAATTATTTATTATGTATTTTTATCAAATATTTTGAGTTTTAATAAAAAATTACTTAATAAATTTTTTTTAAAAAAAATTTGAGTTGTGCCATCGGCACGGATGCTATATCGTGCCGGTATTTTATTGGCACGATACGACAAGATAAATACAGTCCGCCACGATAAATACTAAAATTCTTAATTCTTACACATTCCTCCAAATATAATATTATTTTATTTTTATACGTGTATTTAACACCAATTAGCCTCGCGGTCCCATGAATTTCATTCATTGTTACAAGTAGCTAGTGTAATATATATATATATATATATATATATATATATATATATATATATATATATATATATATATATATATATATATAATTGAGCTTTTATATTTTTAGAAATATTAAATTATTGGTGATCATAGATTTTTAGCTCTTTGATAATAAATTTTTATATTTTTAAAAGTATCAAATGTATTTACATATTTTTAATTTTTGGATAAAAAAATATGCGATTAAGATGATAGTGAATTTTTTGAATTTAGTGGATAGTTGGTGAAATAATATGATCTAAGAGTGAAAGAGATAAATCTAGCTAGTAGTAGAAAACTTATAAATATTAATTATTTGATATTTTTAAAAACATAATAATTGATATATATATATATATATATATATATATATATATATATATATATATATATATATATATGAAATTTGATGAACTATTAATGAGCCGTACTAAATTAGTTGCAATCAATTTTGGTACTGTATAAAACAAAAGCTACCTCTTTAACAATTTTTCACAGTTAATTACTTAACATTGAGTCCAGTGAAAAACTTAAACTTAGATGATTAAACTTCAAGGAAACTAATTTTTCGTCATCTACTTGTAGACCCTATATAATTGCCCAAACTAAAGAATAACTTATATCTTTGATCTATTCACCTAACCGATAATAGTGTAGATTCAAAAAATTCTTACATCCTATTTATTTTAAGGATCAATATTTTTTCACTAATTTTACTAAAATTTTTTAAATGCTATCAATTTAAAACACGTGTCAAAATTTTTATATATAGAGGAGTGTATAATTTATGTTCTACCTAAAAATTGGCCCAACATATAGGTGACGTGCATGGTTAGATTTATCTAATTAATGCGTATAATAATGTATCAAGGTGACATGGACTTTATTTAGATTTGATACTACTACATTTTGGTATTATAGCGTTTTAGTGAATTATTTAGAAATAAATATGAGGATTTGTGATTTAGTAATTTCTAAATAAATAAATAAATAAATAAATATATAATATATATATATATATATATATATATATATATATATATATATATATATATATATTTGTTAAAACGAGCAAAAAAAAAATAATTTTACTTTTGGAAACAATCACTATATAATTTTACTTCTAATGAAATAAGTTAAATATTTAAATATTAAATCAAAATCTTAAGGACATTTAAAGTATAAAAACGTAATTTTAAAATATAAAATATAAGGGTACGTATTGTTGAAAAAGTAAAAACTATAAAATTATTCGCTATTATATATATATATAGTATAGATGGAAATAGGTACATGGCTTAAATTTGGATCCAAGTAGGTCCAGATCCGGTTTTAAACTGGGTCTGAAGTGTGAAATTTCGAACACAATAAATTATTATTATTATTATTATTATTATCCCTAATAATTATCGGACCCCGTTTTGATCGGTACGTGAATTTTTGCACACTAATAAAGGGCGAATCCATGAGCGTCGAAATGAACAGCATATAACGTAATTAATTTGGAGGGTGGAGATAGTTATTTTGCCTACCTGGATGTGATGAATTTGATTTATGACCGCTAGGACCGTGGTGGAACCGCCAGTAAGTAATTGCGGCCACCTCCGACTCCTCCGACTACCGAGAAAACACAGTGATTTCATGTGCATCACGCACACGCACCCAGCCAATCTCAATATATATATATATATATATATATATATATATATATATATATATATATATATATATTATTGTTATTGTGCATATACAAGTACCAAGCAATTAGTGCTGGTAAGTTTTCTACCGTTAGATCTAATATTTTGATTAATTTTATTTCTTAGATTATACTATTCCACCAATTACCCACTAAACCCAAGGGGCCCACCACCATCCTAACCGCACATTCCTATATTCAAGGGTAAAAAATTTGTAAGCACAAATAACTTGTGCTTTTACAAGAATAGGAGCTCAATTATATATATATCATTAAAATTAAAATAAATCGGTAACAACAGAGCCCGTTTGGTGCTATTAGATTTTCGGCCATTGAATGAAGGGATATATGGTTAGAATGATAGTTATATCGTAGAGTTTAGTGGGTAGTTAACAGAATAATATGATGTAAAAAATGAAAATGATCAAAGGAATATATCTTACGGTAGAAAACTTGATAGTACCAACTGTTTGGTACTTTTGATAGTATAGTAGTCGGACAATATATATAATCTGACTACTATATTATCAATAGCACACTTAGTACTATCAAATTTTTGATTCTTAGATGAAGCAATGTACAGTTAGAATGATAGTGATCTTCTAGAATTTAGTAGGTGGTACCAAGTGTTTTATTCAAGGTATATAATCTGACTACTATACTATCAATAACACTAAACACTTGCTACTATCAAATTTTTAATTATTAGATGAAGTAATATATAGATAGAATGATAGTGGTCTCCTAAGATTTAATAGATGGTACCAAATATTTTATTCAAGAGTCGAAAATTTAATAGTACAAAGTCCTTGATACTATTAATAGTATAATAGACTCTCTCTCTCTCTCTCTCTCTCTCTCTCTCTCTCTCTCTCTCTCTATATATATATATATATATATTAGAATGTTGAATAAAAAAATAAAAACATCTATTTAGGACGTTGAACCTCTTTCTGTTTTCTTTTATTTCTAGAAGAGAGGTTTATAGTTCATATTCCAGCGAATCACACATGTAGAAATATTGATAAAACACATAGGGCACGTTTTGTTTAAAATAGAAACTAAAATTGAAAAGAAAATCCAAATGGACAAAAATTAAAAATAAAATTATAAAACCACCTAATATGTTTTGTGCATATTAATAATTGAAATTTGTATGGTTGATTTCTACTCTCAATATTTAAAAAATTTTAATTATCAAAAAATAATTAAAATTAAAATACAAAATATAAAAATAATTTAAAAAGAATTTGCACCCTAAAATATAAAATTAAATTTATAATTTAAATTCAAACTAAAATTTAAATATTAAAATTTACATCAAAATAATAAAATGGTAAACCAAAATTTTAAATGTAAATTTTTAAAATTTAAAATTTAAATTTGATAGGGCAATTCAAAATATAAAACTTATTTTTAATTTGATTCAAATTCAAACATATAATTAAATTTAAATTTACATATATAGATCAAATTTATATTTTAATTTAATTTCTAAATCAAAATCTAGAATTAAAAAATGAACTTTTAAATTTAAATTTAAATTTTTAAAAATTAAAGTCAAAAAATTAAATATAAATATAAATATAAAATATAAAATATAAAATATAATTTAGATATTTTCTATAAATTATATTTTTTGTCGCCTGAATTCAATTGAAAAAAAATTAATTAGAGAGATTCCTATTCACATGGGAATCGGAGTCAGAATAGGACATCCGCATATCAAATATTTACAAACGGACTCGTCCTCGAATCTGAGAAAAAGGTTAAACAAACATGCCCATAGAATTAATGATATTCCATAACTAATAAATTAAGCAGCAACTCGCCTAAAAGAAAATATTTATTATTCTATCCATATTTTGACAAAAGAAGCCCAATAGGAGCAATGTTTGAAATGGCAATCTATTAAAAAACACCTATATTGAGATAGGTTAAAACAAGATGATACCCAAAAAAAAATTACTAAATAATTTAGTAAAATCGATATAATCACTATAAGGAGTGCTATCTGTACATCTCAAATGAAATGTACATCCTACACCCACTCCATCCTTCGATGAATATTCCTCCATTCGTTCCATCGATGAAACAAATAGAATTCACCCCATCTCAAAATAAGATAGGTGTAAAATCTACACCCTAATTGGAGTGTACACTTATATATATACCCAATTACTATAGATGGCTCCGCACTAAACAAACGAATATAAAACGAATATCTCCTCGGAAGGAGTTCCTCTTTAAAAAGTGGTTTAGTCCCATCCACTAGTCGGAAGAATTCCCAATAGGCTGTCACGTTCAAGCTCAATACCCTGTTGTATCGCTCTACATATTTTTCTTTCTAACCACACAATTACTAGTACTCCTACTGTGATTCCCAATATACGGGTCAAAATGGTTACAATCCATATATATATATATATATATATATATAAAAGTGTACATTTTATGAGGTGTGTATATCCTACATCTCATCCTATTCTGAGGTAGGATGAATTTTACTGGTCACATCGAAGTGACCAGTGAAAGAAGCTCCATCCCAAGATGGGGTAGGGTGTAGGATGTACACCCCTTATGGGGTGTACACCTAGCAAAGTCCTATATATATATATATATATATATATATATATATATATAATATATATATATATATATATATATATATATATATATATATATATATATATGCTAAAATAAAATTAAATTATAAAATATATTTTTGTGATATTTTTTTGTAAGTGTCCTATTTATATTCTATATATATCTAAAATTAGATTATAGAATTATATTTTTAGGACACATTATAATAATGTGTCGTTATACACCCTAGCGACTGCACATATAGCGACACTAATAATAAGTGTCGGTATTTTTATCAGCGATATTTTTTTTTAGCTCTTAGAAATACTTAAAAGTGTCGCTATAACATAATTTTGTTATATATATATATATATATATATATATATATATATATATATATATATATATATATATATATATAGGGGTATTCAGCTCGTGTTAGGCTCGAAATCGAATCGCTCGTTTAGTAAACGAGCTGAAATTTTAAACTTGTTTACAGCTCGTGTTAGGCTCGAAATCGAATCGCTCGTTTAGTAAACGAGCTGAAATTTTAAACTTGTTTAATAAACGAGCCGAACACGAGCTGGATCAGCTCGCTCGTATTCGGCTCGATAACAACTCGAATATATATATATATATATATATATATATATATATATATATATATATATATATATATATATATATATATATATATATTCTCGATATTAATTATAAAATTTTTATTATTATTTTTGAAGGATATTTATTTTTATTCATTCATTTTTGTGTTTGCTTGGATGGACAAGAAAAAAAAATACAAAAAGTATGAAATTTAATTTTCGAATAGTTTAAATGGTCAAATGATATATATATATATATATATATATATATATATAAAATTGAGTTTCTATATTTTTAAAAATAGTTGGTAGGTTCTTGTAGGATTTTAGTGCTTAGATGAAAAAGTGTGTGGTTATAATGATAGTAGGTCTTTTGGATTAAATAAGTAATTGATAGAATAGAATAATTTAAGATATGAAATTAGTTAAAATGGTAGATTTAATGATAAAAAACTTACAAGTACTAATTGTTTAGCACTTGTATAAACATAATAGCCGAAATTTATATATATATATATATTGCTCTCTTGGGGAAATGCCAGATAAGACACTAGAGAGCGTGCTATTAATCAGATAAACAAATGTAGAGAAATCATCAGCCCAAAAACATTAAGGCGTAGAACCATCTATAAGACGAGCTAGAGCGAGTAGTTTCAAGGATGTCTCAGTGCTGATGCGCATACAGACATGAAAGTTGTGGCAAAGTACCATATTTAGCAATTAAGTAGTTGAGTAAACTCATTCGAAAGATACTCACTCATGCTGATCTATCCATTTCTTTTTCTGATAATCTTGAATCAAGTGGCCCCATAGATAGCAATAACAACATTGAATGCTCCGCTCGTCCTGTCTAGCGCTATAATTTATAAGAGAACTGGAAGGTATATGATGAGGAGAATCAGACACTAGTGCAGGTAGAGAAGTTGCAGGATCACGAGCAGCAAGAACAATAAGCATCGTAGAAATGGAGGAACTTAGAACTCGAAGGGGTGTCTCCGCAGCAATTAGCTTTGCAAGAGCTGTATCAATGGTGGGGAATGGTGCTCGATGGAGTAGTTGACCATGCAAAGCCTCAAACTCAGGTGGCAAGTGCATAAGGAATTGAAATAAATGTTGCTGATTGTGCACTTGCTTTTTGACAAGCTGAGCAAGTGCGACATATATATATATATATAAGGGCTTATCCATGGTCACTACTCACTAGTTGATCGACTCAAAAGTGCCTGCATAGAGTCGTAGAAAATTGAAATTATGCGCTCACCTTGATGAGCCTGCATGGAGATTTCCTATACTCAGGGACTGAGTATAATTAGACTGCCCATGTATCTGTCCAAGGAGAGATCGAGCACATCTGGTGAGCGGTGGATAGGCTGCTTAGTAGCATATGAATGGCGATATCCACTAATGTATAAATAAGCCCACGTACGTGCCAATCTGCAGCAAATTAGGCTTTGAGTTTAGCTTCATCGATTTGTGGATTGGTACCATCAATATGACTGGTACGATCGAGAGCATCAAATAATAGTTGAATGAATAGACACCGACCATTCATGATAGTTTGGCACGGTGAGTTTAATATCAAGCTGCACAATTGTCAGTGTGGGAACTTGTGCAGGTGGGTATTGGTAGAGGTGCAGATGCCATAACAAAACCTGAAAGAGAAAAAAGGCCCTCTCATTTTCTTAAATAAGTGCACTAAGAAACTAGGGAGCTGACTATGTTTGTGGGGGGAAAGACAAGCACATGTAACCTCTCCACCCGAGAGGCTTACGTGAGAAGCACTTCCAACAGCCTCATGTCCTTGAGCAAGGATGGCACACACGACGACGATGAAGCGGTGGCGACGGAACGTCTCAACGAGATGATATGAGATGCAGTAGTGGATTCATCACTACAACAAAATTAGGTTATAGGGATACAAGTTTGTGACACTTTTGTATAAGTGTTCTATCTATGTTCCATCTATATTCAAAATTAGGTTATAGGGACACACATTTTTGGGACACATTACAAAAATGTGTCGCTATACACCCTAGCGACGGCACATATAGCAACACTTACAATAAGTGTTGATATTTTTGTCAGCGACACTTTTTTTAGATTTTAGAAACATTTAAAAGTGTCGCTATAGCCTAATTTTGTTGTAGTGCATCGAGATTTGTGTTGAAGATCTTGTGGAATCCATCAAATAATCTTGATGGCGGAATAATTAAAGAAAGCTCACATACCATGAAACAAATGGAATTTAGAGTAGAAAAGAAAGTATTTTCTCTCTGATTCTACTGTTAATAAAAGACTTCTTTATACTGAGAGATGTCTGATAAATACACCATGCATAAGTCCTAGTTTGGTAACCAGGATTATGTAGTATACAATTATACAAGCAAACTTCTCTTATCTTATAATGGTATCAGGTTCAATCCTAAACTCTTCCATTCCATAAGGTTATGAATTCAATTACCATCTTTTATTAACAAATTTTTTTTACAAGTCTTAGCTATTAGCTATTAGAGAATGATCTTTTAACTATCTTTTAACTATTATAAGCCGAAAACTCTTTGGCATCTATTGAGAGATTTTGGCTGAAAGCCAAATATGCAAGTTGCTAAAACAAAATTAAATCAGATAGAAAATTAGTCTCAAAAGATTCCAAGTCAAGACCTCATGCTTTGATATCATATATATACTCAATCGGGATATCTTAAATGTCTCTTGAATTACTGGATCCACTCCAATTTATGATGTGATCCAAAAATTTGAGTGAAATTTAAAATTTTTATATAAGTCTATGGTGGTGGCACAAGAAGCTCACTACTGGCTTCGTGAGTGCAGGTGCAGAGACCCTGCAGATTGGATTAATTTAGTCGGGGCCCAAACTTTTTCTAATCCTACTCAACTTTTGATGTACCAATTTAGTTAAACTGAAACAAGTATTGTTAATTCTGTTGTGCTTTAGCCGTTTACTTATGTATAGACCTTACTCCGTGGATTTGTGGTATTTAGGAATTTTTGAGAGATGTATGTTTTGTGCTCCGCTTTCAATTATAAAAAGTTTTGCTTCATCTTCGTTGTTCGTGGATGCAGGTCGGTGGTCAGACAAGATTAACTGCTTGTAAATTTTTTTTTCTTTACTATCTTTTGTTTTGATTCTCTGTTTTCTTTGTCCTGATTTTTAGTCTTCGTTGTTACAAAGTTGATTTAGGTAAATAATTTTTTAGCCTAGCCACCGTCCGATCTATCTTGTTTTCACTTGTAATTTTGGAATGTTAAATACTAAATGTTGAAAACTTGGAAGATAAATTATAATTTGCAGTAAGTTATAGGACATGAATTCAAGTTTGGAAGAGAACTTTTTATGTAAGCATCTAAGGGATGATGATGATTTTACATGATGCAGGATGAGGACTTTCTTAATTGATGGTTTCATGTGCCACACTCATAATGCTGCATGGCACACTCTACACAACATTATCTGTGGGAGTGCTAACAAGATGGAGAATTATCTAGACATTGTCAGGAACCAGCTAAAGTGCAATGTAACTATATTTCACGGTCGAAAAGATGAACTCCTCCCTGTCGATTGTAGCTATGCTGTTGGGTCGAAGATCCCGAGGGCTCGTGTTAAGATATATGATGAAAAGGATCATATCACAGTCGTTGTTGGCCAAGAAAGGGTTTTCGCAAGAGAGCTCGAAGAGATATGGAAAAATGCTAAGCATTAAACAAGGAGAGAGGAGCCAAGAATTTTAATCTAAATGAAATAACTTCTCTCTCAATGCACAGCTCAAACAAATGTGATGCAAACAAGTAATGCATGCTTGAGCATATATATATAAATATATATATATATATATAAATATATATATATTACATCTTTTGTTTCTCTCTTTCGTTCTTTTTTTTTCTTTTTTTTTCTTTTTTTTTTTTAAATTCCTTTCTAAAGTACTTATGTTTTACCATTGTATGTGGTTCTATATGGTACCCCTTATTCAAGTGTGCAATATGTAAGATAGAAATATTATGGGGAAAGATATAGAATTCTCTAATTTTCATAAATTCTTCTAATCAACTGTGTAAGTAGTATTGTTAGTTAATAACTTCAGTATTTACTCACCAATCTGACTAATCAGAGAGGGCAACACATTATATATCATCTTCTTGGGTCTTTTGTACTTTTTTTTTTTTTTTTTTTTAACCAAAAAATTGTCCCAAACGTGCACAGATATACCACATAGATAGAGTCTTCCCTGACCAATCGGATAGAATCTTTATAGTGTACATTATCTTGGCAAATAAGCAAGGCTATTAGTCAGCATTTTTTTTTAAAATACTTGACTGAGTTGGAATCGTTTTGACATGAAATTGACGCAAAAACAGAGTTAAGAATCAAATTTCGAATGAATCTGAGTTATTAGGGCCCAAAACATTAGTTTTAGTTGAGATTATAATTTTTGATTTGTTGGGGGCTATTTAGCATTTGTTATTTTTTTTTAGTGGTTGATAGTAGGGCTGTAGTGAATCAACGAAATATCAAAATACTGATAGAAAGTAAGTCGAAAGAATCACCTCCGTGATTTGGGCAAAGTTCCAATCTCATTCGAGTATTTTCGGCACGAATTCGGTGCGAAAATGAGTTTTGGAAGAAATACCTTATTGGAATTCGACTCAAAAGAGATCTCGAAACTGTCAAAGCGATTGTGCGCGAATTAAGAATACATTCTAAGCATGATGGAATGATTAGAAGGTTAGAATTTCATAGAGCGAAAACATGCACTTCGAGGTAAGAAAGAATTGAGTTTCGGGGTTCAAGGACCGAACTCTAGAAAGAAAGCGTCACGCCCGGGAGCAATTTGAAACCCAAATTTTCTGACAAAAGTCTTGGTTTGCGAAAGTATTTTTTTAAAAAAAAACTCCGCTCTGAGCGCATGCACAAACCCGCCACATATACAAGATCTCTCTGCACAAACAGATAGTCTCTCCCCTATATATGCATGGCATGGATACTATATATACACATGCATCAATCACATTTCACCGGTTTCTGAGAAGTAATGAAGTAGAGTGCGGAAATAAAATTATACATCATTCAATACTTGAAATTTACATACACATGCATCAATCACATTTCACCAGTAGTTTCTGAGAAGTAATGTAGTAGAGTGCGGAAATAAAATTATACATCATTCAATACTTGAAAACAACGCACACCCGGGGCAGCACACCCGGGGCATTCATATTTTAAAAGGATAAATCTACAATGTTTTGAAAATCCGCATCCACACGGCGCATGGTTTTGAAAACTATTTTTGCAAATTTTTTTTACTTGAAAAACCCGCATCCACGCGACGCACATAAAAACTACATGATATTCAAAACTGTTTACCGATAAAATAAACTGTTCCAATATCCACATTATTCACCACAATACTCAGATGCATACAATTCAACTAGTAGATAGGAAAACTGAACTAAGGTAAGGAATAACACAAAACCGCCACATAAGAATCACGGGTCAGTCAGATCACCTTTCTAGAAAAATACATTATTGCGGTGGTCAAATCGTCGGTGTACGTGAAATGCGCCAAAAGCGCATCTGTCATAAGAATCTAGTCGTGCTACGACAATCAGTCACACAAAGATAAGTAAGTAAAACCGACCTGGAGGTTAAATATGATGTCCAAGAGAAAGCTAAACATCTAAATGTTCATGCATTATCCTAACCCTATCATAATTCGTCAAGTATTGTTTAACCACCGTAAAAGTTTACTTTATCGTCTATACTATCCCAAGGGATTACCTAAACAATACAATGACCGTGTCTGGTGAACAACTACGGTAAAAAGTTCCATATGAAGATTCTACTAAGCTATCACAATGACCGTGAGAGGAAGTATATATTACTTGACAAAAATAAAGAATAATAAAAGAAGAGAAGGATCAAATTAACCAGATCGAGGACATTCTTGACTTCCGAGTCGGAAAACCCACCTCTCCGGTAGACAACTGAGCGCATGGCTCACCCAACAGTCTCCTGCGAATCATCCCGACCTATCCAAAGTCCACTATCGATTAACATAGCAATTTACATTAACCGGCGATGTAGTGGTCCCAACCACTTCGCCAAACTCCCCTTTGTTCCACTTTGCCGAAACAAATTCCCGATCCCCGAATTGTCGCACCAATCGATTTTTCGATCAAAGATATGCCCGAACGACTTTGCCGTCGTTCGGACGAGGACAAACAGTCCCCGGGTCCCTTCCGCGACATTCGCGTTGTCTGGGAAAGTCTACACGTGCGATTTGCACCAATAAGCCCTACCGATGCAATAAAATAGGCTAATTATGAGTTTATGTGAAGAACGATCCATACCTTTGATTCCGGAACTCGGAATCAAACTGACGCCGAATTCGGAAAAAAGCTTTGAAACTCGTGCCGCTGTCCGGGGACTGTTCGGAGTTTAAAAACCTGCACTCAGGTCAACCGGAGCTGCAACGACACATATACGATGATCCCCCACTTACCGCAGCAATTAGGTGCATAAAAAGAAAATTTACGAACATCAGAGAAGTTTCGGGTGTACCGTGTAAGACAGATGGAGGATCGATGGCTGCAGCAATAATCGGAATTCAAAACGACGCACCGCTGTCCAAAAAGCAAAAACCGGACAACAACTATGTCGTCGGGTCACACCGTCGTCGAAACGGACCTCCTCGCTGATTCGGTTGATCCTGACAACAACGCGACGACCAGCAAAGCGGCGGACGACGATTCGAGTGTCCGACGACGCCTTGACGACCACCGTGACGAAAAATGGTGAGACGGGTCCACCCCGGACCGCGAACAGTGAAGATGGAACGCTGTCAGGGGCTAGGGCACGGCCGTCCTAGGTGCAGTCGGCGCGGAGGGAAGCGCAGGGCGCGTTGCTGCGCAGGCTGGGCGCGGGCGGAGCACAGGTGCGCGTGACCTGGTGCGAGCGCGGGCGCGCAGGGACGCGCGACCTGGTGCGGGCGCTGGCGCTGGCGCCCAAGGACAGGGGTCTGCTAGGGTTCAGGTCCAGGGTGGCGTGCGGCTGCTGCTCCCGCGTGGCTGTGCGCGTGCAGCTCCGCGCGGCTGGCAGGGGTGGTGACGGGGCTAGGGCGCCCGGGTCTGACATGGAACCCGATTCCTTTGCAGCGACGGCGACGATGGGATATGGTTCGGGTTAATCGAGGCGATGAAGCGATTGGGAACGAGAGAAGAGGAGAGGAGGAAGAGGGTTGGCTGCTCCGATAAAAGAAAGTGGACTAGGGAATAGGAGAACGTGCCTTAACCCACTTTCCCAATTTCTGCGTTCCTCGTTTCAAATTTTAAAATTTAAAAATTTTAAAAACTTGAAAGTTGACTCTCCCCTTTCCACTGCCTCCAAAAGCATGCCGCTGTCTCGAAAAGCATTCTGTTTTCTCAAAAAAAGCGTGCCACAAGCCGACTAATATGCGAAAAATGTGTTCTCAACTTACCAACGCCGTCAAAGTGGGATCTTACTTTTACGAAAATTTCTTTTAAAATTTTCGTTCGATCTACAAAAAAAAATTGATTTTCACTTTTCACATTTTTCAATGCAATCAATACAGCGAATTCAAAAACGAATTTAACCAGCCCCTTGAGCATAGATTCACTAATAAATCGGTGAAGAAAATTTTAAAAATTTAATCCTTTTAATGTTGAAACTAACACCCTCTTTAAAAAAATTCGAAATAAAAATCAAGCTTACTCAAATTTCAAAAATTACAATGCAATTATTACATCACTTTTTCTTTAAAAGAAGTTTCGTCCCGAAACTTAAACAAAAACCCCTGAAAATGAATCACGAAATCGCTCTCTCATTGTAGCCTTCGGTTCCTACATAGCTTCACGCTCCTCGTGGTTTCTGCACTGCACCTTTACGAAGGGGATAGTGCAATTCCGCAGCTGCTTGTCCTCACATACCAAGATCCGCATCGGAGTCTCGTCGAAGCTCAAATCCTCCCGAAGCTCGATCATCGAAGGGCTGATGACATGGGAGGGATCTGAGATGAACTTCCGAAGCATTGACACGTAGAAGATATTATGCACCCGGTCAAGACTTAGTGGTAGAGCCAGACGATATGCTACTGGACCAATCCGCTCTAAGATCTCAAACGGTCCAATGAACCGCGGGCTCAACTTGCCTCGTAAACCAAACCGTTTGATCCATTTGGTCGATGACACCTTGAGCAACACATGCTCTTCGACCTGAAACTCTAGGCCACGCCATCGCCAGTCCTCATAGCTCTTCTGACGACTCTGACCGGCCAGAAGTTATTGCCTCACGATGCGAATCTTCGCTTCAGTTTTCTCCACCAAATCATGACCAATGAGCTTTCACTCGCCCAGATCATCCCACTAGATCGGGGATCGGCATTAACGCCCGTACAGAGACTCGTACGGCGCCATTTGGATGCTCGCATGGTAACTGTTATTGTACACGAACTCCAACAGGGGCATATAACAAAACCAACCGTCACCGTAATCAAGGATGCAAGCTTAGAGCATATCCTCGAGAATTTGGATCACCAGCTCCGACTGCCCGTCACTCTGAGCGTGAAAAGCCTGCTGAAGTTGAGTTTCACCCCTAGAGCCTGCTGTAAACTTTGCCAGAACTGGGACACGAACCAAGTATCCCTATTGGAAGTGATTGACGCTAGAACTCTGTGAAGTTTGATGATTTCGTTGACATATAGCTGCGCCAGTTTGTCTCGTGGACGTCATATGGATCGACAGAAAATGCGCCGACTTCGTCAACCGATCTATCACAACCCATATCGCATCATGACCATAATGTGATCGTGGTAGGCTAGTAACGAAGTCCATAGTGATTCGCTCCCACTTCCATTCAGGCACCGAAAGTGGGTGCAATTTTCTTGCCAGCCGCTGGTGTTCAGCCTTAACCTGCTAACACACCAAGTATTGAGCCACGAACCGTGTCATGTCAGCCTTCATTTTCGGCCACCAGAAAGTCCGCTTTAAGTTCTTGTACATCTTGGTCCCTTCTGGGTGGACCGTGTAAGGGGATCAGTGTGCCTCAGACAAAATCTTCTTCTTCAGGCCCAGAACACATAAACAACCCCGAAAACGAAGGAAATCGTCTGTCCAGACGGTGAAGCTGCTATCTTTCTGAGGAGAAATCTGAGCCCGGAGATGCTGATGATATGCATCGGTTCTTTGTCCTTCCAAAATCTGCTCGATCAGGGTAGGTTTCACCGTCAAAGCCAACAATTTTGCAACCGTGCCATGCGGCACAACCTCCAGCTCCAATTGCTGGAATTCCTCCACCAAGTTCATGCTTGGTAATCAATTTCGCCGAGAGCTCTGAAGATTGTCCTTTCCTTCTCAGGGCATTCGCCATGACGTTTGCCTTCCTAGGGTGATACTGGATCGACAAGTCATAATCTTTTAACAGTTCTAGCCAGCGTCTCTGCTGAAGATTCAGTTCCTTTTGGATAAAAAGGTACTTCAGATTCTGGTGGTCCGTAAACACCTCACAATGAGCCCCATAAAGATAGTGCCTCCAAAGCTTTAGGGCCAAAATCACCGCCACAAGCTCGAGGTCATGTGTGTGACACCCCCGGAATTTGGATTAGTCCTCTATATAAATGATATAATAGGACTAAATCTCTAACCCGGCTATAGCATTTTGGATGGTAGCAAGATCCAAGAGGAACATGAGAGTTAAGCGTGCTAGAGCTAGAGTAGTTCTAGGATGGGTGACCCCCTGGGAAGTGGGGCGTCACAGTTGGTATCAGAGCCATTCACCAGCCGGAAATGTGAGATGAGTCTCGGCTGAGCCAGGGTTATATAGCGGGTAGAGCGAGGCTCCCCGGCTAATGACCGTTGTGAGTGGAGTGCAGCTCCTCACAAGGTCGGCTAAGGCTAGCGAGACGAGTCTCACATCGCCTGGTGCTTGTGAGTGTGCTTGAGCCTGACGTGGACGTCAGGGCTTAAAGGGGGGAAGAATGTGACACCCCCGGAATTTGGATTAGTCCTCTATATAAATGATATAATAGGACTAAATCTCTAACCCGGCTATAACATTTTGGATGGTAGCAAGATCCAAGAGGAACATGAGAGTTAAGCGTGCTAGAGCTAGAGTAGTTCTAGGATGGGTGACCCCCTGGGAAGTGGGGCGTCACAATGTGTGGGGTAATTTCGCTCATAGTGTCACGCCCCAGGGTCGAAACTACGATCCGGGCCCGCCAACAGATCCGCCGCCCATACGGGAAGCCCCGTATAGACGAAGCGTCTAACCTGCAAAAGATAATACTATAGCTATACAGATATCAGAGCTGAAAAGTATACTACTGAAATAAGATAATACATCTCCAAATAGTACAAGTCTGAACCTCACAATACATAAGTCTCTCAAAAAATAAAACTTTCAAAAGTAATTATCTACTATAATCCAGCAAACTGTACTACAAAGCTCTAAAAAGGGGTACCACTATACTCCAAGGACGGGTAGGGAACTAGCTCGCGACTCCCTCATCTCGAACTACTGTCTCCGCTCGAATAGAAGCCTGAACAGCTACCTCAAAAAAATCTGTCACCACAGCGGGTGTGAGAACTACACCGTCACGTAGTTCTCAGTGGGTACCGCCACCAAGCCCGACGGTCTGCCCACTAAGTCTACTAGAGGCATAAGATAACATGAAAACTGAAATAATGTAAAGCTAAGCTGGAAATAAATCTACTGCTATCATGCCTCTATCTACAATGTTCAAAGGGTGATACAGATGAAAATGATGCATCGACTCTAACCCAATATACTCAATCAACAAAATCACAGTGACTGCCCCAGGGTAATTTCGCTCATAGTGTCACGCCCCAGGGTCGAAACTACGATCCGGGCCCGCCAACAGATCCGCCGCCCATACGGGAAGCCCCGTATAGACGAAGCGTCTAACCTGCAAAAGATAATACTATAGCTATACAGATATCAGAGCTGAAAAGTATACTACTGAAATAAGATAATACATCTCCAAATAGTACAAGTCTGAACCTCACAATACATAAGTCTCTCAAAAAATAAAACTTTCAAAAGTAATTATCTACTATAATCCAGCAAACTGTACTACAAAGCTCTAAAAAGGGGTACCACTATACTCCAAGGACGGGTAGGGAACTAGCTCGCGACTCCCTCATCTCGAACTACTGTCTCCGCTCGAATAGAAGCCTGAACAGCTACCTCAAAAAAATCTGTCACCACAGTGGGTGTGAGAACTACACCGTCACGTAGTTCTCAGTGGGTACCGCCACCAAGCCCGACGGTGTAAAGTACCGGATTTTCGGCACATAAATAAATGTAAATAAAGGTGGTATGAAATACTAGTGTTATGAAAGTTAGGGAAGTAAAGAATATTTGGACGCGAGTTGGGCCCAAATCGGGTTAAAATTGAGAGATCTAAAAATTTATTTGAAAAGGGGGGGCCCAGATTTTTAGTGGAAAATTCACAGTGTCGGAAAATTCCGAGAAAATTATGGGAGCCCCGTAAATATGTTTTAAGACCACAGAAAAAGTTTCGCTTTGATCGGATACCCGATAGTGAAAACGGGATCCGCCAACAGTGTCGAAAAATTCTGAGAAAATTTGGGGAGCTTCGTAATTATGTTTTAAGGTCACAGTAAAAATTTCGTGTTGATCGGATACCCGGATTGTGAGAACGGGGTCCGCCAGCGATTTTAGATACAGGGAGGCTTTTGGTGGCCCAGAAATGGCCCAAACTGAAAATTTAAATTTTTCTGTGATTAATTAAGCTGAAACGAAGCCGCCTGTCAAATTTGGACGGAAACGGACGAAAAATGGACAGAAAACAGGATAAAAACGGATTTTCGAAACGGCGACGGCACGCGGCTCGAGGGGTGGCTTGCTGCGCAAGGCACACAGCTGGCGCCAGGTAAGTGCGCTTCCTGCGCGGGCAGTGGGCGCGTGCGCCTAGTGCGCGCCCACCTATGGGGTGGACCGCCACATGGCGGTTCCCTCTTGGTGGGTGCCGTGGACCGGGTCTACGCACCCCCTCCCTTCCTTCTCCTCCTTTTCTTTCTTCTTCTTCTTCCTTCTCCCCGCAGAACTCTCATTTCTCTTCTTCCTCTCCACCCGAGCCCGAGAGAGAGAGAGAGAGAGAGAGAGAAAGAGAGAGAAAGTGAGGAATTTTGTGGGGCTCGCGGGCGCGCTGTGAACCTCGTGGAGCGCGCTAGGCGTTTCCAAAAGTCGATGGGCGGCGCAACTGTACGAGGTAACGTTATTTTCACGGTATTTTTGGCACAGTTTTTATGCCTCATTTGGGTTTGGATTTGACCCCATTATCGTATTGCGTGTTAGAAATCGAGTTATACTGTGCCGTTTTGCTGCGCGGACTGTCGGAGGCATTTTGGCGCGCCTCGTTTTGCGTGCCAGTTGTGGAAGAAATGCATCGTTTTGCGTGCGGATTCGGAGAATATGCACAGTTTTGGGCGCAAACTCGGAAAACGTGCACCGTTTTGCGTGCAACGTTGAAAAAAAAACGTGCACCGTTTTGCGTGCCAACCCGAGGTACGTGCTCCGTTTTGCGTGCAGGTTAGATTGTTGTGCACCGTTTTACGTGCAGTCTCTAATATTGCGCATCGTTTTGCGTGCAGGGCTAGAGAAAAGTGCACCGTTTTGCGTGCAACCCTACAGTGAGACGTGCACCGTTTTGCGTGCAGATTTGAGATACGTGCACCGTTTTGCGTGCCGATCGCGTTGTCGTGCATCGTTTTGCGTGCCGACCCTAATATTATACATCATTTTTCGTGCAGGGATAGAAAAATATGCACCGTTTTGCGTGCAACTTTACAGTTAAGCGTGCACCGTTTTGCGTGCAGATCGTTTTATCGCGCACCGTTTTGCGTGCAAGTCTAATATTTTGCATCGTTTTGCGTGCAGGACAAGAAAAATGTGCACCATTTTGCGTGCAACCCTACAGTGGGGCGTGCACCGTTTTGCGTGCAGATTCGAGGTACGTGCACCGTTTTGCGTGCCGGTTGATTTAACGCGCACCGTTTTGCGTGCAGACTAAAATGACGCGCACCGTTTTGCGTGCGGGTTTTTAGTGACGTGCATCGTTTTGCGTGCAGGTTTGGTGGACGTGCACCGTTTTGCGTGCAGACTCGAGAGAAGTGCATCGTTTTGCGTGCAAGCTCGAGGAGACAAGTGGAATCGCGCGGAGACCAATTGCAAGTGTCTACAAGCAATTGGGTACACTACAAGGTGGGGAATTCTGCCGAAATTGGGTGACCTCTCCCCTTGCTCCTTTGCTTTTCGATTCGAAGCATGATAGTAGCCTGTTAGAGGCGTTAGGTAATTATGAATAAGATTGCATGTTTAGAGGAACACAGATGAAAAGAGCAACTGTTGGTTGCCAATAACAGATGATATATGTGCATGTGTAGAGAAATTTAGAGGAAAAGTGATATTTATGATTTATCCACAATAGGGGATAAATTTGTATGTGTAGATGGACACAGATGATAAATGCAACTGTCAGTTGCCAAAAGGAGATAATTCATTTTCATGTGCAAAAAGAACTTAGAGGATAAATATTATTTTTATGATGGATATGAAAATAATTGCATGCGTAGAAATGAGTAATTACTTGATGACTGTGATCATGTTAGGGTACAACCCTAGGAATCATGTGATATAAGGGAACAGAACTTGTTGGTAGTAAGACTAGGAGAAAACCTAGTTTAGGGGTTTGACGAGTGACATCAACTTAGGAGTTATCCTAGGAAGGATGAGTGGCATGGTCTTAGGTGATAACCTAAGGACACTGGATAGAGTGATCAACATAGAGTCAGAAAACTCTAGGGTGTATATGACATGGAACTTAGGTAAAGAGAACCTAAGGAGAACTAGTGTTCAACATAGAGTCAAGGAACTCTAGGATGAGTATGACATGGAACTTAGGTAAAGGAAACCTAAGAAAACTAGAGGTCAGCATAGAGTCATGGAACTCTAGGACAAGTATGACATGGGACTTAGGTAAAGGGAACCTAAGTTGAGCTAGAAGAGTTTAAACTCACAGACAGGAAAATAGAGTCAAGTTGACTCTAGGATTCAGTAAGGAATCAGGAGGATGGAAAGGGTGGATCAAGTGTGGAGATATGAAAGGGAAAACAGAAAAGCAGAGTCAATGTAATTCTAAAATAACAGCGGAACATGGAATTAGAGTCAGTGTAACTCTAAGTTAATAGTGGAACAGGAAAATAGAGTTAAGTTAACTCTAGGATTCAATGAGGAATCAGGAAAGTGGGATAAGATCCCAAGGTTAATAAGCTGATCAAAATATAACCCTAGAAGGTCATAGGGTGTCTGGGCAAATGGATAATAACTTTAACTTCAATTTGAGTTAAAGAAATAAAAGAGAAATGTTTAAGAGTCCAGGAGACTCTCTAGTTACCCTTATGGCAAGACCTGGGTAAGAGATGAAAAAGTGATTAATAAGCAAGACAATCAAATTGCTCAAGATAGAGCTAAAATTGGTTAATAAGCAAGACAAGCAAATTGCTTAAGATAAAGAGAATAAAAAAGGATATTAATGACGCCTTCGAATTTGAGACTCGTCAAGTGGAGCAGGACTCCCTGGGCAGTGACCCGTCGGACGAGGTACTTTCGAAGGGCTAAAAGTGAAAGCAAGGAGCTAAATGCTCGAAGAAAAGAGAAAGTAAATTGCCAGTGGCAAAATGGGAGCTATAAGCTCGAATAAGAAAGAAAAGCAAGTGTTCAAAAGCAAAGAGGCTAAGAACTAAAATAAAAGAGAAAGAAAAAGAAAAGAAAAGAAAGAAAAATTAAAGATAAAACGGGCGTACCTCCGGGGGCGAACGTACAACGGTCAGGAGTTGGACAGGGTCCCTCTCCCGGGCAGCGACCCGTATGACTGGTAGATAGAGTACTCTTGTCAGAGTTGGGCAGTGACCCTATCGGGCAGTGTCCCGTATGACAAGTCCCCCCGGCAGGACGGGGTAACACTTGCGAGTGTTATCGGCAACCTTAGAAATCTTATCTTATGGTAGCAAGACTACCGGGCTCGGGCCCGTTGGATAAGAATTTCCAAGGGTTAACTTGAACTAAAGCACCAGAATCTAAAGAATAAAGAAAAATAGAGTGGCCAGGGTGGCCGGGTTAGTTGAACCCAGTATACAGCGGCATAGTGGCCGAGTTGGTGCTTAGCAGCCTAGTGTGGCTAGACAGAGTAGTGCTGGGTCGATGGTTGTACACAGATAGTGTAGTGATATATTATTGCATAGCTGCATCTTGATATTGAGGATTTTAGTTTCCTAGCACTATTATTATTGCTTCCATTGGACCAAGTGGTGTAGGACACTTTCTCTCGGTGGTTGAACCCACTGGGAACTCGCTCGTAAGTTCTCACACCCCTTGGGTGACCCCCCCCACAGGTTCGGGAATGGATGCAGCGGTCGAGACAGATCAGATGCAGACGACAGCGAGGCATACGACAGGGGCAAGGGCCCAGCAGCATAGTGACCTAGAGGGTCTAGCAGAGGTATCCCTTTCTATATATTTCTTGAGTGAACCTTGTATGGTGAGGAATTATGTAAAGGAAATGTAATAATTTTATTTGCAAGTTCAGAATTGTAAAGTGTAATAAGTTTAATTTATGGTTCACTCCTGTATGCTTTCATTTCCGCTTAAACTGTTGTTATTAAATGAAAGTTTAAATTTATAGTGATTTTTAGTACTCTGATATTGAGCTTCCGCATACACTTGTTGTGTTATTATGGATGTTACCGTTCCTTTCGGGTAGAAAAAGGTTTTACCCGATTGGCGGGTCTGTTGGCGTGCCCGAACCGTACAAATTGGCGGACTCGGGGCGTGACAGATTAGAGTGGTATCAGAGCCTAGGAATAGTCCTAGGTGGTTAGCAAACCTTAGGGAGACCCTAGGGATTAGCACGAGAGAGTGTGTGGATCATTGGGCGAAAGTACTTGATTGGGTATTGTTGTTCCCAAAAAGGATATTGGGACTGATCGAGGGTGACGAGCTTTCATTCTTCGGATATTACGTTGGCGGCCGACAACGTAATGTTGGAGATGAAAAGGAGTACCCTCTTATACTTTCGCATGATTGGGTCGACGAGCCTTTTTGTCGGTATATAGACTGCGCATTGCTCAAACGGCTAAGTTTGGGCTGGTTGTTTTGTTGTGGTGTGCATAGTAGCGATGACACCACATAGGAAAACGCACCTATTTGACTCGAGTCCCGAGAGGGCTCGGGGTCAAACGGGGTATACGAGTTGCGATAGCAGGTGACCGCACTTGTTGGAGTGGTCCAACAGTAGGTCAAGCTTCTTGCCGTCAGCGGAAATTTTTCCGCCGACAGGAAGACAGGTTTCGACGCCTAAGGGTAGCGTCAGCGTGACAGTTGGAGCAGATAGATAGGCTCCAGTGGTTGATAGCGCAGCAGGCCGAGGCTTGTATAAATGACGCATGAGTATGCAGCGTCGCCACATGTTGGGGCGACAGTAGAGAGGGTGGCAGTGGCCACCGAGCTTTTGTCAGTGCACCCCGCACCTCCAGCAGGGGGTGTTATAAGCTTGTGTCAGCTGGTTGCTGGCAAAGTATAGTTAATGAGGTCCAGTGAGAGACCGACTCGTGAAACGCTGGTGATCGCTTTGTTGCGAGAGCCATGTTGCTATGTCCTAAAGGTTAGGACAAGAAAGACTTGTGGGCCTTGTGGCGAAAGTTCGCCCTGATGACGGTAGTGACCGTGTGGCATATCATTGTGGCTAAATTGCCGCATGGTGGGGCTGGTAAGACCCGGGACAGGTTTCGAGATTCGAAAACCTCACAAGTGAGCGGGAGTTTTATGGCTTCGATCTGATGGATCGGTGTAACGGCAAGGATTGCCACTGTAGGATTTACGTGATGATCACCAGAGTTGGTGAACAGTTGTCGTGGTGCCTCAACCCAGTTGGGAGAGGTGTACAGGAGTCATGCGCGTGTTTAAGCAAGTTGCTTAACATTCTGGATTACGCAAGTTAGCGTAGGGGGGCGTAGGACGCCCAACTGTTTGGGTGCTCATGGAGCACAGGTACCGTTTAGCCAGAGAGAGCTGATTAGGTGGCGTATTAGCCTTTGCCCAGTGTGGCCAGAGTTGATATAGAGAGTTTGGGTCGTGGATTGACGACTTGTTAGTTGATCTTGCTCAGTGAGCATAGTGGTCGCGTGGCGACGATTAGCGGGTTCGCTTGGGGACGATCCGTGCCTGGACCATGTTTGTGGACTGTGGGCCTGTAGCCCAGTGGGCAGGCGCAGTCAGCTGTGAGAGACAGCGGCCCGAGACCTGATGGCGGGGCATGATAGAGATTTGGTCGGGACGGTAGTCCGAGCGATGACCCGGGGACGTGGAATGCCACGTGTGAGCATTGAGGCTATTAGTACACTGAGACTGTGATGTGACCAGGCCGTAGAGCTAGTGGTGATTGAGGTGCTGTAGCTCCTAGTGGGAGTGTTGGTGTAGTAATCCTAAGAGAGGATCTACTTGTATGATGATTGGGTCTGTGTGCTAGTGAGAGCCAATATACAGTGTTGGTTTAGTTTTGGGCTATAGGCCCTATTTGACCGTGGTCTGTGAACCTATTAGTGGTCCAAGATATCGGGTTAGCTGATAACCCGCGGACTTAGAGCACTAGTAGCGTTTATGATAGCTGGGAACTCGTGGATTGGCCTTGCCCTCCACCTTAGGCAGCGGAGCGACCGGAATATGCGATAAAAGTAAGTGGTTGCAGATGCAACCTCATTGTGAAAAGATGATGGCGGAATTAAAGTGAAGATTTCGCAAGAAAAGACGGGGCAACTCGTGGCAATGGAGTGAGCAAGTGCTCAACTGTGTCTTTCACCTACCTGGTGAAAGTGGCCAGACACCAGTTTTGAGTTTGCCCCTGGATTGAAATGGGGATCCACGAATGAGTTGTTCGTGTAGTTTTGGTGAGCCCAGCGTTTAGGGGCGTAATCCCTCTTATTCGATCAATTTTGAGTCGAGATGTGATTCAAGTTTCGAGGACGAAACTTATTTTAAGGGGGGTAGAATGTAAAGTACCGGATTTTCGGCACATAAATAAATGTAAATAAAGGTGGTATGAAATACTAGTGTTATGAAAGTTAGGGAAGTAAAGAATATTTGGACGCGAGTTGGGCCCAAATCGGGTTAAAATTGAGAGATCTAAAAATTTATTTGAAAAGGGGGCCCAGATTTTTAGTGGAAAATTCACAGTGTCGGAAAATTCCGAGAAAATTACGGGAGCCCCGTAAATATGTTTTAAGACCACAGAAAAAGTTTCGCTTTGATCGGATACCCGATAGTGAAAACGGGCTCCGCCAACAGTGTCGAAAAATTCTGAGAAAATTTGGGGAGCTTCGTAATTATGTTTTAAGGTCACAGTAAAAATTTCGTGTTGATCGGATACCCGGATTGTGAGAACGGGGTCCGCCAGCGATTTTAGATACAGGGAGGCTTTTGGTGGCCCAGAAATGGCCCAAACTGAAAATTTAAATTTTTCTGTGATTAATTAAGCTGAAACGAAGCCGCCTGTCAAATTTGGACGGAAACGGACGAAAAATGGACAGAAAACAGGATAAAAACGGATTTTCGAAACGGCGACGGCACGCGGCTCGAGGGGTGGCTTGCTGCGCAAGGCACACAGCTGGCGCCAGGTAAGTGCGCTTCCTGCGCGGGCAGTGGGCGCGTGCGCCTAGTGCGCGCCCACCTATGGGGTGGACCGCCACATGGCGGTTCCCTCTTGGTGGGTGCCGTGGACCGGGTCTACGCACCCCCTCCCTTCCTTCTCCTCCTTTTCTTTTCTTCTTCTTCTTCCTTCTCCCCGCAGAACTCTCATTTCTCTTCTTCCTCTCCACCCGAGCCCGAGAGAGAGAGAGAGAGAGAGAGAAAAAGAGAGAGAAAGTGAGGAATTTTGTGGGGCTCGCGGGCGCGCCGTGAACCTCGTGGAGCGCGCTAGGCGTTTCCAAAAGTCGATGGGCGGCGCAACTGTACGAGGTAACGTTATTTTCACGGTATTTTTGGCACAGTTTTTATGCCTCATTTGGGTTTGGATTTGACCCCATTATCGTATTGCGTGTTAGAAATCGAGTTATACTGTGCCGTTTTGCTGCGCGGACTGTCGGAGGCATTTTGGCGCGCCTCGTTTTGCGTGCCAGTTGTGGAAGAAATGCACCGTTTTGCGTGCGGATTCGGAGAATATGCACAGTTTTGGGCGCAAACTCGGAAAACGTGCACCGTTTTGCGTGCAACGTTGAAAAAAAAACGTGCACCGTTTTGCGTGCCAACCCGAGGTACGTGCTCCGTTTTGCGTGCAGGTTAGATTGTTGTGCACCGTTTTACGTGCAGTCTCTAATATTGCGCATCGTTTTGCGTGCAGGGCTAGAGAAAAGTGCACCGTTTTGCGTGCAACCCTACAGTGAGACGTGCACCGTTTTGCGTGCAGATTTGAGATACGTGCACCGTTTTGCGTGCCGATCGCGTTGTCGTGCATCGTTTTGCGTGCCGACCCTAATATTATACATCATTTTTCGTGCAGGGATAGAAAAATATGCACCGTTTTGCGTGCAACTTTACAGTTAAGCGTGCACCGTTTTGCGTGCAGATCGTTTTATCGCGCACCGTTTTGCGTGCAAGTCTAATATTTTGCATCGTTTTGCGTGCAGGACAAGAAAAATGTGCACCGTTTTGCGTGCAACCCTACAGTGGGGCGTGCACCGTTTTGCGTGCAGATTCGAGGTACGTGCACCGTTTTGCGTGCCGGTTGATTTAACGCGCACCGTTTTGCGTGCAGACTAAAATGACGCGCACCGTTTTGCGTGCGGGTTTTTAGTGACGTGCATCGTTTTGCGTGCAGGTTTGGTGGACGTGCACCGTTTTGCGTGCAGACTCGAGAGAAGTGCATCGTTTTGCGTGCAAGCTCGAGGAGACAAGTGGAATCGCGCGGAGACCAATTGCAAGTGTCTACAAGCAATTGGGTACACTACAAGGTGGGGAATTCTGCCGAAATTGGGTGACCTCTCCCCTTGCTCCTTTGCTTTTCGATTCGAAGCATGATAGTAGCCTGTTAGAGGCGTTAGGTAATTATGAATAAGATTGCATGTTTAGAGGAACACAGATGAAAAGAGCAACTGTTGGTTGCCAATAACAGATGATATATGTGCATGTGTAGAGAAATTTAGAGGAAAAGTGATATTTATGATTTATCCACAATAGGGGATAAATTTGTATGTGTAGATGGACACAGATGATAAATGCAACTGTCAGTTGCCAAAAGGAGATAATTCATTTTCATGTGCAAAAAGAACTTAGAGGATAAATATTATTTTTATGATGGATATGAAAATAATTGCATGCGTAGAAATGAGTAATTACTTGATGACTGTGATCATGTTAGGGTACAACCCTAGGAATCATGTGATATAAGGGAACAGAACTTGTTGGTAGTAAGACTAGGAGAAAACCTAGTTTAGGGGTTTGACGAGTGACATCAACTTAGGAGTTATCCTAGGAAGGATGAGTGGCATGGTCTTAGGTGATAACCTAAGGACACTGGATAGAGTGATCAACATAGAGTCAGAAAACTCTAGGGTGTATATGACATGGAACTTAGGTAAAGAGAACCTAAGGAGAACTAGTGTTCAACATAGAGTCAAGGAACTCTAGGATGAGTATGACATGGAACTTAGGTAAAGGAAACCTAAGAAAACTAGAGGTCAGCATAGAGTCATGGAACTCTAGGACAAGTATGACATGGGACTTAGGTAAAGGGAACCTAAGTTGAGCTAGAAGAGTTTAAACTCACAGACAGGAAAATAGAGTCAAGTTGACTCTAGGATTCAGTAAGGAATCAGGAGGATGGAAAGGGTGGATCAAGTGTGGAGATATGAAAGGGAAAACAGAAAAGTAGAGTCAATGTAATTCTAAAATAACAGCGGAACATGGAATTAGAGTCAGTGTAACTCTAAGTTAATAGTGGAACAGGAAAATAGAGTTAAGTTAACTCTAGGATTCAATGAGGAATCAGGAAAGTGGGATAAGATCCCAAGGTTAATAAGCTGATCAAATATAACCCTAGAAGGTCATAGGGTGTCTGGGCAAATGGATAATAACTTTAACTTCAATTTGAGTTAAAGAAATAAAAGAGAAATGTTTAAGAGTCCAGGAGACTCTCTAGTTACCCGTATGGCAAGACCTGGGTAAGAGATGAAAAAGTGATTAATAAGCAAGACAATCAAATTGCTCAAGATAGAGCTAAAATTGGTTAATAAGCAAGACAAAAATTGCTTAAGATAAAGAGAATAAAAAAGGATATTAATGACGCCTTCGAATTTGAGACTCGTCAAGTGGAGCAGGACTCCCTGGGCAGTGACCCGTCGGACGAGGTACTTTCGAAGGGCTAAAAGTGAAAGCAAGGAGCTAAATGCTCGAAGAAAAGAGAAAGTAAATTGCCAGTGGCAAAATGGGAGCTATAAGCTCGAATAAGAAAGAAAAGCAAGTGTTCAAAAGCAAAGAGGCTAAGAACTAAAATAAAAGAGAAAGAAAAAGAAAAGAAAAGAAAGAAAAATTAAAGATAAAACGGGCGTACCTCCGGGGGCGAACGTACAACGGTCAGGAGTTGGACAGGGTCCCTCTCCCGGGCAGCGACCCGTATGACTGGTAGATAGAGTACTCTTGTCAGAGTTGGGCAGTGACCCTATCGGGCAGTGTCCCGTATGACAAGTCCCCCCGGCAGGACGGGGTAACACTTGCGAGTGTTATCGGCAACCTTAGAAATCTTATCTTATGGTAGCAAGACTACCGGGCTCGGGCCCGTTGGATAAGAATTTCCAAGGGTTAACTTGAACTAAAGCACCAGAATCTAAAGAATAAAGAAAAATAGAGTGGCCAGGGTGGCCGGGTTAGTTGAACCCAGTATACAGCGGCATAGTGGCCGAGTTGGTGCTTAGCAGCCTAGTGTGGCTAGACAGAGTAGTGCTGGGTCGATGGTTGTACACAGATAGTGTAGTGATATATTATTGCATAGCTGCATCTTGATATTGAGGATTTTAGTTTCCTAGCACTATTATTATTGCTTCCATTGGACCAAGTGGTGTAGGACACTTTCTCTCGGTGGTTGAACCCACTGGGAACTCGCTCGTAAGTTCTCACACCCCTTGGGTGACCCCCCCCCAGGTTCGGGAATGGATGCAGCGGTCGAGACAGATCAGATGCAGACGACAGCGAGGCATACGACAGGGGCAAGGGCCCAGCAGCATAGTGACCTAGAGGGTCTAGCAGAGGTATCCCTTTCTATATATTTCTTGAGTGAACCTTGTATGGTGAGGAATTATGTAAAGGAAATGTAATAATTTTATTTGCAAGTTCAGAATTGTAAAGTGTAATAAGTTTAATTTATGGTTCACTCCTGTATGCTTTCATTTCCGCTTAAACTGTTGTTATTGAATGAAAGTTTAAATTTATAGTGATTTTTAGTACTCTGATATTGAGCTTCCGCATACACTTGTTGTGTTATTATGGATGTTACCGTTCCTTTCGGGTAGAAAAAGGTTTTACCCGATTGGCGGGTCTGTTGGCGTGCCCGAACCGTACAAATTGGCGGACTCGGGGCGTGACAGACGGTCTGCCCACTAAGTCTACTAGAGGCATAAGATAACATGAAAACTGAAATAATGTAAAGCTAAGCTGGAAATAAATCTACTGCTATCATGCCTCTATCTACAATGTTCAAAGGGTGATACAGATGAAAATGATGCATCGACTCTAACCCAATATACTCAATCAACAAAATCACAGTGACTGCCACATGTGGTCCAGTCAAACCTGCGCCCACCTACTGTCATTACATCCATGGAGGACTGGACTTACGTAGGGCATCCCACACGGACTGCGTCGACAAGTCGCGATAGCAAAGTAACAGGCCCAGCTCCGGAGCGGCACTCGAGGGACACGACCCCACCGAGGAAAGTATCCGCACATCTCTGTCAAGCTCAATATGGCTAATGCAGGCTATAATACAAATCCACGATCAACAAGATCGGCAATAACCAACATCACATCTCTAACTCACGGGCTGGAAATACTCGACAGCCAGGACCGCCGTCAACCCAACGGCTCCCCGAATAGGACATCAACTCAACATGCAAACTCACTAGCTGGGTATACTCCACAGCCGACAACAATGAAGGGTCCGAAAATCTCGAAAAACTAGAACCTACAACCCAAATCAAATAAGAACAGGCTCTAGGCATAGCCTCTCGTTGTTCTCGACACAAAGAAGGAACAACCCTTAGAACCCAGATCACTCGAACCCTCCCGGGTGAGGAAGTTTACAGAAAAATGTGACATTTATTATTGAAAACCATTTTCACTCCAACCCCCTTGGGGTGAGGACTAAAAGTAGTTCTTTTTTATTAAAACCATCTTGATTTGAGAAAACTCATTTTAATAATTTTTAGCACTTTTAGAAAAATCAGTTAGAAAATAAGTTTTATTCCCAAACCCCGAAGGGCTAATGCCTTCGCCCAATCAGACAAGAACAAACTCCGGCGACCTTTCGATATTTGGAAGAAAAATATTGGTTGTCTAAAATCATGTGTGTCTAAAAAGATTATGGATTCAAGGTCATGCTATCACTGGTACACTACTGCTACGAACACAGTGGCGACACATAAATCGGAGAACTCGACAACTCGGGACCCCCGTTTACCCAAACGACTCCCGCCACTGGTACAAAACTAGCTACATCTACCAGACTCCACTCAGCCCCCAAGCACAAGTGTAACATGCATCCTACACCAAAATAAATCCCGACAACTCTGCCCACTACCCGGGAGAGAAAAACACTATGTCCAGGAATAGAATGCAAGGTGTGAATGTCTAAAGCAGAAATGAACCTAGCCCAAATGAGGGTTCTCTACTAGTCTGGTTGGACATACATCATATGACAGGATGTTAGGTCAAGTTCTAATAATAACAATTATTAACACAAATAGGAAGCATTAACCGATATGATCTCAATAACAACACAAGGGAAATATCATCTCTTTCCCTAGCATACTTCATAACACATCTCACAATCGTGCATGCTTGCTATTCCATAGAATTAGAGAACCGTCCACCGTTTTGGAAACGAAGCAATCCACCTGAAAACGCGCGTCGATCCAAGGTCCAAACAAAACGAAAATAATCCTCAGGTTCCCACGATTCCAACGAGTCCAAAACACCCAAAATGTAACACCCCCGGAATTTGGATTAGTCCTATATATAAATGATATAATAGGACTAAAATCTCTAACCCGGCTATAGCATTTTGGATGGTAGCAAGATCCAAGAGGAACATGAGAGTTAAGCGTGCTAGAGCTAGAGTAGTTCTAGGATGGGTGACCCCCTGGGAAGTGGGGCGTCACAGTTGGTATCAGAGCCATTCACCAGCCGGAAATGTGAGATGAGTCTCGGCTGAGCCAGGGTTATATAGCGGGTAGAGTGTGGCTCCCCGGCTAATGACCGTTGTAGGTGGAGTGCAGCTCCCTACAAGGTCGGCTAAGGCTAGCGAGACGAGTCTCACATCGCCTGGTGCTTGTGAGTGTGCTTGAGCCTGACGTGGACGTCAGGGCTTAAAGGGGGGAAGAATGTAACACCCCCGGAATTTGGATTAGTCCTATATATAAATGATATAATAGGACTAAAATCTCTAACCCGGCTATAGCATTTTGGATGGTAGCAAGATCCAAGAGGAACATGAGAGTTAAGCGTGCTAGAGCTAGAGTAGTTCTAGGATGGGTGACCCCCTGGGAAGTGGGGCGTCACAGTGATATAATAGGACTAAAATCTCTAAATTCCGGGGGTGTTACACAAAAACTCCCCCCAGTCACTGAGATACAAGCAAAATACCGCGGTAAGCACAAATCCCCAAAATCACAACTCTGTCCACATTCAGTCCAGAAGAAGTCAAAATATCACCTTCGGGATGTCCTCCAAAAATTTCAATAAAAATACGACTGCGATCCTCGCGAAGAGTAGATGTCGATCGAGTCCTCACATGCTGAAATCCGACAACTGGGCACCAAGATAAAAATCCAACAAGCTCCGCTATCCAAAACATTATTGTAGAAAAAGGGGGGTCAAAAGATGCCTCAAAAACCCCACCAAAAACTCGAAACGAAGTGATATGATCAACACGGAAAACGAAGGCGTACCTCTCGTGAACACGCTGCTATAAAAATCGGCTCAAAACTCCATCGGGGTAGCCCAGGGGAGCTCGCGGACTGAAATGCAACAGAAAAAGCCACCGGAAGAGGAACGTCGCAGAGCACCGAAACACAGAAATCGTCGATGCCGCGGCCTCCAAAAATTCTCACAATCCTTGGAGGTGAATATCACGAGGTGAAGAAACCTTGCTAAAAAACCCTCTTCGAAAAAACCCCAAAAAGCCTCAAAAGAGAGGGAGAGAAGGCCTTTATATAGGCCAAAGAAAAAGGGGAAAAATAGGGGTTCGGGGTACAATTTCGGGCGCCCTGAACAATCGGGCGCCGAATAGGGAATAGCCAAGGCAGCACCCGGAATGCTCCAGGCGCGCCACGCGTCTCGGGTCAGCGCATAGCGCGGCACGACCAATTGGGCCGCACCGCGTGGCCCGACAAGACGGAAGAGTGGGGCGGCGCTGGCGAATAGCGGGGTGCCACGTGGCGTCCCCTCGCGTGGGCGCCATGCCGCCCCGCCTGTCCTGCCCAACTGCCCCGACCTGCCCCCTCCAATCACCCGCTGCCACGCGTCCCACGCAGCTGCACGCTGCGCCCAGCGCATGCGCCAGCCATGGACCGCGCCACCCGACTGCACTGCTTGGACAACGCCGCGTGAGCCGGTCACTCATAAGACGCCACGTGTCCAACCCCCGGTCTACCGCTCCCTCCGTGCACCCGATTACACCAAAAACTTCGAGTCGCCCGTTTTCGGGTGCCCGGACTCAGAAAAATACAAGCAAATAGTCATTTTTCATCGTTTTTGCGCGCTGAGTCCAAATCCAATGTCCGTTTTGCCAAATTCCACTTCTAAAATTTGTCGAAGGCATCCGGACAGATATTCTTAATCCAAACTTCGCGTTGGGTCCAATCTTGAGGTCCGATTTGCGCGCAACTATCTCCAATACATATCATAGGCCTCTAGAAGCCACAATTCACTCCGTAAGACCTTCGTAGAGATCCGGGTCATCACACATAGTCCTTGAGTTATTTGGACGTATAAGCTATAACCCTCTCATGTTGCATCAGAACGCAATCGAGACCAATCTGCGACGCATCGCAAAAGACCACGAAGTCTTCACCCGATCTCGGCAGCGTTAAAATAGGAGCCCGTGTAAAACGATCCTTGAGGTCCTCAAAGCTCTTTTGGCACTGTGGTGTCCACTGAAAATTTTCTTTTTTCCTGGTTAGCCGATTGAGCAGGGTAGCAATCTTTGATAAACCTTCGACGAATCGCCAATAATACCTTGCCAACCCCAGAAAACTGCGCACCTCCATCACGGTAGTGGTTCGAGACCAGTCGATGACCGAATCTACCTTCTTGGGGTCCACCGCGATCCCCGAAGCCGTGACAATGTGCCCCAAGAAAGATACCTTGCGAAGCCAAAACTCGCACTTCTTGAGCTTTATGAAAAGCCTATTGTCTCTGAGAGTCTGGAGCACTAACCGCAGATGACCCTCGTGCTCGCTAACGCTTCGCAAATAAATGAGAATGTCGTCAATGAAGACAACCACGAACTGATCGAGGTAAGGTTGGAACACCCTGTTCATCATATCCATGAATACGGCAGAGGCGTTAGTAAGCCCAAACGGCATTACCATAAACTCGTAGTGGCCATTACGAGTACGGAACACCATTTTAAGAACATCCTCACCCTTGATCTTTAGTTGATGATAGCCGAACTGCAGGTCGATTTTAGAAAATACCGTTGACCCTTGCTATTGATCAAAAAGATCGTCGATTCGGGGTAGGGGGTACTTGTTCTTTACCGTGACTTTATTATTTTGTAAACTACCGTCCTTCTTCCGAACAAAGAGAACTGGCACACCCTAAGGCGACATGCTCGGCCTAATAAAACCCTTGGCCAATAGGTCCTCGAGCTATACCTTCAATTCCCTCAACTCAGCGAAAGCCATCCTATAGGGTGTTTTCGAGATAGGAGTAGCACCAGGAATTAGCTCGATCGAGAACTCAATCTCTCTCTCAGGAGGCATTCCTGGTAGCTCGACAGGAAAAATGTCAGGAAACTCCTGAGCCACAGGGATTCCTGACAGGGTAGGCGTAGGTCGCATGACCACATCCACCGAAGTTAGGTAGGCCACGCACCCACCTACAATCATCTGCTTAGCCCGTGATGTAGAGACAAACATAGTGAAGAAAGTGCTCTTACAGGCTTGGTAGACGAACTCCGATACCAAGGCTCCAATAGTGTTACCGTCTGTTGCTCACAATCGATCGTATTGTAGTGCCTGGTGAGCCAGTCCATCCCAAGCACTACGTCGAACTCCTGTATAGGGATAACCACCAGATCTCCCGGCAACCATCGATTGTCTGATAAGGAAACTTGTTAGCCTTGGGACTTTTCTTGATGTTGGATTTTTATCGTTTTTATATAGAAATCGTAGCATATGCTGAAATTTAATCGCATACCCCTCGTTTATGTTTTCTATTGACCCGATTTTATGTTTTGGACATCAAACGGATTCCGGACAATGGGCATGATGTTATGGACATCAAATGATGTCCAAAAGTGTAACTGGACTGATTTTGAGTCATGAAATCAAAGGATATGACCCGATTTCTACTTAGACATTTATTTAGCATAATAACTTATGTTGGTGGGGATTTTTGGTGCAAATGGCACGTGTGGGAATCTCCGGACAGCAGGAATGTCACGGATAAGATCCTTGGACTATTTGTTCTCATTTGAATAACGACAAGGTCGTTCGAATATCTTTTAATCGGGGAGCCGATCGGGTGCGACGGTTTGGAGATCGGTTAATCGTTTCTGTTGGTTGGAACGAGTGGGGTTTTGGCATAGTGGTGGGACCACTAGTTCGCCGGTTATTGTTATTCAACTTTATAATTTTGTAATGGATCTAGGTTAGGTCCAGGTGATTACGAGAGATCGCTGGGTGAGATTGCAAAAGAGATTTATCATTGGTTGAGGTGGGTACTCCGATCCAAAGTCGAGAATGTTGTCGATTCGGTTAACTCAATCCTTCTCTTCTTTCTTTTATTGTTCCTTAAATATGTCGATCATTATTGTTCATCTTGATTCACGGTCATTGTGGAATCTCCTCTTTTGTCATTTGTTGGTACTTCCTTTGTTGTAGATGTTCATATTATATGGTTATTGTTATTGCTTAGCTAATGTTTGGACTTAGCGTAAGCGGATCAAAGAACTTCTACATTAGTAAACCTGACAGATACTTGGATATAGGGACATTATTGGACATCTAGGTGATTTAGATGTGTTGTCACTCTCTTTGACATTCCATTTGACCTTTGGGTCAGTTTTACTTGTTTGTTCCTATGCGACTAATCGTCGCGGTTGACTGTGATCTATTTTTTATCGTCACGCTCTTGGCACTTGTCACGCACACTTGCGGTTTGGCCCCCGCTATAGTGTACTTTTTTAGACAGGTGGTCGTGCTGACCCGTGATCCCTACGCGGTGTCTTGCTTGAGGGGACCCCCCGTGGTTATTGCGGTCCCGCGGCTATTGCAGATAGGGTTTTGGTTGCACCGGCATATAGAGTAGGTTTGTGGCATTGCTTGAGGTCTACGGACCGACACGGCGGTTGTGATTGGGTTTATTACAGTCATATCATTTTTCCCTCGTTTACTGATTGACATGTATAGTAGTGGTTTCCGGTATTTCATTTATAGTTCTCTTTCCTTATCTGTTGCTACTATGGTTTACATTTATTCAGTTATCTTCTTTATTGTTATTCAGTATCATTATTCATCGTGTTATCCAGTGAGTACAACGTATTCCTGTCGGCACGTTGTATCCACTAAAAAACATGATTTATTTTGTGTTTCTCACCCCACTATTTTTTTCACGATCTAGTGGAATAGGATGAACATGAGGACGCCGCTTAGTGACCCATCCATTTAGCATTTTGGTTATCCCTTTATCTCAGTTTAGTTGTTAGCTACTGTATTTCCCATTGTTAGTAGTTTTGAGATGATGTGGTTCTGTGAATGATGAGTGAATGCTGGAATGTTATTATGATTTTCATTGGTTGAATAATGCGTCGTGTGGACACAAATTTTAAATGGGATTTGCTAAATTAGTTTTCAAAACAACGCGTCGTGTAGGCAGGGATTTTAAAACATTGTGGTTTTATCCTTTCTACAAATGAATGTGTCGGATGTGCGCCATTTTCAAAAGGTGACATTGTTACTTCAAGTTAAATTCTTGCAAATCTCTATTGGTTAAAACATTGTATATATTTTCCAAAATGTAGTATGTGGTTGATGGTTGTAGCTGTAAAGGTGTTTATGCCGTGCATATATAGGGGATACTATGTCCGTTTGTACAGAGAGATCTTGTATATGTGGCATGTCTGGGTACGTTTCAGGAGAGGATTTTATTTTTTTAAAAAAAATAAAAGAAATGCTTCTGCAAATCATGGATTTTTCGTGTAATTTGAATTCTCAATTGACCAGTAAGCTCCTGCTGCTCATCCTCCAATAGCTGTCCGCTCGATCCCGGCACTACTGAAGTCGTGACAGGGGATGCTGTCGGTGGCACTCTCTGCTCCAAAACCTGAGCCATCCTCTCAAGAGTCTCTCCTGCTGTCGATAAGCCTCAGATAAACAGGCCACCTAGGCTCGTATCTCCTGAACCTCACTCTGTCTAGTCTGTCTCGACTTTGTCTGCTCAGGCCCATCAGAAGACACGAGGTGTGCCCACGTCGATACCCGACGTCTCGAAGGCATCGTGCTCAACTGCAATAAATAAGAGAGATCAGTAACACAGTCAAACACTCAACCCGATTCAGTGACAGTCTAGAACATGTCCCCTTTTCTATAGTATTATGTTGTCTGCAGCCAACATAATCACTTAAGATGAAAAGACATATCAATCCCTCACCCCATTCTTTTGGGAGAGTTACAAAACTCAATCAGGACTCTCGCTATAAATCACATATCTCATGCCAGTCATCCTACAGTCCAACCACAAGCTTAGGGTTACTAAGTCCTCAATGACCTACAACCTAGGCTCTAATACAACTCTAATCTGTCACGCACTGAGGTCGGACTGCGACCTAGACTTGCCAACATATCCGCTACCTATACGAGAAACGCCGCATAGGCGAAGCGTCTAACCTGCAAAGATAGTATCTACAACTATATAAATATCAGAGTTGAAAATAAAACAACTAAAACCAACTCTCATAACTGTACATCTGAAAAGTCATAAGTACAAAATCCATCAATCAAAGGTAAATACAAGTAAAATACAACTAGATTGTATAATACTAGATCTAGCAACTCAAAAGGGGGTACATCTAACTCTCTCGGCTCAGGTAGGGATTTAACACGCGACTCCCTTACCTCGATCAGATGAACCTGCACGTGTAGGTACAGAAGCAGAAGTATCTGTAAAAGAAATACTAACAGCGAGCGTGAGAACTACAACAACAGAGTAGTCCTAAGTGGGTACCGTTTTCAAGACCAACGACATGCCCACTAAGTCTACTGGATGCAAAATTAATAAAAATGCTAAAAAGTAGTACAGCTGAAATAAAACTACAGCTACTATTCATCTAAGTATCATGCTCAATGAAATGATAGAATGAAATAACAATATGCAATCACTCTCTCTCGAGGTGCTCAAATCAATCCAATCATACTGATTGCCATATTGAGTCCAGTCAAATCTGTGTTCACCTACTACCACACATCCACAAGAGGATGGGATTTACGTAGGGCGTCCAACCAGACTATATCAACATCACGCAAAAACTGCCTCAACAGGCCCAGCTCCGGAGCGACACTCAAAGGGATCACCCCCATTGAGGAAAACGACGCATCTCTGCCAAGCTAAAAAAGAGGCTCCTACAGGCTATAGTCCAATCCACGATCAATCAGATCTGAGAACTCACAATGCTCAATCAACCACGACAAAGGTCGGAGAACTCTAAACAACCCAAAACCACTATGCCTACAAAGTCAAATGACACTAGAATCTCGATCAGCAAAGATATAAAAATCTACTTGGCCCCTAGGCACGAATATAAATGCAAACTATACTATCCAGACCACTCAAACCCTCCACTCGGATGAGGAAGAAGATGCGGGAGTATATAACAGTGAAAACAATATCATAATTTATACGAAGGTCCAGATAAAGATAAAACAGCAGATAATAAACATTTTCCAGTGTCCGTAACCTCAAGAATGTATCAAAAATATCAAGGGTTCTAAGTTATATTTCTACAATTTTTCAGGCAACTATCATATTTTACCAGATATACAGATAGCTAAATTAAACATGCTGGGTATCTAAACAATAGACATAATAGGCAATTCATAGATTTTGGAAGAATTCTAACCCACCTGGATTGCTATCCAAATCATGCAAGAAGTCAAAGTGGTGCGACTCAACCTATAGTCAAGGTGCTGTCGGAAAGAAACCTCGGCACCCACACCCTCGCAACCACGCTTCGGCTTCTGCTAGGATAGCCACAAGAAGCTCAACAACTAGCAAAAGAACTCCAAGCTAAGTCTCCAAGCCTCTCAGCTCAAATGTGCACTAATAAAACTCAACTTCAACACAGCACGATCAACTCAAAGCTCATCCAGCATAACATAGCAAGCATCACAGCCTCATCTCTGATCACATAGTTCCCAGTACAAGAAACATGCATCCAATCAACAGAAACAGATAGCATACATCAACAAAAGTCCAACTTTAATCCCTCAACTAACCAGAACCAATCTAAAAACATCAGAGAACTCCAAAAGTCAAAAAGTCTAATGCTTACCTCAAAATATAGCTGGAAAGGTCCAACTTCACAAATTTCCTCTTCAAGAAAACTCTTCTCCACGCTCTCGGCTAACTCTCAAGCTCAGGTGCAAAGTAAATCACAAATTAGTGAGCTTCTGTTGCTACAGAACCAAGGTGATGCTTTCTCTGCTCTTTCTCCCGCTTCCAGCTCTGCTGTCTGAAGAGAAGAAGGAAGGAGGAGATGGAGTAAACATATACACAAGGGCCTGGACACTCTCTGAAAGGAGGGACTACACACGTGACATAACCAACTTAGTCAGTTCCTCCATTGAGTCTAGTAAGCCGCGAAGCAAACCGGAATACTAACATGTCCACGTGAAAAAAATCTGAGTTTCGGGCGCCCTCAACCAATCCGCGGACATCATAACTACAGTAATAACGAGCGCTTGTCGGCCGCCCGCTCCGCTACAGTGTTGCACCCGAATCCTCGGAACAGTATACTCATCTCATGCTGCTTCGCGGGCGTCTGCTCCCTGTGCCCGGTGCTACAATGACGCACCCGAAACCAACCGACTCTTCAATCAGCATAGTTATGCAAAAATCTTAAGGAAATCCCAGCCACACAACATCCGGGCTGCTACAGTAACTTTCGAGCATCCTCCAATGGGATCCGCAAATAAGCAATAGTTTCGGGCGCCCGAAAATCCTGGAACTTCAGTTCCCAGCTAATTGCCATCCTGAGTCCGTTTTTGCGCAGTTTTCACACTAAACGCCACTCGCTTGATCCGAGCATCTCCAGGTGCATCGGTCAGTTCAAGTAAGCACACCCGAACAGCTACGAAGTTCCGGTACTCCACACTATGCATGTGATATATTTACTCTATAGTAGAGTCATGAGATGTATGATGGATGTAAATCCTTGTGCATGAGCTTCATTGATAAGTAGTGCCATTTACTTAGTTGAGAGATAGGCAGCGTATTTACTATACTTGCTATAGTTGAGTTGAGATGTATATTCCTTTCATAATTGAGACAATGGAAGTGGGTATATTCCTTTCATAATTGAGATGTATATTCCTTTCATAATTGAGACAAAGATGTATATTCCTTTCATGTTATGACATTGGGTATCATTGGCCTTGAACGCAAGTTTAGACAATGGAAGTGGTCTAATGACCAATGTACACGACCAAAGATTTGAGTGATGTGATTCTATATCTTCAGACATGATGCATAAGACTACGTTTGCAATACCAATTATGCTTATTTGCATATACTTGGTAGGATAGCTCCCTACAAGCTCGGCACTCCGGAGTTATAACTATCGCGACACCATACTCGCCATGCACAATTGGGTGCCAATTGGGACGCCATGGGGGAAGCTCATTTCTAGAGTGGAGATGTTGACTACCATGGGACCATGAGGCATGACGCAAATCAGAACTTTACCACGTGTAAGTCCTTGAGAGATTGGGTAAAAGTTAATAAAACTTGACATTAAATATCACACATAGTTGATGCATATATAGTAGTTAGACATATATGGTAGTACTTCCTTACATAGAGGCATGATAATAGTATATCTACCTTGTTTCAGCTCTTTCATTCAGCTCTTTATGTTACAGCATTTGATATTATTTATGTTTCAGTTGACCTAGTGGAGTAGTATGCCCATTTCGGCGGTGATACACACTAGAAACTATATTTTATAGTTCTCACCTCCATTGGTTGATATTTCTTCTTTTCAGGGCCTTCCACCGCGGGAGAGTCTCAAGGTCGCGGCAAGGGTATCGCATCTAGTTAGAGCAGTCCCAACCGAGCCTTTTAGAGATGTACCCAATTCACCTATCATTTTTGGGTGTAGTTGTGAAAGGTGTATATGTTTCTAGTTACACTTTGGACATATTAACCGAATGTGGCATGCTCGGAGCTAGACCATCGTCATTTCTTATAGAGAAATAACATTATTTATCGGCAAACACCGATGACCCTATATCCAATCTAGGACTGTATCGGTGCCTAGTAGGGCGCTTGATTTATATGACTATCACACGGCCGAAAGTCTGCTACTCAGTCCATATTTTGTCTCAATTCATGTAGGATCCTTGACAGTTGCATTGGGATGCAATAATGTGAGTCCTTTGATACCTCAAGTAGGGTCCAAGGTAGGGGATCTTACCAATAACACCGACGTCTTTACAATTGACTACTTATTATGACTCGGATTTGGCCGGTTGCCCGATAACCGGCGTTTCGTCACCAAGTACTTTGTCATGCTTTGATTTTGTTCCATTTCCTAAAAAACCAAGAAGCATACCACTGTGTTCAGGTCGTTAGCAAAAGCGGAGTGCAAGTCCGTAGCAACTGCCACTAGCGAACTCTTTTGATTGTGTAGTCTTTTACGATCTCTCAGAATCGATCATGGACAGCCTATGCTACTTTTCTATGATAATCAAGTCATGCTCTATGTCACTGATAATCCCGCCTTTCATGAGGGAACGAAAACACATCGAAATATATTGTCATTTTATAAGTGATCACCTAAAGCTTCACGATATCATCACAGTAAGCTCTTATTGGCTGACGTGTCCGCAAAGGCCCTAGGACGACACTGGTTTCGAATTTTACACAACAAGTTAGGCGTGATTGAAATCTACACACCAACGAGGGGGGAGTATTAGATGAGTTGTGAAGTTTGGGACCAAGCTATTAATATGGAATTAGTAGGGTGTGAGTTGTGTGATTTAGATATTTTTACCAATTGTGTGTGTGTGTGCGCGGTGTGTGTGTGTATATATATATAGTTTGATTATTATATTTGTACAAGTACTAAATAATTGGTGCATTTTTGTAAATTTTCTATCGTTAAATCTACCCCTTTGACTAATTTTATTCTTTAAATTATTCTATTTAAAGATCCACTCACTTAACCTAGGAAGTCCACTATTATTCTAACCACATATCTTTTCATCAATGGCTAAAAACCTACAACCATCAATAACTTAGTACTTTTAAAAATATAAAAATTTAATTATATATATATATATATATATATATATATATATATATATATATATTGTACTTGACCACTAAACAATGGCGTCCTATTTTCAAATATTATATATAGCATTTCCATAAATATGGAACAGATATTTCAAAGCTTTGGAAAATTGCTGTGTGCCGGTCATTTCGGGTAAATCTATCATTCAAAATACTGGAGGAATCTTTTTTCTTTTTTTTTTTTTTGGAGAGAAATATACCGGAGGAATCTGGAGGAGCAAAATCTGAGGTAAGGAAGTCTTGTAAGAAGATAAGGAATAGGCCATCAACATCATCTACCATCCAAGTTTCCTACCCACACATGATGCGCTTCTTCATCTACTTTCCAAGTTTCCAACCACACGTATGCGCTTCTCCCATCCCATCATCTAAAGTCCTCTTATGTTTGATCGAGCACACGCGGAGGAGAATTATTACAGCTTTATTGGATGGACAAAACAGCCTGATCTCTTCGTAGCAAATAATAACCCATCCAGCTCGTTTTTATGTCCCTACACTTACACTCTTCCTATTCAAATGCCTTGCAGATATAAATGCCCCTTCAAAATATCTAATAGCAAGGGAATGAGGCTTACATGCATGCATGTCTTTATATTAACACCTTCTTAAAGGATTTTTCAGAAAAAATAAAATATATATATATATTAATATTTCTCATGCCGATGCTAAGTACCCATAAAAAAAATAGAAAATTATGGATTCTACTTGTAAGTGCATCAGCTCTTCATGTAATATAAAAATACACTTTCCATGGTAGGCAAGTGTCTACTTTGTCTGGCTCTTAACACCGCTTAATTATATGGCTCTAACACTAACAAACATTTGTTTAGAAAATAAGAAACGTAGAGCTTTAGCTGTTGCATAAAATTTGAATCAGGTCTCCTGAATACAGAAGCTCCAACTTGAATGGGAAGTTGTTGGGTAGATCAAAATCATAAATTTAGATTAAAAAAACTCAACTAGCACTTTTGTCAAAGCTGCAGCAAGGCCGAACAAGGATCCATGCTCTGCTCTTATCTAATATACAATAAATAAACAGTGATATCATCCCACACATGAAAATCAACATACAAAGCAAGCCGAATAAAATATAGCAGGTACATAAAGGATTTAATACCACCTCTCAGTTCTTTCGTTTTTTTGAAATTAGTCTGAAAGCATTTAAAACCATAGGAGGAGAGTGTTTGATGCAAGCACCAGTAGTGGTCATCAATAAAAATCGGGCTTTCCTGCGCAAATCATAGAAAGGAAATAAAAAGGAGAAAATCCAATAAGAGGTGGCCTTTATTACAGGCCAAATGCTGGCTGCTTCTTCCCCAACAACGTTACCAACTCCAAGCAGGGCATGTCGAAGGCACAGCAATGTAATCCAGAAAGGGGAATGGCCTTAAATTACTCCACCTCATAGGCTTTTGGCAGCTTCGATGACCTTCTCCGCAGTTATACCAAATTCCTTGTAAATCTTCCCAGCAGGAGCGCTTGCTCCGAACCGGTCGATGCCAATTGCCTTTCCCTTGCTCCCAACAAACTTCTCCCACCCAAGAGTTGCCCCCGCTTCAATGCTAACCCTAGCAGTCACGACTGCCGGGAACACACTTTCTTTGTACTCCTCTGATTGCTCATTGAACAGCTCCCAGCAAACCAAAGACACAACACGCACCGTCTTCCCCTCCTTCCTCAGTTCATCTGCAGCCTTAGCAGCAATTTCAAGCTCAGAACCAGTCCCAATCAGTATAAGGTCAGGCTTGTTACCGGTTGAGTTGTCTGAAATGATGTATCCTCCCTTCTCAACTCCTTCAATCGAAGTACCTGCAAGCTGTGGAAGCTTCTGACGAGAGAGCGCCAAGATCGATGGCCTCTTCCTGTTGAGAATTGCAACCTTGTATGCCCCAGCAGTCTCATTCCCATCAGCAGGTCGGAGCATTAGGATATAGGGCATGGCCCGGAAACTAATGAGATGCTCAATGGGCTGATGCGTCGGACCATCTTCTCCGAGCCCGATGGAGTCGTGGGTCATGACATAGATGACGCCAGCCTCACTAAGGGCAGAGATGCGGATGGCAGCCCGCATGTAGTCGGTGAAGACAAAGAAGGTGGCACAATATGGGATAAGGCCTGGGCTGTGGAGGGCTAAGCCATTGCAGATGGCGCCCATCCCATGCTCACGCACTCCAAACCGTAGGTTCCGTTCCTCAGGCGTGTCCTTTTGGAAGTCACCAAACATCTTCAACAGTGTCATGTTGGAGGAGGCAAGATCAGCGCTGCCACCAAGAAGGCCAGGAAGGACTTTGGCCAGGGCATTTAAGCATTGCTGGGAGAGGTTTCTTGTAGCGTCTGCTGGGCTCTCAGGGGTGTATTTCTGAGCAGAAGATGAATCCATGGTAATGAATATATCTCAACTACATCTACGTTTGAATGATGAACATAGAAGCTGTCCATCTACTTCAAATGAGAAAATAATGCAGCCACCATTAAAGTTCTTACTGACAAGGAATTCACCATATTCAGTAAGTTAGCAATTTCACCCATTATCTCAAATGCTCCAAATTTTTGACATAAACTTACTACACACACTACTGATATTTATAACATGGACAACAAAAGTCTACAAAGGATAACTACTGATAAATCTGCATGATATCAATTTTTTAAGCTAATGGAACAACGTTGCAGTAAAAAGATTTTATAAAGCTGAACAGGATGGGCATGGAAGTTTCTTAGAACTGTTGTGATTTAACTGCTAATGAAAAATGTCCAACTCTGTAGCTCCTTAAAACTATGAGCGATTAACATATTATATAGCTCGTATATGAACAAAGATGGAAATGATACAGTCAAATGAAAACTTACAGGAAGAGCATCAGCAAATCCAGCAGGCAGTTCCCCCGAACTGATAGTCTTTAAAGCTGCCGCATCCTCTGGGTAGTTCTTTTCATACTCGCCAAATTTGGCATTCCACTCAGCCTCGAGAGCTGAGCCTTCCGGGATATGGCGGCTCCAATGACTGGAAAAAAGCAAGAATTAGTAAGCTATTAGTTCTGTATAGCTCAATTTGACGGTGCTATTAAGGTGAGCAAAGCAAATTAGACATACCTTTTGACATCTTCAGGCACATGAAAAGGCTCGTACGGCCATCCAAGGTTCTTCCTCGTTGCATCAACTTCCTTCGCACCCAAAGCACTTCCGTGCGCACTGTATGAGTTTGCTTTGTTCGGAGACCCATAGCCAATGGTAGTGGTCACCTAAAAAGAAAAGCAATCAGTAAACAAGATTTTAGTAGGAAGAACACGGCATTATCCTATGATTAGATATAAACATGACAATAACATACCTTGATCAATGTGGGCTTATCCTTGACAGCCTTTGCTTCCTTGATAGCCTCACGGATACCATCGTATCCTGTGTTTCCATTCTTCACCCAGATAGTGTGCCACCCAAGACCTTCAAACCGGGCACTCACATCTTCAGTAAAAGCAATCTCTGTGTCTCCATCAATGGAGATGTGATTGTCATCATAGAAGGCAATCAGTTTCCCAAGACCCCAGTGGCCAGCCAGAGAGCAAGCTTCATTTGAGATGCCCTCCATTTGGCAACCATCCCCTACTATGACATACCTACACCAATCCCTCAATCATTAAGCAGTGAGTATAAATTTTATAGATGTACGCACAAGGACAAGGGGGCAAAAAAAAAACACGTACGTGTAATGGTCGACGATCTCAATATCAGGCTTATTGAAACGGGCAGCGAGATGCCTCTCAGCAAGCGCCAAGCCAACAGCATTTGCAATACCCTGACCAAGAGGGCCTGCAGGAAAAACAAGCTAAGGCTTCAGTTTTTTGAATTGAAATATAGGAAGTAACTCGTATTAGCTTAATCTCAGAAACTAACCGGTAGTAACTTCAACTCCGGGTGTTTCGAAGTTCTCGGGGTGGCCGGGAGTCCTGCTTCCCCATTGTCGAAAGGCCTTCAAGTCTTCCTCCTGTTAAAAACCCACCGGAAGGATCAGAAGCTTCTTGATGACGAAAGAGGAGCTTAGGATTCAGATATTCGTTTTATCAATTACTGAACCATCAAAACTCGTCCTAGGTAATAGCAAATGAAAGTCTAATTGTGCCGGAAACAAGTATAAAGTATTAACACTAGGGCAGATGTGAGGATTCAAACTCAACATCTCTTGAAAAACTGAGGAAGCTAAGGGCTAAGCTTCAACTCCGACACCATGTTATTTGATAGGAAATTATCCAGGAATAGTCTTAGACCTGAACAGTGAACAAACAAACCAAGTATATTCTGAATTCCTAATTTCAGTTTAAAGATCATATGTCCAAATTGAGGGGTGGGGGATGGAAGAAGTAGCAGCACCAGCAGTATGGCAGTGACGAGACAGAGATAGAGAAAAATGGATGGACAGAAGGGACGGGGGACCGGGGGTGGGGGGACCTTGACGCTGTCGTAGCCGGCGAGGTGAAGGAGGGCGTACTGGAGCATGCAGCCGTGGCCGGCGGAGAGGACGAAGCGGTCGCGGTTGAACCAGTAGGGGTTCTTGGGGTTGTAGCGCATGACCTCGTCGTAGAGGATGTGGCCCATGGGGGCGCAGCCCATGGGGAGGCCCGGGTGCCCCGAGTTGGCCTTCTCCACGGCGTCGATCGCCAGGAACCGGATCGTGTTCACTGACTTCTCCACCACCTCCTCTGTCGCTCCAACTTTCTCCCCCACCGTCTCCACCGCCGCCGCCCGCACACCAACACGCCTCCTCGGACGCCGCGCCGGCGGGGCGGCGCACAGGCGGTGGGCGGACGAGGTGAGGGCGCGGCCGCGGCCGCCGAGTGCGCCGAGTGAGCTGAGGCGGAAGGCGGCGGGGAGGGCGAGGCGGTCGGAAGGGGTGGAGCCATGGGGAGCGCCGCGGGCGTGGGCGTGGGCGGCGACGGCGCGGCCCACCAGGGCCTGCGCCGCGGCGACGGACGACGACGCGGCCATTTCTTCTTCTTTGTATTTACTTGTTCGGGTCGCCGACGACTTTGTCGCTGTAGCTGCTGCTGGTGTTGTATTTCTCGCTCGATCTCTCGCCGTGTGGTAGGTGGGATCTAGAAGTAGAGAAAGAAGACGAGCTTTAGACCGCGAGTTCGGACTTCGGGGATGAGGATAGGTTCGGCTGCCTTCGGATTAGGTGAGTGGGAGGAATCCAGGCCGCTAGATGTGGGTGGGGAATGACAGCCTCTTGTTAATTAGACTATCTATATACTCTCTTTTTTTTTTTTTTTTTTTTTTATATTTTGGACCGTACATATGTGGAGTGATTTTTCTTTTTGTATTTATGATTGCTTTCTGTTGTCATCCCTGGTGGAATATTCGGTTGTTCCTCAACAACCCCATTTTTTTTCAAAGAAAAATATAAAATTTATATGTACAACTACTTATTGGTATAAATCTTACATTTTTTTTTTAAATAAAAATTATAATTTGTTGAATCTTATTATTAAAAAAAAATGGTAAGACACTCGGAAAATTAATGATTTTTTTATGCGCAATGCTTAAAATTTATACTATATATATATATATATATATATATATATATATATATATATATATATATATATAGGGTACAACTTTTATATTTTTATTAGTATAGGCTTCTTTATATTCATAACTTTTCGGCTTTTTGATGAAAAAATATGCAGTTAGAATTATAGTGGTCCATTAAAATTTATACTCTCAAAAGTATAAGAGCAAATATGGTTATGAATTTTTTATTATTGAATTTGCATTGAAATTTATATTTTTATAAAGTCAACTAAAAAAGGAAGAAAAAATAAATAGCATAAATCTAATTGCAAATTTAAGGATAAAAAATTTACAAATATATTTAAATTTGTACTTTTAAAAATATATAAGCCCTTATATATATATATATATATATATATATATATATATATATATATATATATATAGCATTATTTTTTATATTAAAGAAATAATACCCGGGTAACTTTTAAGGGCTTTTTTATATTTTTTAAGTTTGTTTATCAAGAAATGATAATATACAAAGGAGTAGATTCTGCCAGATTATGCCTTTTTTTTTTTTTTTTTTTTTGGGAACTAATGCCATATTTAGACTCATTGAAAAAAAAATAAAAAAAAATCAATCTATTCTTTTTTAAAAAAAATTCTAATCCAGCTCATTTGATTGAATTAGAAAATAAAAAATAATTTAATAATATTTATATGAGTTTATATATTAAGCAGAAGCGAAATTTTTTTTCTCTCCTTTCCTACTTTCTAAGACTTCATATATTTATTATATAGTTATATCACTTCACTAAAATAAAACTATTCTATAAAGTGTTATTAAAAACTAAAAAAAAAAAAATACTGCTAGAAAAAATATCGACGCTTGCCATTAGTGTCGCTATATGTGCCGTTGCTAGAGTATATAGTGACACATTACGATAATGTGTTCCAAAAATGTGTCCCTATAATCTAATTTTGGATATAGATGGATTATAAATGAGACACTTGCAAAAAAGTGTCACAAATATATATCCCTATAACCTAATTTTGTTATACTACTTTTATCTTTACGTAATATATACTCATATTATTTTTTATATTATATGCATAATTGTATCGAATAATTAATTATTTTAAATATATATAGTTATATTATTTTTAGTTATGTCAATGTTATATTCCATATGTAGTCATATTGGATATGTAATCATATCAAGTGTGTAATAATAATAATAATAATAATATATTTATTTATATTTAGTGTACAATTATATTATTTTGATATTATATTTGTTTTTAGTAATGTCAAAACTTATTTTTAAGTGTGTAATTTTAGCAAATATTTAATAATATCAATTATATATTTAATAAAATAATAATAATAATAAATAATTCAAATTAATAAGTATTATTAAATTATTTGAAAATTAGGGAGGAGAGAGAAAGAAAAAAAAATCCTTCCACCTAATTAACACATAAACTAAATTATTTTTTCGTTTCTTATCTATCCAAATGTTAGATTAGAATTTTTTTTGAAAAAAAAAAAAATGCTAGATTGGAAAAAAAAATAAAAAAAATAAAAAAATAAAAAAATAAAAATCAATGATGTAGATGAGGCATAGTTATTTTCTTTTTCTTTTTTTTTTTTTTTTTTTTTTTGGTCTTGGTTGGATTAGGCAAGGGTGATGCATTAAGGAAAATGCTACTTGTATACTTTATTTGGAGTGTATATGTCACGTCCCGGCGTCGAAACTGTCATCCGGACTCGCCAATAAATTCGCCACCTATACGAAAAATCCCGCATAGGCGAAACGTCCAACCTGAAAAAGGTAACAACTACCTATACAGATATCAGAGTTGAAAATAAGTGCAGTAATAAAAATCTGAAACTACTGTATAACTGAAATAAAGATACGATATCCAATTCTCAAAATAATAATACAACAATCTGGTCCACCGAAATAAAATACAAGTAGAATCTGATGAAATTTATATGGTATGATAATAAAATAAAACCGAATACATACCAATATTCAGAATCATAAATAAAACTGTAAAATAACTTACAGAGCGTCGTAGAGAAGAAATTCTTGATTAAACAGCGGAAGCAAGAAATCCGGTTGCAATACGAACAGTACCAACCGAACTAGGTAATCTGGTTTCTCCTCCTTTCTAAGGCACTCTCCCATATTATGTGAATTTAATAGATAATCTTATCAGAATGCAATGAATAGGTGGCAGGACTAGTACTCCTTTATATAGATTCCAGATCAACATGCCATCAAAGTCTGATTAGGATTCTATTTAATTTAAATGGATGGGAAAGAAATAAGATATACCATATCAAGTAATTCTATATCTTTTACGATTGACCTTTATCTATAGTAAATCTAAATTTGAATACAATTAATTAGGCCACATATATGGAAATCCAATCCACCTATACAACAACTATGAATCCGAAAAGGGAGGTAAACTAAAATCATAAATACAATAGTGTACAGTAAAACCCACAATCCGGGTTGGTACATCTATCTCACCGAAAAGATAACACTAGTAGGGATCTATCACGCGACTCCCTCACCACGATCTGTCGAGCCAACCGAAGCAAAGACGGGAAGGAATGCCTCTACAAAAACTATCACCAACAAAGGGTGTGAGAATTACACCAACACATAGTTCTCAGTGGATACCGTCTCCAACCCCACGGTCTGCTCACTAAGTCTACTAGAGACATAAGATAACAGGTAATACTGTAAACAAGAATAGATCAGCTGGAAAGAAATCTACCGCTATCATGCCTCTGTCTACGATGCTCAAATGGTGAAACAGATGATAATATGCAACCACTCTAACTCAAGGTGCCAAAAACGATCCAATCGTAATGACTGCCAAAAGAGGCCAGTCAAGCCTGCGCTCACCTACAACCACTGTCCTATCAGGACTGGAATTACGTAGGGTGCCCCCAACGGACTAATATATAACCATCGCACAAAACTGCCTCAACAGGCCCAACCATCGCATCCGGAGCGGCAACTCAAGGGGAGCTCCACTGAGAAAAACAGTGCGTAACCAAGTATCACATCTGTAGCACATGCAGGCTATAATCAAAACCACGATCGAGCAGATCAAAGAACTCGTAACCCAAATCAACTAACCACCCCAGCCGGAATCCCCATCGGCGCAACATCGAACACAACCGACCAACCATACCGGGACCGGAACACTCATCGGCCCAACATCGAACTCAACCGACCGACAACACCGGGACCGGTACACTCATCGGCCCAACATCTAACCCACCGACCAACAACACCGGGACCGAGAATTCCGGAAAAACTAACGCCTACAATCGCTATCAAACAAGAACAGGTTCCAGGCATAGCCGCCCATAGCTCTCGTCCCAAAAGAAGGCAGCCCTTAGAACCCAGATCGCTCGAACCCTCGTCGGGGCGAGGAAATTTATATGAAAAGATGGCATTTGTTTCCGAAAACCCTTTCTGCTCGACCCCTCGCGGGCGAGGACAAAAAAGTAACTCATTTTTAGAAAACCATCTTGATTTAAGGAAACCCGATTTTATACAATTTAGTTCTTTAGAAAATCAGTTAAAAACGGTTTTATTTTCCCAAGTCCCGAAGGACTAGTGCTTTTGCCCTAATCAAATAAGAATGGGTTCTGGCGCCCCTCGAAGTTTGGAAAGAAACATTAGTTTACTAAAATCCTGTGTATCCAAAAGTATTTCTGGGTTCAAGGTCTTGCTATCATAAGATCAACACTGCCTCAACTCAGTGGCAGTGAACCAATCAGAAGAAAACCCAACAACCCGGGATCACTGTCATCCCAAACAGCTCCCGACACTAGCACCAAACTAACCTCAACCACCAGACTCCACTCGGCCCTCCGGCACGAGCGCAACATGCGTCCTACACTATCCTGACCACTCGGCCCACTATCCGGGCGAGGAGAAAACTCTAAGTCCAGAGAAAAAAAAACATGCAATGTGTAGGAAGACTAAAACATAAAAGAACCTAGCCCAAGTGAGGGTTTTCTACTAGTCTGGTAAAACATGCAAATATATAACGGCGTGCTAGTCAAGGCTCCACAATTAAACATACAACATAACCAATACGCAAAATACTAACTCTAGCATGCATAGATTCTGATCAATAAATAAATCCCCAACTATATCATGCATATATCTCGATCAATAAATAAGTCACTAACTCTACCTTGCATGCATCTCAATCAACATATCTATCATGCATGTCCACTACAAGATAGAATTAGAAAACAGTCCGTCGATTTGGAGGAAAATCCAACCTACCTGAAACGCGACGATCCAGGATCTGATCGAGCCGAAACTTGGCGTGCACGTTTCTCAGCCTCTCAAGATTCCAACGCAACGAAAATCATCCAAAAACTCCTTCCGGATAATCGGCGGCGATCAAAACACTCCACGCTGCCCATAAGTCCAAAACAAAATCAGCGAGCGCGTCGCTAAGGCGTAGAAGCCAAACCGAGCATAATTTATGTCCGGGACCAAAAGAAAAAATGCTCACCTCGATCGTGATGAAGAGTTCCAACCTGTACTTTCCCCGCGAAACACCGAAATCGCCGCAAAAATTGTATCACAAGCCGAACGCCGCAAAAGTTACACTCTCAAAAATCTGCATTTACTATTTTGCGCAACAATCCCAAAAACCAAAAATATTCACCTTTGTAGAGACTTCAAAAAAATTCAAAAAAAAATACGGCTGCATTCTCGCGAAGTGTAGATGCAAATCGAGTCCTTAAACTCCCAGTTCCAACAACCGTAGGCCGAAAAAATGTAAGAATACTCCTCCGCTGTCCAGAAAAATGTCGCAGAAAATGAGGTCTAAAGAAGCTCTGAAATACTCCATAAAAACTCAAAATGGAGAGGAATGGTAAATACGAAAATCGAAGATCTACCTATCATGAAAACGTTGCCGCTAAAATCAGCTGAAAACTCTCTCGGGTCATCTTAGGGGAGTCCGCGGACGAAATGTCAACGGGAAAGGCCAAAATCGGAGAAGCGTCGGAGTGCGCCAAGTTGGGGAAAACATCGATGTCGCGGCCTCCAAAAATGCCAAAGATCCTTAGAAATGTGGTGGACTAGGTGAAGAAGACCCTCGGCCAAAGAAATCCCTAAGAACTCCTCCAAAAAATTGAAGGGGGGGCTCAAATGGCCTATTTATAGGCAAAACTAGAAATTTCCCAAAAATCGAGTTATAAGTACGATTTCGGGCGTCCGAAACTTTCGGGCGCCGCACAGGGGACACTGTGCAATGCGCCGGATTAATCCGGATGCGCCACGTGTCCCAAAACACGCCGCAGCGGGGGCCCGGCCATCCGGGCCGCGCCACGTGGCCCGCATGACGCGTGCGGGTGGTTGGCGCCCGCCAACCACGCGCCACCACATGGCGGCGCCCCCGACACGCCCGCCTGCCCCCGCCTGCCTGCCTGCCATGCCCACATGCCCCACCTGCCCACGCCTGCCCTGTGGACTGCGCCTGCTGCGCCGACCAATAGAAAGCTGCCACGTGTCCCCCCCTCGGTCCACGGCTCCCCAGTGCACCCGAATACACTATAAACTTCCAGTTGTCCGTTTTCGGGTGTCTGGACTCAGAAAAATACGTCCAAATAGTCAATTTCGATCGTTTTTCCGTGCTGAATCCAAATCCGGTTCCATTTTGAGAGAAACCACTTCTTTTTTTCGGCGAAGGCATCCGAAAGGCAAACTCGATCCATTTTTTGTGCGGGATCTATTCCTTGAGTCTGATTCGCGCACAAACATCTCCATCACACAAAAAGGGCATCCAAAGTCACTAAACACACTGCAAATTATCCGCGGGGATTCGGATCTTTACAGTACATGCCACACCCTATCCATCCAATGGGTGGGAATGTGGGAGGGGTCACTTTACAATCCATCCATCCAATGGATCGGAATGTGGAAGGGGTCACTTCACAATTTATAAAAAGGCTTTTTAAAAATTATTTTATTCTTAAATAGATGAAATGTAATATATACATCTTTTTGGGATGTACATTCAACATTGCTCGATGCATTAATATACCCTGGGCTGGAATTTTTTTGCCCACTAGTCCTATAAAGATATGCAATCGTAAAAACGAAATATCAAAATTTTTATTTTTAATTGTAGGTTTATTTGTGTCATGTATGAGCCATGTGGAGCCATGTAGGAGGGGGCTATGCAAGAAGCAATAAACATTTTATCATTATCACCTGTCGAAATGACAAATGGTTCATCATTTTTATTTAAAAGTTTATATAAGCTCGTGAAAGCGGTAAACAAATTATCGCTTTACAAAAGTAGTATTTCATTCACCAGTTTATCACATCCCAAGGTTTCGAGTTCTAAGTCTAGTTGATTTACATTTCCAGCTAAATTTATTTCAAAATAAACGAAACAGACAGTATGCTATCTTTCTCTAAAAAATAAAAAATAAAAATCTGTTTAAAATTAAAGTGTGCGGAAAGTTAACTTTTTTTTCAGCCTCACTCCAGAATGTACAAATTCGTCATAAATATAGAGTATCTTCTATATCTGCACGATGTAGCCTTATCAATAATCACAATAAATATTCAATCACTTAATTATTTTTATTAAAATCTGTTTGAAAATGTGTTTTTCATACAGAAATACTTTATTTTGAAAACGACTGCCACCAGATGTTAAAAACCAATCCAAAAACCAACTCAAAATCCAATCAATCTAATCATAATATAGTCCTATCAAAATCCAACCAAACAAATAAGTAGAAAAAATTATGTCTAAATAAATTAAATCACTGCACTAAATAGAACGTAAAGTAATTGAACCAGGAAAGTTTATAATCTCTAGTCCACCGTGATTGCATGTCACACTGTACTCATGCCCGCCTCGCCAACCGTGCCCGTCTCGCAAACTATATCACTTGTGGAGTACGGAATATGAGAAACCAATGAAAGGTTTTCTAATGTGGGTTCAACCCACCAAGAGGACAAAACATAAATATAGTGGAGATATAATATAATGCAAGAAGCGATAAAATAAACCAACAACAGTCAAGATATACCTCTACTGTAATATCATAATACTACCAGTCTATTATATGTCATGTCAATGCCAAACCCAACTTGTGCATGTGGATATACCACAACCTGCCATTGGCTCATCGATCTCCGGCACTACATATCCCATCCTGCACGACCTGACCCATGCGCCATAAAGACGACCCATCCGGATAAACGCATCCCTCATCGATGGCCAAACCGACTCGGTGATCATGAATACACTCAAGTGCTGCGACTAATAAAACATTCGGCATGAAGCCGATAACCTTGGCCAAAATCAAACCGTGATGACATATGCCTAACCCCTTGAACCCAAAGATCCAAATATGCTCAAATAAATAATAACCATTATATATGTCAAAACTAGTCTGTCTATATGCAAGACAATAATAGAGATAGAGAGAAGATAAACTGACATATTAGAAGCGAGCCCTGACGCCCAAGAAGCTCAAGAATCACCATGCATGTTGTCCCGAAGATTGCCGAAACGTTGGATGGCCTGAACGAGCACCATGCTCCAATCCGTAGCATAATTCAAGATCGACAGCCCACAACTGGTCTCCAGCTAAACCTAGAGTCGCGCCTAGATTTCGGATATAGATATAAAAAATGAAAACCCAACGGATTTGAATTTGGATATGAATTTTGATTGTATCCGACCCGAACCCGAATCCGATCTGAACCCGAATTGATTTTATGTTATATAATATATGTATATACAAATATCTGATATTATATTTAAATTTATATTTTAAAATTTTAAATTTAATATAATATATTTTGAAATTTTATAAAAAAATGAAAAAAATTTATTTCGAATTTGAATTTTCGAGTTCGGGTTCGGGTTCGGATTTGGATTTTAAATTTTTGGCCGAATTCAGATTTGGATATGGATTTTTAAAATTCGTCGGATTCGGATTCGGGTTTGGTAGTCGGGTTCGGGTTCGGGTTTTTAAAAAATCCGCCCCGAATCCGACCCATTGACATCGCTACCTACGGTCTCCAAATCCGAAAACTAGCATCGCCACTTAATTCAACACCACCAAATCATTCGTGTGACATTTTCGTTTTGTCAGATTTTATTTGGGTTAAATAAAATTATCTAAAAAATAAATAAATTATCGTATAAATTAATAACTCCATAATTAAAATTCAAATTAAATTTGCCAGATTTTATCGTCCCTGTGTGCTTTAAGATGGTCAATGTTTACAACCTGGCTCAATTTTTTGAACTCTAAACGTAAATGAATCAAAATTACAAATAAAGGTCTAAAGTGATCAAGAAATGGTCGTTTTGACTTTAAAAGCACAGCTAGCTTCTACAAACTTGAGGCTCATCTTTTTTGCACTTCGTCTCCTTTAACTAATGAAAATAATACTAAGTTGTTTAACAGCCAACTCCTTTAACTAATGAAAATACTAAACGGACAAAATTAAATAACTACTAGAGCACTGGTTGATATTCAAATTTAAAGTTATAATAGCCACAGACAAAATTTGATTCAACTTTTAAACTTATAGTGATATTGAAGATCGAATATATATAATTGATTATTTTTCCCTGTCCAGAATATGTTATTACTCCATAGCATAGTTAGTTAATTCGGATTCGGCAAAAATTCGGTTCGGATATAATACGGATAAAATTCGTATCACGATTTTTAAATTCGTTGAAAAATTCGGTAAAAAAACGGACTCGACAATTATTCGGATACATGATTTATACGGAAATTATACGTTTCCCAATTAAAAATTCGGGATAAAAAATTCGACTATTAAATTAATTTTTTTTTCTAGATTTATACTATGAGCATTATAATTTTTAAAAATATAAAAATAAATAGATATAAAATAAAATAGATAGGCTAACAAGATTTCGGGTTTAAAGTTTGAATGTTGAAAAAACGTCAAATTTTTTATTATAAATAGGCATGTGCTGTGAAGTGTGAACAGTAAAAAAATTTATTTTTATTTTTTTTTCTTGAAAAGTGAAGTGTTGTATGCTGTAAAGCATTGTTGGACTTGGACCGGTTAATGCAGTGTGCACCATCAATGAGTCTTGGACTCTTGGTTAAAGAGGATTGGGTAATATGCACCATCAATGAGATTCTTGGTTAAAGAGGATCGGGTAGTGTGCACCATCAATGAGACTCTTGGTTAAAGAGGATTGGATAATCTGCACCATCAATGAGTCTTGGACTCTTGGTTAAAGAGGATTGGGTAGTGTTTGAGTTTAATTTTTGAAATTCAAAAAAAAAAACAGTAACGAATTTTTGCGGGAAAAATTCGCAGTTCGCGAATTATTCGCGAATAATAATTTTTAGAAATTTTTTTTCCGAATTAATCCGAATTTTTGAAAAAATTCAGAAATGGTCCGTTTAATTCAGATTCTCAATAATTCGCGAATAATTTACGAATAATACACGAATTAACTAACTATGCTCCATAGCCGATCACTAATCAGTAAGACAAACTCTGCAATGCTGGTTTAGAACTAACACCTAGCTATTTACGCCAGAACCCACAACTAATTTATTATGTTTTTTCATCTATAATATTTCTTTGCAGCAATCCCTCAAAATGACCAAGTGAGCAGCTAGGAAAAGTAGGAAGTTTAAGCCGGGCTCGTGGGTGAAGAAGGACAGTGCCTGCAGAACCAGCACTATGTTTGAATGTGCCCACGGTTGGATTATCTAAAATCATATTTCGAATCGATATCACGACAGCCAACTCTCCGATGGGTTGAATATATTAAATTTGATCCTAATTTGATTCGATCTTGTTTCTAAATATTATGAATGATTTAGAAACATTTTAAAGAAAATTTTAAGAGTATATCGACGACTAGAAGTTATTTGAAAATTCGAATGGACAGTGGAGATTGTTTTTATTAGAATTAGGTTTTTAGAGTTATATTAACTCTTGTGATTCATTTTTAATTTTTTAGAATTTTATTGAAAGAAACTATAATTAAGAGAAAAAATATGAAGAGTCTCCGTGAGAGAATTTCTTGTAATTCAATTTTACTTTTTGTATTTTTGTATCGTGGATTAATTGAAAAACGCATTGAGATGGCCTTATTCGTGAACGTAGATCGACACATTATTGGCCGAACTACGTAAATTTTGTGTCATTATATTTTCTTATTCGTTTTATTTACTTAATTATTCTCGTGCTTATTTTCTACGATCATTCTTGTCTACTTTCATCTACGAAAAATTCTATTTTTTACTGTACTGATGTGCTGTATGGGTTGAAATATGCACAATAACCCTAGGGCGGGTCCCCCTTCACCCACATGACCTATGAAGCAGATCAAAACACAATATGGCTTCCAGATGCCAAAACTAGACGACAGAATTTAATTATAAATCCTTATGAGGCCGAAAGGACAGAAATTTCAGCTGTGTGTGTAATGAACCATTATATCACCCTTAACTAGGGGTCTCAATCGGCGAAGCGAGCTCGGGTCGGCCGTTTAAATATCGAGCTAAAAAATTAGACTAGTGAGCTGAGGTCGGCATGTTTAAATATTGAGCTGAAAAATTGGACTAGTGTTCAACTAGTTTATCTGGCTCCCAAACAACAAGTTTTATTTTCATTTCTATTATTAAATGTAAAATTTAAAAAAAATTAAAAAATAAAAATTTTAATCTAATAATTAAAATTTATAAAAAATTAATGGCTTAAAATCTAAATAGTAATATATATATATATATATATATATATATATATATATATATATATATATATATATATTCGAGCTGTTATCGAGCCGAACACGAACGAGCTGAAAAATTCAGCTCGTGTTCGGCTCGTTTACTAAACAAATGATTCGATCTTAAACTCATTTCGAGCCGAACACAAGCTGGCTCGCGAACAGCGAGCTGGATTGCCATCCCTATTCTTAACCAAACAAAAAGGAAAAGGGGGTTTCTAATAAAATTCGCTGCGGTTGAGCAAAAGCTCTAGCATTTTTCCAGATTACAAAATGTCGTGCACAAAAATGTAAAACTTAACATGCATGTGAGAAAGCAGGATTGTGGCAAATCAATCCATAAGAATACCTACTCAACAAAATATTTTTGAAAATAATATATTGCCCGAGGAAATGAAAACTGTAGAAAGCAAGAATCATGGTTTAGCAGCAATATAGTATATGATCCAATTGTCGGGCATTATGATGGTCCCAAAATGAGGCATTCATGGGTAGGCTCAACTTTGTCCTAAAACCTTATCACTAACTTTAGTAATAATGTTTTTTACCCGGTAGTTCAGAATCTACCTTTCTTATGCAATTACAACTCACCTTTCCCCAATACATGCGCCCATAAACTTCATCTTTATCTTTCATTTCTTCTTCTACTTACTCGTCTCTTCATAAATTGCATTTTCCTGATCCATCGCCCCCCAAAAAGCGGGCATTTGAGAATATAATATTCCTCAACGAAAAATGGGCAGATGAAATTTCTGCCATTTGCACACACGACTCACAATCAACTGCAGCACCAAATCTAGGGACATGGAAGCCTTTCGCCAAAGTTCTGAGATCTACAGATTGAACATTCATTGGACACGGACCATTGTTGTTACAGCAAAGGGCATGCAAATGGTACCAGATTATGTCGGCGAGCTTTAACTTCAGCATCCATAAAGAATGTCACATGCAAGTAATATGTTAAAATGCATGTTAGGACGACATGTTGTAACCAACAAAAATCTGGTGATTTTACCTTTCTAATCAGAACACAATATCAAAGAATTAACACGGCATGACAAAAATCATGAGAAAATTATTATGCATTGCATCAACAGTTAAAAGAATCTTGATAAGAACCAATCCCCATACCAGACACCACAGCGAGAGATACATCTTCGTCAGTCTAGTCACAATAAAGAAAACACGCAAAGAGATTAGTTAGTTCTTTATAACTAGAGCTCAATAGGCAGTCACACATGATACTAGGAGATGGATATATATATATATAACCAACACTATAGCAACCATATATAATAGGCAAGAGAAGCATACGAAACAGAACAGAGTGATGATGCTAATAAACAAGAGCCACGATTCTAATGACATCAATTTAAAATTGCAATTCAAAATACAAAAGACTAAAAAAAAAGTATTAACTGGATCCCATGTATACCGATTGCTATGGCAACCGCTCACAGTAACTTTGTAAATAGAAAGAAAGATATCAGAACCTTGCCTTGTACTTCACAATTCAAATTCATCATCCAACTTAAGAGCCTCGGCAGCGGCGTCCTCCTCATCATCATCTATGACAAAGTAAGGATTGTGCACCTCGGGCCTAAACTTATAACCGGTGAAGACGTAGAAACCAAGAGTCACGAGCTCCACAGCCAAGACGCTGGTCCAGAGGTAGCGATAAGAAGTAATGGTGACTAGGGCATAGGCTACAACCCTAGTGAAGTAAATGTAGCAGATGACGACTACATAATACTGGCGGAAGAGTGTGAGCTTCATCAGATTAACGGCGGCCTTTCCGTCTGTCCTGGCGGCCTCGCGGAGGTTCTTGATCGACCATACGATGGGGAAGAGCACCGCACAGCAGCAGATGACGTCCACGAGAAGGAAGATCTGCTTCCAGGTGACCCAATCCCGGGCGTAGGGCCCCGATTCGTCGACGGCGACCTGCGCGATGTTGGCGACGATCTGGAGAGGGATGACGGCCACGAGCACCTTCTTCTCGCGGTCCTGGAGGTAAGGCTTGAGGAAGGACCAACCGGTGCCGATGAGGACGATGAGGGTGAAGAGGGAGACGCCCTTGAGGAAGCTGAAGATGTAGAAGAGGACGTCCCAGCCGTGGGCGCTGCCGGTGCGCTCGATGAAGGACTTGTCCTCGGCCTCGGCGACGAGGTTGAGGGCCTTGAGGGCGACGACGGCGAGCATGAAGTAGTGGATGCGGAAGACGGCGGCGCGCTTGCGGAAGAGGACGAAGACCCAGAGGGCGGCCAGGGCGAGGTATGCGAGGAAGAGGAGGAAGAAGAGGAGGGGGAGGACGGCGGACCCGGCGGAGAGATAGACGCGGCGGCCGTCGCGGTCCAAGTTGTACATGGCGGAGCCGACCGACATGGAGACGCGGAGGGAGGGGAGGCAGTTGGCGAAGACGAGCGTGTACTGCCCCGGATCGGCGACGGTGAAGGAGAGGGAGAAGGAGGAGGAGCGGGCGTTGGCCACTCCGGAGGGGTTTGAGGGCGGGTAGAGGCGGTCGAAGGAGTAGACGAGCTTCACCAGGTCCGACTGGAGGGCGCAGGTCACGTCCAGGTCCTGCAGCTGCTGCAGCACGTGGATCCACGCGTCGCGCGTCGACAGGAAGAAGCCCAGCTGCGAGAGGTCGAGCTCCGGGGAGGGGTCCGACAGGGAGATGCCCGAGACGTTGAGCTCTAGCACGCCGCCGTGCGTGAAGCCGAACTCGTCGAAGGGGATGATGGCGCGGTCGTCCGATCGGACGTCGTTGACTCGGATCTCCGCCATCGCGGCCGAGGTCAGGGAGAGGAGCAGCACGACGACGGCGGCGACGGCGGAGCCCATCGTCACCACTCGCCGACGGGACGGGGACCGGGCGAAGGAGAGAACGAAAGCGGCAGCAGCGGCGGCGGCACGATATGAATTATGAAGGACGGACGGAAGGAAGGGAATATGACCGAACGCGAGAGAGCTTCTCGTGAAAAGGGGGCACGTTCCGAAGGCGTGATTCGCCGGCAAAGGGGGGAGGAGGGGGGGGGGGGGGATTGGATCTAGGTGGAGACTTTTGGATAATTTATTGTTGGCTGTGCTTACCAGGTCTAAAATGTAGTGGAAAATTTTGATTAGATGGGGTAGAATTGGAACCTCGAAGTTTTATTAGGGTGCTCTGTCCCTCCGCCGTTGGAGAATAGCGGATTCAGATAGTAAAATTTGGGCTCCGTTAGGAAAGTAGATCCAAGTGCTAGGATTGCTTAAGCTGTCAAGGAAACGAGATTACGAGAGCGACCAATAGGAGAAACGTCTTCTTCGATTTGTATGTTTCGCTCTTGTTTCGCTGTCATGTTAACCTAGAAAAAAAGATACAAACGCAAGATACGATATTATTATAAAATCAGCAGTATTGCTGTGTATACGATTGGCTTGGCAATTCAGTTTATTATTCACGAGCGAGCTTACATCGGACTCAAAAGTAAGTTCGACATAGAACGCAAATATAATAAACAAACTGAATATGAACTAAAATTTTTTAAATATAATAAACAAATTGAATACGAGCTAAATTTTTTAGATCAAAATATTAACAAAAATAATACATGATAGAATAAGCTAGCTCGTATTTGATTTGATATGGCTAGAATATTAATATATATATGGAACTAGGCTTGTATGCTTTTAAAAATATGAAAATCTTTATATTTATAAATTATTTTTTAAAAATTTTAAATGGACGATCGGTTCTATTAAACTTGATCTAAAATATTTAAAAGGCTTAAACAAAAAAAAAATTTTGGATTTTTTGATATTATTTGTCTAGTGATCAAAGAGGATCAAAATCAATAATTTTAATGGTCATAGTGAGCTGCTTGCAAATTTAACGGTGTAAAAATATTCAAATCACATAAAATTTTAATAAAACTTTTTTTATATTATACAAAATAAGATCAATATTTTTTATCTAAAATTTTAGTATCATATCATCATATTTGGTGAGATTTTTTTTCAGCCGTTGATTTTGAACTCTTTCTATCATTAGGTAAATGATTGGATGATAGAGTTCTCAACATAGAGTTCATAAACTCTAGGGTTAGAGTTGTTTGGTTGAGGTTGGTATGCTTAATAGCAATTAGCGACCCTAGAGTTGTGGTCTTAGGGTGAATGTGCAAATTTGAGTAAATAAAATAACTCCAACCTAAATGATAGTTCTTGAGACTTCATGGTTATCCTAGAATTAATAACCTAGAATAAAAGACAAAAGAAAAAGGTAATGAATATGACACCTTCGGATTTGAGATTCGTAAATTTAGGAGAAGTGAGCTGATGCCGTCTCTCCAGACATGGGCTCCTTTAGGCAAGATATTTTCGAATGGTATAAAGTGAAACTAAAGTGCAAATGACGCCTTTGGATTTGAGACTTGTCAATTGGTAGTATGACTACTAGGACACAAGCCCATTCGACGAGATACTTCCAAAGTACTAAAGAATTAAAAGAAAGTGTAGAGTAGCCAAGGTGGCCGGATTAGCTGTAACCTTTGTATAGCGGCATAGTGGCCGAGGTATGGGATAGTAGCATTCTATTTGAGCAAGACTAGTAGTGTAGTAATTTTATATCAACATGATTCGTAAGTCCCAATATCGAAAATAATTTGATAGCACTGAGGTCTATATACTTCTAAAAACACACAAGTTTGACAATTAATATATATATATATATATATATATATATATATATATATATATATATATAGTCCAGCTACTATACTATCGATAGTACCAATCATTTGGTACTATCAAGTTTTCTACCCTTAAATGAACCCCTTTGATTATTTACATCCATTAGATTTTACTATTTCCCCAACCACCCATTAAACCCAAGGGGCCCACTATCATCTCAACCACACATCTTTTAATTCAACGGTTAAAAACTTAATAGCACCAATGACTTGGTATTATTAATAGTATTCTAGCCTAGCGCTCTCTCTCTCTCTCTCTCTCTCTCTCTCTCTCTCTCTCTCTCTCTCTCTCTCTCTCTATATATATATATATATATATATATAATATATATATATAATTAGGCTCCTACGTTTTTAAATGTACCAAGTCATTGGTGCTTTTATGTTTCAGCCATTGGATGAATGAATGTGCGGTTAGAAAGATAGTGGGCCTTTTGGGTTTAGCGGATGGTTGGTAGAATAACATGATCTAAGGAGTGAAATTAGTCAAACGGATAAATCTAATAGAAAAAAACTTACAAGCACAAATTACTTGGTATTTTTAAAAATATAGTAGCCGAATATATATATATATATATTATATATATATATATATATATAGAGAGAGAGAGAGAGAGAGAGATGAGAGAGAGAGGAGGAGAGAGAGAGAGAGAGCGCTAGGCTGGAATACTATTAATAGTACTAAGTCATTGGTGTTATTAAGTTTTTAACTTTTGGATTAAAAAATATGTGGTTGAGATGATAGTGGGCACCTTGGGTTTAATAGGTGGTTGGGAAAATAGTAAAATCTAACGGGTGAAAATGATTAAAGGAGTTGATCTAAAGGTAGAAAACTTTATAGTACCAATGTCTTGGTACTATTAATAATATAGTAGCCAGACTTTCTCTCTCTCTCTCTCTCTCTCTCTCTCTCTCTCTCTATATATATATATATATATATATATATATTATAGAGAGAGAGAGATCTCGTATATGAGAGAGAGGAAGAGAGAGGGAGGAGAGGAAGAGAGAGAGAGAGAGAGAGTAGAGCTTATATACTTTCAAAAGTACAAGCCCAACTATGCTTGTGAATTTTTTATTATTAAATTTGCATTGAGATTTGTGCGATTGTAAAGTCAACTAAAGAGAGAGAAAGAAAAAATAAATAGTACAAATCTGGATACAAATTCAATAGTAAAAAATTCACAAGCTATTTGGACTTGTGCTTTTGAAAGTATATAAGCCCTACTCTATATATATGCATATATAAAATTGAGCTCATATGCATTTAAAAGCATACGTCATTGATGCTTTTGAGTTTTCGGCCATTGGATGAAATGATGTACGGCTAAGATGATAGTAATCCTATAGGATTTAGTGGGTGCTAGGTGAAATATTATAATTAAGGGATAAAAATTGATTAAAGGGATAGATCTAATGGTGAAAAACTTACAAGCATCAACTGTTTGGTGTTTAAAAAGGACTATAGCCAAACTATATATATATATATATATATATATATATATATATATATATATATATATATATATATATATATATATAGAACTCGGCTACTACGTTATTGATAGTAACAAGTCATTGGTGCTATTAGTTTTTACTCATTGGATTAAGAGATGTGTGGTTAGGATGATAGTGAGCCTGTCATGCCCCGGGGTCGAAACTGCGACCCGGGTCCGCCAACAGATCCGTCGCCCATACAGGAAGCCCCGTATAGACGAATCGTCTAACCTGCAAAAAGAAGGATACTATAGCTACACAGATATCAGAGCTGAAAAGTAAACTACTAAAATAAGAAATAATACAACTCCAAAAGTACAAGTCTGAATCTCACTACAAAAGTCTCTCAAAAATAAAACTCTCAAAAGTAACTAAAAACAAAAATCCAGCAGACTGTACTACTAAGCTCCAAAAAGGGGTACAGCTAGACTCCAAGTATGGGTAGAGAACTAGCTTGCGACTCCCTCACCTCGATCAGCAACAGAAGGATCAGCAACACCCGCAGAAAACTCTGCAAAACAAATGAGAAGAAAGAGGAAGGGGAGGGGGGGAAAAACCCCAGCGGGTGTGAGAACTACACCAACACGTAGTTCTCAGTGGGTACCGCCACCAAGCCTGACTGTGATGATCCGGACTCCCGCAGGAACTGTGCAACATTAAACAGTGACTGTAGGGAGCTTGTACGGTGAATCGGAGCTTGTAGAATTGAAATTGGACATTTAATATAGACTCTGCGCGAAAATCGGAACAAATGGAATTTTTCGGGAGATTTCGGCAAAAATTCGGATGAGAATTTGGCGAAACGGACGTCGAAAACGGACTCAGCGCGCGGAAAACGATCGAAACGGTATATTACTTTATTTTTTGGGCAAGGTTACTGTTCACGCCGGAGTACTGTTCCGGCACCCGGCGGCGGCCGCCGGCGAGCGGCGGGGGCGGCGGCGCACGGCGGCGGGGCAGCGGCGCGGCGGCAGGGCAGCGGCGGAGCGCGGAGGAGAGCGCGCGCGCGGCAGCGCGGGCAGGCGCGGGCAGGGGGCTCGGTGCGCGGGTCCATGGGCCAGGCGTGCACCAGGTGCACCGAATCCTTCGCTTGCCACGTGGCGGCACCTGAGTGGCTGGCCGGCTTCTAGAAGCGTCTAGGATGGTTGACACGTGGCATGCTCCTATAGGCCGACATTTTTCCGGAGAACCCGGAGCGCGGACCGATCACGTGGACCACGTGGCCACGTGGCGAAATCCGGTTGGCCCTGCACAGGCTGTTTCCTGTTCGGGCGACACGTGGCGCTTCCTGGATGGGCAGTTTCGGTGTTTTGTGTTCGGATCAGATCCGTGAGGGAATATTCCCTTTTGGCCCATTATATAAGACCCTCACCCCCTCTCTTTGCACCTCGGGATGCGGGCCATAGAGAGAGAATTAGAAAAAGTGCCAAATATGAAAGTTGTTCCTCTCTCTCTCTTCTTCTCTCTCTAGAATCTCAGGAATTTAGGAGTTACAGATAGTGAGATATCTGCGACGCGGCGCACTGCGACGATTTTCTTTTTAGGCCCATTTCCCGTCGCAGTTCCGTCGAAAATTCACTGCGGGCTAACCAGGTGGAATTTTTGGACGATTTTTGCGACAGCGCGACCGTAAGAGGTAGGGCTTCGATTTCCGTATTGATCATTTTGCTCCATTTCGTACTTTTGGCACAGTTTTTAGGTCCTCTTTGACCCCCCTTTTTACTGTGATGGTTTTTGGACAGCACCGACTTCTCCGATTTTTATCTTGACGTAGGAGCGTCAGATCGAGGCGTTTTAAGAGTCGATTTTGATCTACTCTTCGCGAGGAACGCAACCGTGATTTTTCTGGGATTTTAGGAGCTCATTTTAGAGGTGAAAAATTCCTCTTTTCCGTGCTGTCTGAAAAACAGCAAATATTGTGCTTTTTGGGATTTGTATTTATACCGGGAGCGTTGATTTGCAGGATTTGAGGACTGTGGACAACCAGGAGACTACCTGGGGTGTTGTTTGAGCTGCTCGAGGTGGGCGGTTGTTGCTTACCTCATTTTTGACAAGCTCACTGGGATTACTAGAAATCCCCTAAAATATGACAATTAACGAGAACAATTGGGACAAAGTAACACGATAATTGATGAGAATCATTGGGACTACTAACAGGACTACTAACAGGACTACTAACAGGACAATTAATGAGAACCATTGGGACAAATTAATATGACAAATGACAAGGACCGCTGGGACAAACTCCCCTAAAATTTAATATAACCCCTCAAATGATATGATGACTTATATTGGGACACTGTGATTGAGACAAAGGCCATGATCTCGCATGCAAATGACTTTTATTCAGTAAATCAATTGTTTTTAAACCTTTGACACTATTTTACAACTTTTAAAAATAAAGACAGTTGCATGCATGCCCGGACATCAGGTAAGGCCACTATTCATTGCTACACTATCATTGGGATTTGAACATGTTTCATTGTTGTCCTTTGCATTCATATGTTGTTGCTCAAGTGTGAGCAGGGGTTTGGGATAGTGTAGCCAAGGTTGTGCTAGATTGTGGACTTGTGGGGTATTGCGGTGACCGCGAACAGTAGGCGGTTGACCAGATGTTTATCCTTGCATCAGATTGGGGTTGAGTTTGGTTTATTTATTGCATCAGTTGGGGATTGGGTTTCTATAGTGGATGGAGTTTCCCACTTTGATCATGGTTATGATCCAGTCCTGCTATATTGAGACATGTGCTACAGAGATACTTGTGATACTGATGACAGAGATATTTTACTCGTGTGGGTCGCTCCCCTCGAGTGCCACTCCGGAGGTGTGCTTTCTCGGACCAGCCTTGTGTGCCGGTCTGATACTTATTTTGGATGCGAGCCGTGCGGGCCGATCCCCGGTTCGAGCATGTGTGCAGATTCCGCTGAGCTGGGATGCGAGCCGTGCGGGCCGATCCCGCGGTTCGAGCCTTGTGTGCAGTTCCGCTGAGCTGGGATGCGAGCCGTGCGGGCGATCCCGCGGTTTCGAGATGTGTGCAGAGCGTGAGCAGGCACACCAGTTGTTACTGGTATCCAGATTGGGTTTATTTGGACAGATACTGTTTCTGATGCATGCATACAGTTTTGACAGCATAGTAGTGGTAGTTTTCCTGTTTCAGCATCTTATGTATTTACCACTTCCCTTTTCCCTTTTGCCTCTAGTAGTCCTAGTGGGTGCGTCAGAGTTGAGGTTTTACCCACTAGGGGAGGCTACTGGTTTATCTGGTAGTTCTCACCCCCATTATTTTTTTGTCTTTTCTTCCCCTTTATTTTGCAGAGTCGTCTGCGGGAGCTGCTAGGCCATCGGCAGCTGATCGAGGTAAGGGGATCGCTGAATAGATAGATCTCCTGTGAGGCTGAGAGCTACTAGACAGATATTGTACCCTCCACTCAGACTGTGATATTCTCCTTTTATTTTGGGTCTGGCGTTAGCCAGCTGGTTGTACTATTTTGGTGAGCTGGGAGATTATTGTACTTATTACAGCTGTATTTGTAGTTCCAGTCTGAGATACTATGTGGTTCTTCTATTTCAGCTCTGTATTATGCTCTTTTATTGTTATATTATATCTGAGCAGGTTACCAGCGCTTCGTGTACGCGGAAATTCCGTGTGCACGGCGGATCTGTAGACGAGCCCGGGTCCCGGGGCGTGACAGATTAAGTTGGTATCAGAGCTTAGGGATAGGTCAGTTGGGACTTAGGAAACCCTAGGCTTTTGGCAGACCCTAGGATAATAGGGCATGAGAGACGTGACATTTTGCGAAAGTCGTTGATTTATTTTGTTTGACTCTTCCAGTGGGAGAAGAGAGACCGACATACCCAAATTTCTGGTGTACAGTTATGTTGGCTGAGACAACATAAAGTCACAGAAATAGGGGAATGTCTTTGACTTTCGCTAGATTGGGTCGTGTGGGGTTTTGTTTTCCTGATTTGTGGCTTCTGGTGACAGTATGTCGCCCCTTCGTCGTATTTCCGCCGGGGGTATTCCCACCCCTTCTGAGGAGCCCGAGCAGGCAGTATCTGCTGAGCTGGGAGAACTACGGGCCTTGGTGACCCATTTGGTGGCAAGGAGCTTTCGACAGGACCAGCGTTTGGAGCAGCTGTTGGCACAGAGGAGTGATCCGGCAGTCGGGGAGAGGACCAGGGCTTCTAAGCAGCATGTAGAGAGAAAACGCCCAGCACCGGATGATAATGGACAGACCAGTTCTCGGAGACGGAGGCGACAGTCGAGGCCTCAGCGGCATAGACAGCAGCAGCAGCAGGTAAGGCAGCCTCAGCCTACATTTAGGTGCATTTTCTGCGAGGGTCAGCACACTTCAGGTGCTTGTGACTTGAGGTTCGGCCGCTGTTTCAAGTGTGGACAGCCCGGGCACATACGAGTTACGTGTCCTTCGGGGATAACTGTGGCACCTACCTCGGCGGTTGTTCCTACCACTTCCCAGCTACGACCGGGAGCTTCACCAACAGACCTTCAAGGGGATCAAGTTTCATTCCCCCGCCCTTCTGGAGAGAGACAGCCGTTGTCGAGCAGTCAGGATGACTTGGCGCTGGCGGAGGATTCCACTATAGCTGATCGAGAAGAAGCAGGTATGATTTACTTTCTGGCATAAGGACTCGTACCTCGTCTATATAGGGGCATCTCTTTTATTTAGAAACGTACATCATTGCATAGGGTTAGGAATAGGGCTCTTACCCTGTGCATGAAAGGTGTAGATTCCCGATTGCACTCTGCGTATGGAGAAGTGCTGTTAGTCCCGCCCGATCTAGATCGAGTCCTGGATTATGCCAGCGGACCTGTTGGTCTTATGACAACTGGAGGACTTCGATATGGTCCTCGGGATGGACTGGCTGGCTCGGTGTTTTGTGACTTTTGATTGTGCCACAAAGACCGTCACTTTTAGAGAGCCAGACCAGAAAATATTAGTATTCCGGGGATGTCAGAGCGCTTTCTTTGCCTCTATAATTTCAACTTCCCGAGCGAGGCTGATGATCCGTCGAGAATGTGTAGCCTTTTGGCTAGTGTTGTTGAAGGGCCTACGGCGGCGCCGGACTCGGGGATATCCCTATTGTCCGTGAGTTTCCGGATGTTTTTTCCACCTGAGTTGACTAGCATGCCGCCAGATAGGGAATTGAGTTCGTGATTGACGTAGTTCCAGGAACTGCGCCAATCTCAAAGGCTCCTTACCGGATGGCACCGGCTGAGCTGCGAGAGCTTAAGGCGCAACTTCAGGATTTAATGGATAAGGATTTTTTAGGCCGGGTGTATCACCTTGAGGTGCGCCGGTGCTATTCGAAGATGGGTCACTGCGACTGTGCGTGGACTATAGAGAATTAAATAAAGTGACCATCAAGAACAAGTACCCTTTGCCGCGCAATGACGATTTTTTCGATCAGCTGCAAGGGTCTTGTGTCTTTTCTAAGATAGATTTACTGTCCGGTTACCACCAGTTGAAGGTGAAGGCCAAAGATATCCCGAAGACGGCATTTAGGTCACGGTACGGGCATTATGAGTTACAGTTATGCCTTTTTGGACT
>CM054952.1:4049387-4089928 GCA_029168755.2 Tillandsia fasciculata
TATTAATAGTACTAAGTCATTGGTGTTATTAAGTTTTAACTTTTGGATTAAAAAATATGTGGTTGAGATGATAGTGGGCACCTGGGTTTAATAGGTGGTTGGGAAAATAGTAAAATCTAACGGTGTGAAAATGATTATTAAAGGAGTTGATCTAAAGGTAGAAAACTTTATAGTACCAATGTCTTGGTACTATTAATAATATAGTAGCCAGACTTTCTCTCTCTCTCTCTCTCTCTCCTCTCTCTCTCTCTCTCTCTATATAATATATATATAATATATATATATATATATAGAGAGAAGAGAGCTATGAGAGAGAGGAGGGGTGAGAGGCGAGAGAGATGAGAGAGAGAGAGAGAGAGAGTAGAGCTTATATACTTTCAAAAGTACAAGCCCAACTATGCTTGTGAATTTTTTATTATTAATTTGCATTGAGATTTGTGCGATTGTAAAGTCAACTAAAGAGAGAGAAAGAAAAAATAAATAGTACAAATCTGGATACAAATTCAATAGTAAAAAATTCACAAGCATATTTGGACTTGTGCTTTTGAAAGTATATAAGCCCTACTCTATATATATGCATATATAAAATTGAGCTCATATGCATTTAAAAGCATACGTCATTGATGCTTTTGAGTTTTCGGCCATTGGATGAAATGATGTACGGCTAAGATGATAGTAATCCTATAGGATTTAGTGGGTGCTAGGTGAAATATTATAATTTAAGGGATAAAATTGATTAAAGGGATAGATCTAATGGTGAAAAACTTACAAGCATCAACTGTTTGGTGTTTTAAAAAGGACTATAGCCAAACTATATATATATATATATATATATATATATATATATATATATATATATATATATATATATATATATATATAGAACTCGGCTACTACGTTATTGATAGTAACAAGTCATTGGTGCTATTAGTTTTTACTCATTGGATTAAGAGATGTGTGGTTAGGATGATAGTGAGCCTGTCATGCCCCGGGGTCGAAACTGCGACCCGGGTCCGCCAACAGATCCGTCGCCCATACAGGAAGCCCCGTATAGACGAATCGTCTAACCTGCAAAAAGAAGGATACTATAGCTACACAGATATCAGAGCTGAAAAGTAAACTACTAAAATAAGAAATAATACAACTCCAAAAGTACAAGTCTGAATCTCACTACAAAAGTCTCTCAAAAATAAAACTCTCAAAAGTAACTAAAAACAAAAATCCAGCAGACTGTACTACTAAGCTCCAAAAGGGGTACAGCTAGACTCCAAGTATGGGTAGAGAACTAGCTTGCGACTCCCTCACCTCGATCAGCAACAGAAGGATCAGCAACACCCGCAGAAAACTCTGCAAAACAAATGAGAAGAAAGAGGAAGGGGAGGGGGGAAAAACCCCCAGCGGGTGTGAGAACTACACCAACACGTAGTTCTCAGTGGGTACCGCCACCAAGCCTGACTGTGATGATCCGGACTCCCGCAGGAACTGTGCAACATTAAACAGTGACTGTAGGGAGCTTGTACGGTGAATCGGAGCTTGTAGAATTGAAATTGGACATTTAATATAGACTCTGCGTGAAAATCGGAACAAATGGAATTTTTCGGGAGATTTCGGCAAAATTTCGGATGAGAATTTGGCGAAACGGACGTCGAAAACGGACTCAGCGCGCGAAAACGATCGAAACGGTATATTTACTTTATTTTTTGGGCAAGGTTACTGTTCACGCCGGAGTTACTGTTCCGGCACCCGGCGGCGGCCGCCGGCGAGCGGCGGCGGGCGGCGGCGCACGGCGGCGGGCAGCGGCGCGGCGGCAGGGCAGCGGCGGAGCGCGGAGGAGAGCGGCGCGGGCAGCGCGGGCAGGCGCGGGCAGGGGGCTCGGTGCGCGGTCCATGGGCCAGGCGTGCACCAGGTGCACCGAATCCTTCGCTTGCCACGTGGCGGCACCTGAGTGGCTGGCCGGCTTCTAGAAGCGTCTAGATGGTTGACACGTGGCATGCTCCTATAGGCCGACATTTTTCCGGAGAACCCGGAGCGCGGACCGATCACGTGGACCACGTGGCCACGTGGCGAAATCCGGTTGGCCCTGCACAGGCTGTTTCCTGTTCGGGCGACACGTGGCGCTTCCTGGATGGGCAGTTTCGGTGTTTTGTGTTCGGATCCAGATCCCGTGAGGGAATATACCCTTTTGGCCCATTATATAAGAACCCTCACCCCCCTCTCTTTGCACCTCGGGATGCGGGCCATAGAGAGAGAATTAGGAAAAGTGCCAAATATGAAAGTTGTTCCTCTCTCTCTCTTCTTTCTCTCTCTAGAATCTCAGGAATTTAGGAGTTACAGATAGTGAGATATCTGCGACGCGGCGCACTGCGACGATTTTCTTTTTAGGCCCATTTCCCGTCGCAGTTCCGTCGAAAATTCACTGCGGGCTAACCAGGTGGAATTTTTGGACGATTTTTGCGACAGCACGACCGTAAGAGGTAGGGCTTCGATTTCCGTATTGATCATTTTGCTCCATTTCGTACTTTTGGCACAGTTTTTAGGTCCTCTTTGACCCCCCTTTTTACTGTGATGTTTTTTTGGACAGCACCAACTTCTCCGATTTTTATCTTGACGTAGGAGCGTCAGAACGAGGCGTTTTAAGAGTCGATTTTGATCTACTCTTCGCGAGGAACGCAACCGTGATTTTTCTGGGATTTTAGGAGCTCATTTTAGAGGTGAAAAATTCCTCTTTTTCCGTGCTGTCTGAAAAACAGCAAATTTTGTGCTTTTTGGGATTTGTATTTATACCGGGAGCGTTGATTTGCAGGATTTGAGGACTGTGGACAACCAGGAGACTACCTGGGGTGTTATTTGAGCTGCTCGAGGTGGGCGGTTGTTGCTTACCTCATTTTTGACAAGCTCACTGGGATTATTAGAAATCCCCTAAAATATGACAATTAACGAGAACAATTGGGACAAAGTAACACGATAATTGATGAGAATCATTGGGACTACTAACAGGACTACTAACAGGACTACTAACAGGACAATTAATGAGAACCATTGGGACAAATTAATATGACAAATGACAAGGACCATTGGGACAAACTCCCCTAAAATTTAATATAACCCCACAAATGATATGATGACTTATATTGGGACACTGTGATTGAGACAAAGGCCATGATCTCGCATGCAAATGACTTTTATTCAGTAAATCAATTGTTTTTAAACCTTTGACACTATTTTACGACTTTTAAAAATAAAGACAGTTGCATGCATGCCCGGACATCAGGTAAGGCCACTATTCATTGCTACACTATCATTTTGGGATTTGAACATGTTTCATTATTGTCCTTTGCATTCATATGTTGTTGCTCAAGTGTGAGCAGGGGTCTGGGATAGTGTAGCCAAGGTTGTGCTAGATTATGGACTTGTGGGGTATTGCGGTGACCGCGAACAGTAGGCGGTTGACCAGATGTTTATCCTTGCATCAGATTGGGGGTTGAGTTTGGTTTATTTATTGCATCAGTTGGGGATTGGGTTTCTATAGTGGATGGAGTTTCCCACTTTGATCATGGTTATGATCCAGTCCTGCTATATTGAGACATGTGCTACAGAGATACTTGTGATACTGATGACAGAGATATTTTACTCGTGTGGGTCGCTCCCCTCGAGTGCCACTCCGGAGGTGTGCTTTCTCGGACCCAGCCTTGTGTGCCGGTCTGATACTTATTTTGGGATGCGAGCCGTGCGGGCCGATCCCGCGGTTTCGAGCCATGTGTGCAGATTCCGCTGAGCTGGGATGCGAGCCGTGCGGGCCGATCCCGCGGTTTCGAGCCTTGTGTGCAGATTCCGCTGAGCTGGGATGCGAGCCGTGCGGGCCGATCCCGCGGTTTCGAGCCTTGTGTGCAGATTCCGCTGAGCAGGCAACACCAGTTGTTACTGGTATCCAGATTGGGTTTATTTGGACAGATACTGTTTCTGATGCATGCATACAGTTTTGACAGCATAGTAGTGGTAGTTTACCTGTTTCAGCATCTTATGTATTTTACCGCTTCCCCTTTTCCCTTTTGCCTCTAGTAGTCCTAGTGGGTGCGTCAGAGTTGAGGTTTTACCCACTAGGGGAGGCTGCTGGTTTATCTGGTAGTTCTCACCCCCATTATTATTTTCTGTCTTTTCCCTTCCCCTTCATTTTCGCAGAGTCGTCTGTGGGAGCTGCTGGGCCATCAGCGGCAGATCGAGGTAAGGGGATCGCTGAATAGATAGATCTCCTGTGAGGCTGAGAGCTACTAGACAGATATTGTACCCTCCACTCAGACTGTGATATTCTCCTTTCATTTTGGGGTCTGGCGTTAGCCAGCTGGTTGTACTATTTTGGTGAGCTGGGAGATTATTGTACATATTACTGCTGTACTTGTGGTTCCAGTCTGAGATACTATGTAGTTCTTCTATTTCAGCTCTGTATTATGCTCTTTTATTGTTATATTATATCTGAGCAGGTTACCAGCGCTTCGTGTACGCGGAAAATTCCGTGTGCACGGCGGATCTGTAGACGAGCCCGGGTCCCGGGGCGTGACAGATTAAGTTGGTATCAGAGCTTAGGGATAGGTCAGTTGGGACTTAGGAAACCCTAGGCTTTTGGCAGACCCTAGGATAATAGGGCATGAGAGACGTGACATTTTGCGAAAGTCGTTGATTTATTTTGTTTGACTCTTCCAGTGGGAGAAGAGAGACCGACATACCCAAATTTCTGGTGTACAGTTATGTTGGCTGCAGACAACATAAAGTCACAGAAATAGGGGAATGTCTTTGACTTTCGCTAGATTGGGTCGTGTGGGGTTTTGTTTTCCTGATTTGTGGCTTCTGGTGACAGTATGTCGCCCCTTCGTCGTATTTCCACCGGGGGCATTCCCACCCCTTCTGAGGAGCCCGAGCAGGCGGTATCTGCTGAGCTGGGAGAACTACGGGCCTTGGTGACCCATTTGGTGGCAAGGAGCTTTCGACAGGACCAGCGTTTGGAGCAGCTGTTGGCACAGAGGAGTGATCCGGCAGTCGGGGAGAGGACCAGGGCTTCTAAGCAGCATGTAGAGAGAAAACGCCCAGCACCGGATGATAATGGACAGACCAGTTCTCGGAGACGGAGGCGACAGTCGAGGCCTCAGCGGCATAGGCAGCAGCAGCAGCAGGTAAGGCAGCCTCAGCCTACATTTAGGTGCATTTTCTGCGAGGGTCAGCACACTTCAGGTGCTTGTGACTTGAGGTTCGGCCGCTGTTTCAAGTGTGGACAGCCCGGGCACATACGAGTTACGTGTCCTTCGGGGATAACTGTGGCACCTACCTCGGCGGTTGTTCCTACCACTTCCCAGCTACGACCGGGAGCTTCACCAACAGACCTTCAAGGGGATCAAGTTTCATTCCCCCGCCCTTCTGGAGAGAGACAGCCGTTGTCGAGCAGTCAGGATGACTTGGCGCTGGCGGAGGATTCCACTATAGCTGACCGAGAAGAAGCAGGTATGATTTACTTTCTGGCATAAGGACTCGTACCTCGTCTATATAGGGGCATCTCTTTTATTTGTAAGAAACGTACATCATTGCATAGGTTAGGAATAGGGCTCTTACCCTGTGCATGAAAGGTGTAGATTCCCGATTGCACTCTGCGTATGGAGAAGTGCTGTTAGTCCCGCCCGATCTAGATCGAGTCCTGGATTATGCCAGCGGACCTGTTGGTCTTATGACAACTGGAGGACTTCGATATGGTCCTCGGGATGGACTGGCTGGCTCGGTGTTTTGTGACTTTTGATTGTGCCGCAAAGACCGTCACTTTTAGAGAGCCAGACCAGAAAATATTAGTATTCCGGGGATGTCAGAGCGCTTTCTTTGCCTCTATAATTTCGACTTCCCGAGCGAGGCTGATGATCCGTCGAGAATGTGTAGCCTTTTTGGCTAGTGTTGTTGAAGGGCCTACGGCGGCGCCGGGACTCGGGGATATCCCTATTGTCCGTGAGTTTCCGGATGTTTTTCCACCTGAGTTGACTAGCATGCCGCCAGATAGGGAAATTGAGTTCGTGATTGACGTAGTTCCAGGAACTGCGCCAATCTCAAAGGCTCCTTACCGGATGGCACCGGCTGAGCTGCGAGAGCTTAAGGCGCAACTTCAGGATTTAATGGATAAGGATTTTATTAGGCCGGGTGTATCACCTTGAGGTGCGCCGGTGCTATTCGAAGATGGGTCACTGCGACTGTGCGTGGACTATAGAGAATTAAATAAAGTGACCATCAAGAACAAGTACCCTTTGCCGCGCAATGACGATCTTTTCGATCAGCTGCAAGGGTCTTGTGTCTTTTCCAAGATAGATTTACTGTCCGGTTACCACCAGTTGAAGGTGAAGGCCAAAGATATCCCGAAGACGGCATTTAGGTCACGGTACGGGCATTATGAGTTACAGTTATGCCTTTTTGGACTGACTAATGCCCCTGCCACATTCATGGATTTAATGAACCGGATTTTTCGACCATACTTAGACCGATTCGTGGTAGTTTTCATTAATGATATCTTGGTCTACTCCCGAAGTGATGCGGAGCATGAGGAGCACCTGAGGGTGGTGCTGCAACTTCTGCGAGAGAAGAAGTTGTTTGCCAAACTGACAAAACGCGAGTTTTGGCTTCGGGAGATAGTCTCCTTAGGCCATATGATTTCCGCCACAGGTGTGGCGGGGGACCCAGCAAAGATTGAGGCGGTTCGGGATTGGCCCCGACCAACGACGGTTTCTGAGATACGTAGCTTTATGAGTTTAGCTGGATATTACCGTCGGTTTGTGGAAGGCTTTGCGAAGCTCTCCACACCCCTCACTCGCTTGACGCGTAAGGGAGTGAAGTTTATCTGGAGTGAGGACTGTCAAAGGAGTTTTGAGGAGCTGAAGAATAGACTGATGACCGCTCCTATCCTTTCCCTCCCTGTTATGGGAAAAAGGATATGTGATCTACAGCGATGCATCACACAGCGGACTTGGTTGTGTGTTGATGCAGAAGGGAGGGTAATTGCTTATGCATCGAGGCAACTCAAAGATTACGAGAAGAATTACCCTACCCATGACTTAGAGCATGCTGCTGTAGTGGTTGCACTAAAACTCTGGCGTCATTATCTGTATAGAGAGCACTGTGAAATCTACACCGACCACAAGAGTCTAAAGTACCTGTTTACACAAAAGGAGCTGAATTTGAGGCAACCACCCAGGCAAGGCTAATGTGGTCGCTGACGCCTTGAGTAGGAGGGCGGTGCAAAGTTTGTCTATGTTGATCACAGACCAGGCACCGCTATTAGAGGAGTGAGACAATTCGAGTTAGAGATTGTGTCCCCTGGGGTCACTGCTAGACTGACATCTTTAGTCTTGCAGCCCACTCTGCTGGACCGGATCAGGAAGAAACAGAGTGAGGACCCCCCCCCACTTGATCAGGACTAGAAATCAGACTTTGCGGGGGATACCTCAGGAGTACTTAGGTACAGGAACCGAGCATGTGTGCCAGTAGATGCGGGATCAGAGAGCAGATATTGCGAGAGGCCCATTATACACCTTATACCCTACATCCTGGTGGGACTAAGATGTATAAGGACCTCAAGGCACACTTTTGGTGGAATGGCATATCGGGAGATTTGTGGCTCAGTGTTTAACTTGCCAACAAGTGAAGGCTGTGCATCGAGTGCCAGCTGGCAAGTTACAGAGTCTCCCAATTCCCCAGTGGAAATGGGACCACATTACGATGGATTTCGTGGTCGGATTGCCGAGGGCACAGGGAGGAGCAGACGCTATCTGGGTAGTCGTGGATCGACTTACCAAGTCGGCGCACTTTCTGCCCATGCAGACTACGTGGCCACTTGAGCGACTAGCCCAGCTATATCTGGATGAGATAGTAAGACTACATGGAGTACCAGCCTCCATTGTTTCGGATAGAGACCCGAGGTTTGTTTCGCATTTCTGGAGAAGTTTGCAAACGGCCTTGGGGACTGAACTCAGGTTCAGTACAGCTTTTCATCCGCAGACTGATGGGCAGTCTGAGCGGACGATACAAATCCTGGAGGACATGCTTAGGGCTTGCGTCTTGGATTTCGGCGGAGGGTGGATTCGACACTTATCGTTGGCAGAGTTCGCGTACAACAATAGCTTTCAAGCGAGCATTCAGATGGCTCCGTTTGAAGCATTGTATGGACGCAAGTGTCGATCACCACTTTATTGGAGTGACGTGGGCGAGAGGCGGACCTTGGGACCAGATGTGTTGTTAGAGGCAGAAGAGAAGGTCCGGGTGATTCGGAAGCATCTTCAGACCGCCCAAAGCCGACAAAGGAGTTATGCCGATGTTCGGCGACGAGACTTAGAATTTCAAGTTGGAGATCATGTATTCCTGAAAGTCTCGCCGTCCAAAGGAATCCGGAGATTCGGCATTCATGGGAAACTTAGCCCCGATACATAGGACCCTTTGAGATACGAGGAGCGCCCACTGCGAATTCTGGATCGAGAGGTGAGCATTGCGCGGTCGGGCCATTCCCTATGTGAAGATCCAATGAAGCAATCATGACGAGCGCGAGGCTACATGGGAGCTTGAGTCGGAGATGAGGGACGCCACCCCTACCTATTTGAGACTTTGGACTAAGGACTGTGGTTGAGTCTCGTTTCGAGGACGAAACTCTTTTTAGTGGGGGAGGATGTGATGATCCGGACTCCCGCAGGAACTGTGCAACATTAAACAGTGACTGTAGGGAGCTTGTACGGTGAATCGGAGCTTGTAGAATTGAAATTGGACATTTAATATAGACTCTGCGTGAAAATCGGAACAAATGGAATTTTTCGGGAGATTTCGGCAAAATTTCGGATGAGAATTTGGCGAAACGGACGTCGAAAACGGACTCAGCGCGCGAAAACGATCGAAACGGTATATTTACTTTATTTTTTGGGCAAGGTTACTGTTCACGCCGGAGTTACTGTTCCGGCGGCCGGGCGGCGGCCGCCGGCGAGCGGCGGCGGGCGGCGGCGCACGGCGGCGGGCAGCGGCGCGGCGGCAGGGCAGCGGCGGAGCGCGGAGGAGAGCGGCGCGGGCAGCGCGGGCAGGCGCGGGCAGGGGGCTCGGTGCGCGGTCCATGGGCCAGGCGTGCACCAGGTGCACCGAATCCTTCGCTTGCCACGTGGCGGCACCTGAGTGGCTGGCCGGCTTCTAGAAGCGTCTAGATGGTTGACACGTGGCATGCTCCTATAGGCCGACATTTTTCCGGAGAACCCGGAGCGCGGACCGATCACGTGGACCACGTGGCCACGTGGCGAAATCCGGTTGGCCCTGCACAGGCTGTTTCCTGTTCGGGCGACACGTGGCGCTTCCTGGATGGGCAGTTTCGGTGTTTTGTGTTCGGATCCAGATCCCGTGAGGGAATATACCCTTTTGGCCCATTATATAAGAACCCTCACCCCCCTCTCTTTGCACCTCGGGATGCGGGCCATAGAGAGAGAATTAGGAAAAGTGCCAATATGAAAGTTGTTCCTCTCTCTCTCTTCTTTCTCTCTCTAGAATCTCAGGAATTTAGGAGTTACAGATAGTGAGATATCTGCGACGCGGCGCACTGCGACGATTTTCTTTTTAGGCCCATTTCCCGTCGCAGTTCCGTCGAAAATTCACTGCGGGCTAACCAGGTGGAATTTTTGGACGATTTTTGCGACAGCACGACCGTAAGAGGTAGGGCTTCGATTTCCGTATTGATCATTTTGCTCCATTTCGTACTTTTGGCACAGTTTTTAGGTCCTCTTTGACCCCCCTTTTTACTGTGATGTTTTTTGGACAGCACCAACTTCTCCGATTTTTATCTTGACGTAGGAGCGTCAGAACGAGGCGTTTTAAGAGTCGATTTTGATCTACTCTTCGCGAGGAACGCAACCGTGATTTTTCTGGGATTTTAGGAGCTCATTTTAGAGGTGAAAAATTCCTCTTTTTCCGTGCTGTCTGAAAAACAGCAAATTTGTGCTTTTTGGGATTTGTATTTATACCGGGAGCGTTGATTTGCAGGATTTGAGGACTGTGGACAACCAGGAGACTACCTGGGGTGTTATTTGAGCTGCTCGAGGTGGGCGGTTGTTGCTTACCTCATTTTTGACAAGCTCACTGGGATTATTAGAAATCCCCTAAAATATGACAATTAACGAGAACAATTGGGACAAAGTAACACGATAATTGATGAGAATCATTGGGACTACTAACAGGACTACTAACAGGACTACTAACAGGACAATTAATGAGAACCATTGGGACAAATTAATATGACAAATGACAAGGACCATTGGGACAAACTCCCCTAAAATTTAATATAACCCCACAAATGATATGATGACTTATATTGGGACACTGTGATTGAGACAAAGGCCATGATCTCGCATGCAAATGACTTTTATTCAGTAAATCAATTGTTTTTAAACCTTTGACACTATTTTACGACTTTTAAAAATAAAGACAGTTGCATGCATGCCCGGACATCAGGTAAGGCCACTATTCATTGCTACACTATCATTTTGGGATTTGAACATGTTTCATTATTGTCCTTTGCATTCATATGTTGTTGCTCAAGTGTGAGCAGGGGTCTGGGATAGTGTAGCCAAGGTTGTGCTAGATTATGGACTTGTGGGGTATTGCGGTGACCGCGAACAGTAGGCGGTTGACCAGATGTTTATCCTTGCATCAGATTGGGGTTGAGTTTGGTTTATTTATTGCATCAGTTGGGGATTGGGTTTCTATAGTGGATGGAGTTTCCCACTTTGATCATGGTTATGATCCAGTCCTGCTATATTGAGACATGTGCTACAGAGATACTTGTGATACTGATGACAGAGATATTTTACTCGTGTGGGTCGCTCCCCTCGAGTGCCACTCCGGAGGTGTGCTTTCTCGGACCCAGCCTTGTGTGCCGGTCTGATACTTATTTTGGGATGCGAGCCGTGCGGGCCGATCCCGCGGTTTCGAGCCATGTGTGCAGATTCCGCTGAGCTGGGATGCGAGCCGTGCGATCCCGCGGTTTCGAGCCTTGTGTGCAGATTCCGCTGAGCTGGGATGCGAGCCGTGCGGGCCGATCCCGCGGTTTCGAGCCTTGTGTGCAGATTCCGCTGAGCAGGCAACACCAGTTGTTACTGGTATCCAGATTGGGTTTATTTGGACAGATACTGTTTCTGATGCATGCATACAGTTTTGACAGCATAGTAGTGGTAGTTTACCTGTTTCAGCATCTTATGTATTTTACCGCTTCCCCTTTTCCCTTTTGCCTCTAGTAGTCCTAGTGGGTGCGTCAGAGTTGAGGTTTTACCCACTAGGGGAGGCTGCTGGTTTATCTGGTAGTTCTCACCCCCATTATTATTTTCTGTCTTTTCCCTTCCCCTTCATTTTCGCAGAGTCGTCTGTGGGAGCTGCTGGGCCATCAGCGGCAGATCGAGGTAAGGGGATCGCTGAATAGATAGATCTCCTGTGAGGCTGAGAGCTACTAGACAGATTTTGTACCCTCCACTCAGACTGTGATATTCTCCTTTCATTTTGGGGTCTGGCGTTAGCCAGCTGGTTGTACTATTTTGGTGAGCTGGGAGATTATTGTACATATTACTGCTGTACTTGTGGTTCCAGTCTGAGATACTATGTAGTTCTTCTATTTCAGCTCTGTATTATGCTCTTTTATTGTTATATTATATCTGAGCAGGTTACCAGCGCTTCGTGTACGCGGAAAATTCCGTGTGCACGGCGGATCTGTAGACGAGCCCGGGTCCCGGGGCGTGACACTGACGGTCTGCCCACTAAATCTACTATAGGCATAAAATAACAGGAAATAGTACTAATGTAAAGATAAGCTGGAAAGAAATCTACAGCTATCATGCCTCTACCTACAATGCTCAATGGGTGATACAGATGAAAATGATGCATCGACTCTAACCCAATATACTCAATCAACCCAATCACAGTGACTGCCACATGGGGTCCAGTCAAACCTGCGCCCACCTACTGCCATTACATCCACGGAGGACTGGACTTACGTAGGGCGTCCGTGACTGCCTAAAAAAGGCCCAGCCAGAGGGACTGCGTCGACAAGTCGCGATAGCAAAGTAATAGGCTTAACTCCGGAGTGGCACTCGAGGGGCGCGACCCCACCGAGGAAAGTATCTGCGCATCTCTGTCGAGCTCAATATGGCTCATCCAGGCTATAGTCCAATCCACGATCAACAAGATCGACAGTACCCAAATCACCTCTCTAACTCACTAACAGGAAATACTCGAACAGTCAGGACCGCTGTCAACCCAACGGCTCCCTAAATAGGACATCAACTCAACATGCAAACTCACTAGCTGGGTATACTCCACAGCCGACAACAATGAAGGGTCTGGAAACCCCGAAAGACTAGAACCTACAACTCAAATCAAACAAGAACAGGCTCTAGGCATAGCCTCTCATTGTTCTCAACCCAAAGAAAAAGGCAGCCCTTAGAACCCAGACCACTCGAATCCTCTCGAGTGGAAAAGTTTACAGAAAAAATGTGACATTTATTACTGAAAACCATTTTTCACTCAAACCCACGCGGGGTGAGGACTAAAAGTAGTTCCTTTTTGAAAAACCATCTTGATTTGAGGAAAACGCATTTTTAATGATTTTTAGTTCTTTTAGGAAAAATAGTTAGAAAACAAGTTTTTATTCCCAAACCCAGAAGGGCTAATGCCTTCGTCCAATCAGACAAGAATAGACTCCGGCGACCCTTCGATGTTTGGAAGAAAACATTGGTTGATTAAAATCATGTGTGTCCAAAAAGGTTCTGAGTTCAAGGTCCTGCTATCACTGGTATACTACTGCCACTAACACAATGGCGACACATGAATCAGAGAAACACGACATCCCGAAACCACCGTTTACCCAAACGGCTCCCGCCACAGATATAAGACCAGCTACATCTACCAAACTCCACTCTGCCCCCAAGCATGAGTGTAACATGCATCCCACACTAAGAGAAATTTCGACCACTCAGCCCACTACCCGGGCGAGGAAAACACTATGTCCAGGAATAGAGAGTAAAGTGTGGATGTCTAAAGCATAAATAAACCTAGCCCAAGTGAGAGTTTTCTACTAGTCTGGTTACACATGCAACATATGACAGGGTGCTAGGTCAAGTTTCAATAATAGCATTTAGTTTAACTAAAGCAAGATCAGAGAACATTAACCAACATGATTTCAATAACAACACAGAAAAGACAACATCTCTCTCTCTAACATGCATTCTAACATATCTCACAATCATGCATGCTTTCTATACAATAGAATTAATGAACCGTCCACCGGATTTGAAAACGAAGCAACCCACCTGAAGCGCGCGTCAATCGAAGATCCAAATAAGCTGAAACTGAACGGGAACAATTCTCAGATTCCCACGATTTCAACGAGTCCAAAAACACTAGAAAACTCCTCCTGAGTACAAAGATATGGTCCAAACATTGCAATAAGCAAAAATTTCCACCAACACAAGTTGCTGTAAAATCAGTCCAGAAAATGCTTAAATACCACCTGCGAGATAATCTCCAAAAATTCTAATAAAAATACGACGGCGATCCTCGCGAAGCGTAGATGTCAATCGAGTCCTCACAGGCCGAAATCCGATACCCGAGCGCGGAGATAAAAATTCGACAAGCCTCCGCTGTCCAGAAAAACCACCAGCAGGAAAGGGGTTCAAAGATGCCTCGTAAATCGTTCCAAGAACTCAGAATGAAGCAAGGTGATCAACACCGAAATCGAAGGCCTACCTCTCATGAAACTAATGCGGCAAAAATCGTCCAAGAACTCCTTCGGGGTAGCTCTGGGGACCTCGTGGACCGAATTGCGACGAAAAAGGCCTCCGAAGAAAGAACGTCGCAGTGCGCCGAATCGCAGAAATCGCCGATATCGAGATCTCCAAATATCATCAAATCTCTGTGGGAGATGGAGAACAGGTGGAAGGAGCTCTGCTAAAATCCCTACTCGAAAAAACCCAGCAAAAAGAAAGAAGAGAAGGAGAGGAAGCCAATTTATAGCCAAAGAAAATAGGGAAAAAATACACTTTTGGGTGCGTTTTCGAGCGCCCGAAACTTCCGAGAGCCGAACAGCGCACACCAAAGGCAGCGCTCGGATCATTCTGGGCGCGCCACGTGTCTCGGAGCACCACGCAGCGTGGCACGGCCAACCGGGACGCGCCACGTGGCCCAACCGCGCAGGGGGGAGCGGGTGGCGCGGCCCAACCGCGGGGCGCCGCGTGGCGCGCCCGCATGCGCGCCATGCCGGGCCCACCTGCCCCGCGCCTCTGGGTGGACCGCGCGCACTACGCCGTCCACTCAAGGGCCGCCACGTGGCCCCCGCCCCGCTCCACGCCTCCCGCGTGGACCGCGCGCGCTACGCCCACCTATCCGGGGCCGCCACGTGTCCTCCCTTCGGTCCACAGCTCCCCCAATGCACCAGAACGCGCAGAAAACTTCTGGGTGTCCATTTTTGGGCACCCGGACTTAGAAAAATACAAGTAAATAGTCAATTTTCGACGTTTTTTCGCACTGAATCCAAATCCGACCTCGGATTAGCCTGAAGCCCTTTCTAAAATCCGACGAAAATAGTCGGAAGACAGGCTCAATCCAGAAGCCTCACAAAGTTCGTCCAACGTGTCCAATTGACGCGTTGCGGGTCCAACACACCAATAATAGGTGTTCCACAACATGGGTCATGGGAAAAAGCCACACGGGGATCGGGGCTACTACAGAGCCCCTAGGATTTAGTGGGTGGTTGAAGAAATATTTTAATCTATTGGGTGGAAATGATCGAAGGGGTAGATCTAATGGTGAAAAAGTTTGTAGCACCAAGTGCTTGGTGCTATCGATAGCATAGTAGCCGGACTATATATATATATATATATATATATATATATATATATATATATATATATATATATATATATATATATATATATATATATATATATATATATATATATATAATCCTTAGGTTTTTCCCTTAAGTTAATGCTACTAATTTCAACCTAGATTTCCCTCATAGGTTTCATGCAACACATCTTGACCTCTTAACCTAGGTTTTCTCCTAAGTCAAATGTCACTTAACCTCATACAAGAATAACTTTTATCTAGGTTTTATATACACTTGTCACTTAGCGTTAAACCCTAACATGGTTGTGATCATACATTATCTACGCAACTAGTCTTACTAGCATGCTTCTAGATTCAAAAAGTAAAGGAAAAGAATATAGAGCACCATTTTCGGTAGAATCCCCCACCTTATGTTCTCTTTGAAAAAAGAAGGGGTTTGATCTCTCAAATCACCAAGAAATACCCTAAAAATGGGAATAGAGCTTATAAAAGATCGTTTCATGTATTTTAAATCCATAAAAACTCAAAACTTCTAAAACCCTAAAAACTTACCTCTTATTCTTGCTTCAAAAATATAGAGAAGAGAATCCTTTCCACCCCTAAGGTTCTCCTTTGGAAGTCTCCTTCAAGCCTCTTGCCTTCTAGGAGATCAATCCTTTCAATCTTCCAAGCTAGGGTTTCTCTCCCAAGCTTCTAGAGAAAGAAAAGGAGAAGAGAAATGAGAAAGAGAGGTAGGAGTGAGTGTTCGTTGTGTTGGAGAGAGGGTTTAAGCCATCTTAACCCTAGATAAACCCTCCAATTAAGCATGGTTCAACAACTTTGCATCTACTATTAGGAGCTTAGAGTACCGGTACACAGGCTGGGGTACCGGTACGCGGACTGGGGTACCAGTACCCGGTTTTTGGTTCCGATACGCCAACACTTGGAATCTCCAACCCGAGAGCTCGATTTTCCTGCTTTCTATAGGGTACCGATACGTGCCTTGGGCTACCGATACACCATGCTACAATCTGCAGTTTTGCAGATTTCAACTCTCCGAGCTCGCTTTCCAACTCAATTTGGTCCGAAAGGCTTTTGCTTTGAACCAACACACTCCTAACTCATCTTTAATAGCATTTTAAACATACTTGGAGTGACTTAGCCGCACTTTGCTATTTAGCGAAAGCCGGAGCACTATATCTCTCCCTCCTTATAGGAGTTTCGTCCGCGAAACTAAAATCTCGCATACCTTAGCTTATTTTTCAAATAAGTGAGGGTTCCGCTCCTGCATTGTGCTCTCGAGCTCTCAGGTGGCCTCTCGCTCATCATGGTTAGCCCACAACACCTTCACGTATGTGATGAAACAGTTCCTCAACTTCTTCTCTTGCCTATCGACTATCTTCCACAAGTACTCATCATAGCTCAAGTCCTCCCGTAGATTCGGTGGTGGGTAGTCGATCGCGTGAGCCTGGTCATGAACATACTGGCGAAGTTGGGATACATGAAAAACGTCGTGTACTCTCGCCAACTCTGGATGCAATGCCACTCTGTAAGCCACAGGGTCGACCCGCTCCAATACCTCGTAGGGGCCAATAAAGCGGGGACTTAGCTTCCCCCTCATTCCAAATCGCACCACACCTTTAGTGGGTGATGCCTTCAAAAATACATGATCCCCAACGCCAAACTCCAAGTCACGCCACCTTTTGTCGGCGTAACGCTTTTGCCAACTTTACGCCGTCACTAATCGTTGACGCGCAATTCTCACTTTCTCCTCAGCCTCCTGTAACACATCTGGGCCCAAGGTTGATCTTTCACTGACCTCACTCTAATGCAACGAAGATCAGCACTTCCTGCCATACAACGCCTCAAAGGGTGACATCTTGATATTGGCCTGGAAGCTATTGTTGTAGGCGAATTCCACAATAGGCAAATACTGCTGCCATCCGGCGCCATAATCCAAAACACATGCCCTCAACATATCCTCGAGGATTTGATTTGTCCTCTCAAATTACCCATCTCTCCAAGGATGATATGTGGTGCTAAAGTCGAGGCGTATCCCAAGAGTCCCGTGAAAGCTTTTCCAAAACTGTGAAACGAACCGGGAATCCCGATCTGACACGATAGAAACGGGTACTCCATAAAGGCACATAATCTCATCAATGTACAATTGCGCCAACTTGTCCCTCGACCACGTGGTGTGGATTGGCAAAAAATGTGCCGCTTTGGTCAATCGATCCACCACCACCCATATCGCGTCGTGGCCCGTTTGTGATCTAGGCAAGCCCACGATGAAGTCCATCGTGATATTCTCCCACTTCCAAACAGGTATCGGTAAGCTTTGGAGTTTGCCCGTCGGAAGTCGATGCTCGACTTTAACTTGTTGGCACACTAGGCAATAAACCACAAAGTGCCCAACATCCTTCTTCATGCCCGGCCACCAGAAATGCATCCTCAAATCCTTGTACATTTTGGTGCCGCCGGGGTGGATCGTATACGGTGATAGGTGTGCCTCCTGGAGAATGTCATTGCGGATTTCCTTATCGCTAGGTACGCACACCCGACCCCGAAATTTCAAGACTCCCTTTGAGTCCACACTAAAGTCCGCAGCACGCCCGCCCTCAATGTCAGACTGCACATTTTGGAGTTTCTCGTCAACGGCTTGCTTTTCTTTGATTCTCTCCAACGAGGTGGGTTGCACTCGAAGCGTCATAAGTGTCGCGGGTGCGCTAGGAGCCACAACTTCCAATCCAAGCCATCGCATATCTGCTTGCAACGGGTACTGATCGGTGATAATCATGACGAGGTTTTCCACGAACTTCCTGCTCAAAGCGTCGGCCACTACGTTTGCTTTTCCCGGGTGGTATAGGATAATAACATAGTAGCCATTTAGTAGCTCAAGCCACTGACGCTGCCTCAGATTCAACTCCTTCTGAGTAAATAGGTACTTGAGGCTCTTGTGATCCGTGTAGATCTCACAATACTCGCCATATACGTAATGCCACCATGTAAGAGTTAGAGTTATGGATTCATCTTGCACATCAGTAAACCTAGTGTTTAGCCCTAATAGTGTAAACGGGAAAAAAAACTAGAGTTGTAGCCCTATAATTGTATGAGTAAAAAAACCTAGATGCAGGTTACTTTTGTATGATGATGGACATAGGAAGAACCTAGGTCAACAAGTGTGCCATTGAACTTAGGGATGAACCTAAGGGGAAGCAAGGTAGAGTTTTCACATCGAGTAAATGAACTCTAGGTTAGAGTGGCATGGTATGAGAAAATTGGTGTCCTTGGGACATCGTGGCACCCTAGGATTTAAAACTTAGGGTTAGTGAGTTGAGCCTAAGTGAATTGGTGTCTCTGGGGCATCTTAGAACCCTAGAGCCTTGAACTTAGGGTAAAAGTGAAAAAAAACGTAAACATCACTTCCGAATTTGAGACTCGTTAATTGGGAGGGTCACACATAAGTCAACTCCCAGGGCAGGGCCCATCGGACGAGATATTTCTGGAAAGGTTATAAAGTTTGAATGAAATTAAAGAACAAGTTAGTGTCCATGGGACATATGTTATACCCTAGAGTCATGAACTTAGGGTCTAAAGAGAGAATTGATTAAATAAGAGAATTTGAACATAAAATTGGTGTCCTTGGAGCATCCTGGCTACCTTAGAGTCTTGAACTTAGGGTAAAGGTGAAAAGAAAAGGTAAAAGATAAGTGTCTTTCGGATTTGAGACTCGTCAATTAATTGGGAAAGTCGCGCTTATGCCGACTCCCAGGGCAGGGCCCGTCGGACGAGATACTTCCGGAAAGGTAATAAAGTTGAATGAACTTAAAGATAATAAAGCTTCCGGAAGCGAATTAATGCCAACGGGAGGATGCGAGCATATTTCGACTCCCGGGGTGGAGAGTGAGAGTATATCTCGACTCCCCGAGCAAATGAATGCTAATGTGCCTTAAACTCATTCAAGGAATGATGGAGAGGGTGCGTGCACCAATTGACTCTCCGAGTAAATGGCTCTAAAGAGACCCAAGCAACCGCCGAGTAGGGAGGGTGCGAGCATATGTCGACTTCCTACGAAGCAACTTATATGAAACTTAAATAATAAAATGATTAGAGTGATAGGCGGCGGTCGGGTTAGGTGTAACCCTTGAGTACCGGCATAGTGGCCGAGATATGATTTAGTAGCCTAGCGTGGCATGGTTTAGTAGCATTGTGGCATCGAGCATGAACTAGTAGTGTAACGATTTTCATTCCTGCATACTAGTGTAGTATTTACTGCTTTCCTATATATCTTACTACGAATGCTTCTATTGGACCAAGAGGCGTAGAGCATGTTTCTCGGTGGATGAACCCACTGAGAACTATTCGTAGTTCTCATACCCCATGGTTTTCACCTTTTTGCAAATCCAAATACAATCGGTGAAGCACGCGACAGAGGCAAGGACCCGACAGTATAATAGACCTAGAGGGTTTAGCTTTTGTTTACCATTTTATATACAGAGTGAACTTCTTTTTTTTAGTGAGTAAAGAGAAAAAAAAAATGTAAATAAATATGTACTTAATGTTCATTTTAGTATCATACCTTTCAGCTTTATCCTGTATGTTGTATGTTTAAGTTAAAAGTTTTAGTTATTCGCACTCTTATACATGTATCACATTGTATTTCTTGTGTTTTGAGTTGTGTCGTTTCTTTCGAGTGTAGGGGAGGTCATGCTCGATTGGTGGGTCTGTTGGTGTACCAGAACTGACCAAATTGGTGATCTCGGGGCGTGACAGTTGGAAAATCCGAGGAATTTAAATTCCAACCTCGTCTTGGCACTCATTTAGGGTAATGAACGCAAAATTGGTGATTTCGGCCCGTTTTCACAAATTGACCTCCTTAATGTCGTCGCCTACGAAATTAAACGTATTAGGCGAATTTTTAGAATTCTCGATTAGGGATTTACATAATCAAATTAGATCAAAACCCTAAAAATTCTAAAACCCTACTTAAAACCCTAAAAATTCATTTTCTTGGATTAAACCTAAAAATCCCAAGGATTCATGTAAGAATCTTGTTTAGAATCTTGTGGGGGTTCCCAAATATCTCAATTTTAAAGGATTTAACCCCAGCTCTAAACCAAAACCCATAAAACTCATCTTATCTCTCACGAAAACCGAGCTCCCAAGCCTTCTTCTTCTTCTTCTCCAAGCCTTTTTCCTCTCCGACCCTATAGCTTAGAGGTGGATTCTAGAGAGAAAGAAATGGGAGAGTATGAGGGAGTGTAAGAGAGAAAGAGAGTGTATGTGTGTGTTCAGGTGAGAAAGAAAAGCCAACGAACCCATAAAAGCCCTCTAATTCACCTTCCTGAACCGGCCTAGACCTGGGCAAACTAGGTCTAGGTGGACCGGTCCATGGGAGAAGTTTTGAGACTTCTTTTTGCAACCTACTTTTCTGACAGCGTCAAACAATAGATGGAGGAGAATTTCAAAAGCCTTCATCAGGGGAGCCACACGATGCAGGAGTACGAGCAAGAGTTCTCCCACATTGTGAGCTATCTTCCCTCTGTAGTATAGCAACCTGAGCTTCTATAAAATAACAGAATTCTGGTAAGAAGTAGCTTGGAGAACAATTCCTGTAGTCCATGTAAAGTTTCAAGCTTATTGGAGTGTTTTTGGCTCGAACTTGGCGTGAAAACATAATTGGAAGATACTAGACTTTGATCAATTTGGCATGGTATAGTCAAGAGGTGACTACGGACATGTCCGAAAAGAGTTTCGAGGGTTTTGAAACGATTAAAAAATAATTGGAGCTATGTAGAACAAAAATGAAAATGATTGGACGAAATAATTTTGGGACACAGAGATTCAGGGACTGAACCTTGACTTGAAAGGCCGGACCTTGACTTAAGAGATCAGACCCTGCGAGCGGGACCGGACCTCCGCCACGAAAATCACGGGGTTGAGGTTTGGGGACTGGTCTATGGAAAGAAAAACCGGTCCATCATCGAAAAAATGTCGGGTTGAAGGCTTGGGGATCGGTTTGTGATGGGATGATCGGTCTGTCGGCGGTTTGAGAGCCCGGTAAAAGGGTATTTTGGTATTTTTGGTGGTGGGGTCTCTTTAAAAGAGGACTTAGCCCCTTTCTCTTGTACGCCCACACCACACACACACACACACACACACACACACACACACACACACACACACACATAGAGACTGTCATGCCCCGAATTACAGCGGAAACTCTTTCCGGAATATCAATAACCCCGCCGTATGTGCATGACTTTCCTGCACACACGAAGCGGTCCCAAACAGGAACCGGTCTCAATAAAAACCAAACAACATCAACAATCTTAGGAGTCCACAACCAGAAGCAATGATTTTATGAGGCTACAACCAGAAGCAATGATTTTAGGAGGCTACAACTAAACAGTGAGAATAGGTATCAGAGTATGAAATAACTAAATCAACAACATCATTGTATATCCACGATACATTCAGATACAAATACATACATCACAAAACTGTATATAAATGGTTGCTCTAGCATCAATATGTACAGTGATACAAGGAAAATAAACAAGGTGCTCTCTATCACTGGTCTGGCAGTAGGAGATGTAAATATCCTACGGCCTCATTACATCGCTCAGCTGCAGTCGCTGAAGAGTATGAAATATGAGTAACAAAATAGGGGCATGAGAACTATATTATCAGTAGTCCCCAGTTGGTAACAGCCGCCAACCACGTCGACCTTCCCACTAGGTCAACTAGAGACAAAATAGGAGAATAAGCTATAAAGAACTGGAATAGAAAGCTACAAAGTAAACTGCGGTAAATCTGCTACTATAATGCCTCTGTAAGTTACTAGAAGATGTAAATCATGCCCATACAATTCATACATCAATAGGATACTCAATGTCCATATACTGATAATAACCCAATCGTAGGGACTGACGAAAGTCCAGTCCATCCCACTGTGCCACCTGCCCGACTATCCGGATCCAAGGCTCAGCCACAAGTTCAAATGAGTGTCAATAACCACACTCCGGAGCGGCACTCGAGCACCAAGGAAGTACACATCACTAGGAACCAGAAGGCTCATACAAGCTATAGTCCAATACGACATCTAGTCGCAAGTATACGCTGTCAACTGATAACACAGGACTTTACTCGGTGTCACAATACCGACCAACTTTCAGCGACAATCAAAGGCACGGCTACACCGCCCAGAGTCTCGGCAATAGTATCAACTCGCTATCGACACAACAGTCCCAAATCGGGTATCACTACCCTACTGTAGTATATTACTGATATCATAGTGAGGAATACATCAACACTCCTTAAGTCAACGAGCACCTCAACTATGTGAATTATATCAGGGAGCAAAACACTACAATAAAATTATGCTATAGCGACACTTTTAAGTGTTTCTAAAATCTAAAAAAAAAAATCGCAGACAAAAATATCAATACTTATTATTAGTGTCGCTATATGTGCAGTCGTTATGGTGTATAGCGACATTTTATTGTAATGTGTTCTAAAAATATATCGCTATAACCTAATTTTGGATATAAATGAAATATAAATAGAATATTTGTATAAAATCAAGTTAGATGGAAGGTCAACAAACTCCTCAATTAATACACAACAGTAAGAAGCATAATTAATTAACTTGCTCAGTAGACCATTGCCTCCAATATTGAAACATGCATATATACAAGAGTTAATTAAAAAGAGTCAACAACTCTTCCACGCATATATACTTGCATTCTAACGAAGTTAATTAATTAAACATGAGTTCAGTTGGAAACACCTCAAGTCATATGCACGCCATACATGCTCACATGTATCAAGAAATTACTTAACTTATTCATACTATCATACAAAGAGCCTGTATAATGGTGGACAACACCTAATAGCAAAGAGCTAATTAATTAGCATGCAAGGAGGTCATTATACAACTTCAGATGAAGATGAATTACTGGATCAAGCCGTCCTTCATGCATCGTAGCCAATAAAACTCAAAGCTTCAAGTACCAAAAGTCCATATATGATCTCATGTTCCAACTTCACTATGCAACCAAAATCAAGAGGACATAGGGAAAAAATTCATCATGTTTGGCAACCAAAGAGACCCACCTGTGATAGCTCCCAATCTCAGGTGAAGAAGAAAATGGAAAGTTGAAGCAGACTCTTCCACCTTGTTGAGCTCGCATACGGGGTCGTCGCCGCGCCGTTCACGTGCAAAATCAGCTTCTCCAAGGTCCTAGCAAACTTCCTCCAAGGCTAGGTCTCCTCCTGAGCTTCCTCTCCCACTCTTCTCTCTGTTAACGGTGGGTCGAAGCAAGAGAAATGGAAAGAAAACACTTACGCGGTTGGATAAACATATACTGGAAATTCCGGATTCGAGCACCATAAACCTCCAATTCGGATACCCGGAACACCATGCTGAGTGAGCTGCTCGCCATATACAAACAAAACTATACTGCCAACAATTCGGGCCCGAATTCGGAAGTCAGCCCGAATCCTCAAAAATGCTAATACTCACGAGCCAACACAAAGCGCAAGCACTCAGCTAATTCGGGCGCCTTGTCCAAACTTCAGGGCATCCAAATGTTGTTCAAATCCAGAAACTCACACCCCAGAGCTCATTTCCACGTCCATTTTGCGCCGAAACAACTCTACCTTAGTCCAACACTCTCTAGCAATGCAGACTACCATCTCACACTGTGACTCTAGCAATTTGCAAAGGTCCATTACACTAGAGAGAGAAATAAAAAGGAGGTCTCTCCCTCTCCTTCACTCTCCTCACTTTCTCTCTCCAGAAATTTCTCTCTAAAAGGTGAATTTGGAGGAGAAAAGCTTGGAGTGGAGCAAGTCTTGCGCGCGTAGAAGCCTGGAGAGCTTCGTGTTTTAGGTGAGTCTTTAGGATGAAAGTTTAGGATTTTTATTAAATCCTTTAAAATTGGGTTTTTTTGAGATATCTAGATGCTTCTATCCTAATTTAATTAAAGGAACACCATGTAGTTTGGGTGTCCTTGAAGGAAATGGGAATCTAGAGTTTGCTTTGGGATTTTTGAATTTTGAGGATGTGAAATCAAAATGATAGTATGGTTCTCTAATTGAATGTTATTATATTATAATTCATGCCATCCTCTCTTGAAATCAAATATACACACCTGAAGGATATTCTGGAGGATTTGAATTATTTCCTCCCACTGACCATCGCATCACATCACATTGAAGATGAAATAGGATGCTAAAATCGAGCCCTGTGCCAATATCATCACGATGGAATACACACATAAAAGCATTACGGACAGAGCAAGTGAATCAAGCACTAAGGGAGGGCCATTCAAGAGCCATATTTGGCATCAAAAGAGACGAAAAAAGGACCTCAACTAAGCTTACAAATATTTTGAAGTAGAAAAGTAGCTGTGTCACTACCAAATCTCACAGAGGAATAGAATCAAACACATACCTCTCAACCCAATTTACAAGTCAATTACTTGTCTCCTTCCTCTCATGCCGACCCTGCAGGCACTGCCTCGACGAGCTTGGCAAAGTAGAACTGGGTAGAGATGAAACCTCTATTCCGCACCCGCCACCCGAACTTGTTAAGTGCGCGCTCCACATCGCGCTCTGCGTGCAGGTATGCCCGCGTGGCCTTTGATGGCCCGGGGAACAGCTCCCCAATTCTCTTCAACAGGTCGTAGTACAGCGTCTTGGGTGCGAAGCTGAGCAGCAGGCGCTTCTCGGCGAGGGAGGCTAGGTGGCCGATCATCGCCTCCGCCTTGTCCTGGGGGTAGTGTATCAGCACGTCCAGGCACACTACGGTGTCGTACATTCCGCCAATGCTTTCCAGATCTTTGACTTGGAAGTTGGGCATTTGGAAAAGGCTGCCGGGGGACTCCTGGGCCAGGGCTTCCTGAGCCTGGCGCTGGGCCTCGGTGACCATGGCGGCAGAGATGTCGGACGCGGAGACGAGGGCGCCCTCGCGGGCGAGGGGAATGGAGAGGGAGCCGACGCCGCAGCCAGCGTCGCAGACGGTGGAGCCGGCGAGGGGGCCGGCTTCGCGGAGCATGCTGAGGGCGGCGGCGACCGTCTGGGAGTGGCCGAGGCGGATATCGAGCTGAACGCGGTTGACGCCCTCCGTGGAGGAGCCGTAGATCTTGCGCCACCGCTCAAACCCGGTCGTGTTGAAGTAGTCGCTGACCACCTCCTTGTCGCCGCCGCCCACCTCCGAGGCCTGGCGCTGGCGCCGCCGCTCGGGGTCGGAAAGGGAGAGCGCAGTGGCGGCAGCAAAGGCGACGGAGGCCGCGGCGAGGACCGCGGGGGCGTCGAGGGCGGGGATGTCAGCCGCCAAGGGGAGGGCCGGCGCACGGGCCGAGAGCGGGCGGCGGCAGGCCGGGAGAGGGCTAAAGAAGGGATGGAGGTTGGGGCGGTGGTAGTGGTAGTGGCGGGGGACAGCAGTCGTCGCGGCGGCGGCGGCGGCGGTGGTCGTTGTTAGGACAGCGGAGGGCGGGACCCCGGCGAACGCCATTCGCCTTTTTTTTTTTTTTTTTTTTTTTTTTGAGATTTATTTTAATTAAATCCGGATTTTTTTACCTGGAAGGATTAAGATTTCCGATGAGGTAGGGATCTTCAGAGCGAGAGTGGCGCCAATAGTTATCCGTTTCTTCTTTTCTTTTATCAAATGAATGGGAGCGGGAGGAGTCGCGTCACACACATGTGGTTTAGTAGAAATCGGAGTCACAGGTCTTTCGGAACTTCACCCCAAGTGCGCATGTAATCAGCAGTTTTTTCTCTATAACTCAAGAAAGTGTTTTTAACTCACTGACACTCTCTTAAAAAAATTTATTAAAAATTTTAAAAAATAAATAAATTTTTTTTATAAAAATATATTTCGAGATAGGTAGATGGGTATCATGCCGGAAGTGATACCGCATAAAGAAGGTAAACTAATCATCACTATATCCATAAAAGCGATCAATAATTTACCGTCAGTATTTAATACAACCGCCAATAAATAATCTATTCAGAAAAAAATAATTAGATAAAAAATTATTAAAAAAATAAATTATTCGTCGCTTTTAAAAATAATGAATCATTCATTGTTTAGTTATTTTATGCATCAAAGCAACAATGAGTTTTCAAAAAATTTGTATTTATTTAATACCAACTTTTTCAAACATTTTAATCAAGACGTTTGGGCAGTTACAATCCACAGGGTGCAACTCTATACTCAATCGGTGTCATAAATACTGAAATCACTTTCGGAAATACGCGATTTGCGCCGAAACGCTAATAAGCCGACAATTTTGTTGATTTACGTTCGTAAGCCAAATTCCGCTCAACGAAAATCATTGGATCTCTAACAAAAAGTTAAGAGATCATCACGCTGCCCGATACCGGCCATATGGCTATATTTGCATTTAGACTCCTAGGGTTTCCAATAATTGCATAAATACACTATAAAATCCATGTTTTGACCTATTAGAATTAGGCAAGGGCTTTTGGATCAATCCAAAGATTCCACCATATGAGTCTCGACGTGCTGAGACCCGTGCTCACTGTTTGAAAGTGGCACGAAACCCGAGAAGAGCAATGGCTCAACTGAAAGCATGCAAACAATACCTAGGTTGTAACCAAGACCCAACCACTCAACCAACTTCAAATCTGAAGTGAGCATCATGCTCAGGAGGTCGAGGGGGTTCAAAGGCTCACCATTGTGGGGTTGCAGGGCTGTCGGAACAGTAGATGGAGGAAGGTGGCCAATGGTGAAATCAACTAGGGCTCGGTTTAGGGCAACCCAACAAAACTTGGGCTCAGGTGGGTATCTAGGGCAAGCAGCAGCAATAAAGGGTCAAAGGCAATGCCAGGGGTGCAACTAGGTCTGGCGCCAGCGTCAGAGTGCGGCGGTTGGCTGGACTTTACACCATGCGGCCAACCGAGAGCAAGGTTGGAGGGGAAACTTCTCCAATCATAGGCGCACACCGAGTTATTTGAAGAAACTTCTCCAATCATAGAAAGTTTTTCAAGATAATATAATTTTATTAACTTTTTCCCTTTATATTTCAGATATTATTTATTTAAATATACGTTAAGTTTATCGTTCAATTTTTAAACGCAGCTTTGCACAATCATTCGAAAAGTCATTTGAAGTCCCTCATGCGAAAAGACATTGCCCTAGGTGATATTTTCTATTGAATCTTCTTTCAATTGAGTAGCTTTCGATTTGTGTATAAAACTACTAATATTTAATTATTATATGTGTAGTTCTAAATATACTGATGAAGACACTCAAAACAACAAATAAAAAATTATATATAATTTGTAATTTTGAAAATATTAATAAAAAATATAGAGAACTGTATACAGGAAACCAACAATATGTATTTTCTATAAAATATGTGATTTGGCTTTGAGTTCCTGACTCCTAAACAAAATATATATCTAAATCATTTTTTCTCTTTTCCCCTACCTTTTAGGAAGCTAGGTTTTCTTACATATATTAAAAATATAGATGTTTCCATATATACCTTCGCGTCCTTTTGCCCTTTTTGTATTTGGAGCTTGCCTCATAAATTGTGTATGCTTTATTGTAGTTTGGAATTTTGTTAGGTTTTGTTGAAATTTCACCGATTACTTTATTTTTGAACAAATCAAACTACCTTTCTACTATATGGTTTGATGCATTTTTACTTTTACATTTCACGATTATTTATGTTACGTAAATACGATTTAAATTATCTCTATTTGTTTTTACTTTGCAAGTTCTGCTTAATTTGTTTGGTAATTTCTTTTTACTAAAATGTTGTTGTACTTGAATTGTTATTGCAGTATCAATTTAGTGTTTATTATGTTCTACTGACCCTCTAATGAGAAAAGAACAAACTAATATTTATATTAAAAATTATTTATAGTCGCAGCGTGGCGCGAGTATAATAACATAATATTCTAATTAGTTTGATAATATATAGTAGACTATTGTGATCCTTCCAAACTTTCATACCTTCTCCACAAATTCAACATTCTAGAATCTGATAATCATTTTTATCTCAGGCATGATAGTAGACATCCTTTTGAATCTTCCTCCTATCTCCACTAAGTTCCCACCAATTTCCATGCCACAAATAGATGTCTAAACTTATAATTTGGTAATTAGATTTTCTAAACTTTATCAAATAGCTCGATAGGCTCCTTTTCTCGAGCAAAATTACTAATTACACAGTGGTTTGATCAGAAGTAGTACATATAATTTTACGAGGCTTCAAAATAGGAAAACTTTGTTTTTTTCTTCCAATTTTGATAATTAAACATCACCACCAAAAGAATAGGTTGAACTTTTTGTTAGTTTTATTCTTGCAAAAAAAAAATAATGTTTTTTTTATATTTCAAAGTTTTATAAAATTATATGCAATATATGCAACAAAAATAATTGGATAATTAAAAACTTTAATCGAAGAAATGTGTGTCCTATGTGTTAGATCCGTATGCAAATTAATGCGAAATAACCCAAGAAACACATGTAAATTATTAGATAATCGTTCATCTATTTGAAAATATTATAAACGCTTGCCGGAATCCATGCCTGATGAAACACGTTCTCGGATCTTATCGTTTCTCAAACTCCGACAATAAAATCGCCTGGATTGAATGCTTCCAAGTCTAGATTCGTCGTCTAATTAATTTTGCTCTGAATGGGGCAGGGCAAATTGACGGCAGGAATCCGACTCGGGACCACAACCCTTTTATATTCCTTATATACTAGTTTAATTAGAGTCCCATAAACCCTAATTAGACTTGTATTGGATTTCTACACATTAATAGCCCATACCCAATAGATGTTTTCAGAGCCCATATTAAATCACTTAATGGCCCTATTAAATTAGATAGCCCATAATATAATTGTAAATTTATATGTTAGCCCATATATAGAAAAAATTAAATCCAACAATCTCCCACTTGGGCTACATATTATATCTTGAAATAATTATATTATGATATGTGCGCACCAGAATAGCTATCTTTTTTAAAACATCTCCTTAATTACAATCTGGTCCATCTACTATATTAGTATGAGATCAAAGCGGTCTTTGTTATACAAATTCATAACTCGATCCATCAATGGTTACCATACCAACATATTCAATGACATAGATCGGATGTGTAGCATGAAAATTATGTGCAATGTGATCTTAACGTGCATATTTCCAACTGGTCATAATTTATTCTTGAATGAGATCATATTAAGTCATAACAGACAAAACACATTCAGAATGTGAAATAAACTAAATACTTTATTCTGCAGAAAATGAACACAAAGTGTGCCTGAAATTAAAGAACATCAAAATACAAACTCCCACTAAAACTGCACATCATCAAACAATTTAACACCCATATGAGCAGTATGCTCATAAAACACTTTGGGCGGTAAACCTTTGGTGAGCGGATCCGCAATCATAGAGTTTGTTCCAATATGTTCTATGCACACATAACCATTCTGAACTCTCTCTTTAACAATAAGAAACTTAATGTCAATGTGCTTTGACTTTGATGAGCTCCTGTTGTTATTGGAATATAGTACAGCCGATTTATTGTCACAGAATATCTTTAATGGCCTCTGAATGCCATTCAAAATTCGCAGCCCAATGACAAAGTTTCGCAGCCATATCCCATGATTGGATGCCTCATAACAGGCTATGAACTCAGCCGCCATAGTGGAAGAAGCTATAAGTGTCTGCTTAGCACTTTTCCAAGAAATAGCTCCTCCAGCTAAAAGATAAACATAGCCCGATGTGGATCTTCTACTGTCTTGGCATCCCGCAAAATCGGAATCAGAATACTCGATGATCTCCAAATGTTCTGATCTCCTATATGTGAGCATGTAGTCTTTTGTTCTCTGTAAATAACGCATAACCCGTTTGGCTTCTCTCCAATGATCCATTCCAGGGTTACTCAAATATCTGCCTAATATCCCAACAATGTACACTATATCCGGACGCGTACACACTTGAGCATACATTAGACTCCCTACTGCCGACGCATAAGGAATCTTTTGCATCTCATTCACCTCAAACTCATTCTTGGGGCATTGACTAAGACTGAATTTGTCTCCTTTAGCAATAGGGGTATCTCCTGGTTTGCATTCTTGCATTCCAAATCTGCTAAGTACCTTATCGATATAGCTCTTTTGTGATAGCCCAAGGATTCCCGAGAGCGATCTCGGTGTATCTGTATACCTAATACAAAAGAGGCGTCACTAAGATCTTTCATTTCAAAATTCTTTATCAGAAATCTCTTAGTTTCGTGCAACAAGCCTACATCGCTACTAGCAAGTAATATGTCATAAACATATAGTACCAAGAAAATAAATTTACTCCCACTGAACTTATGGTATACACAATCATCAACTGCATTTATCTCAAATCCAAACGAGATAATTACTTGATGAAATTTATGATACCATTGACGGGAAGCTTGCTTGAGCCCATAGATAGATTTCTTCAATTTGCAAACCATTTTCTTTGGATCGCCTGACACAAAATTTTCTAGTTGCACCATATAAATTGTCTCGTCAATGTCACCATTGAGAAACGCAGTCTTTACATCCATCTGATGTAGCTCAAGGTCAAAATGAGTCACAAGTGACATTATAATCCTGAAAGAGTCTTTCGATGAAACCGGAGAGAAAGTCTCTTTATAATCAATACCTTCCTTTTGAGTAAAACCCTTCGCAACAAGACGAGCCTTATATCTCTCGACATTGCCTTTTGAATCCTTTTTAGTTTTAAATATCCATTTACAACCAATAGGTTTCACACCTTCAGGCAATTCGACGAGATCCCAAACATTATTGTCGTTCATGGACTTTATCTCATCATTCATGACATCAATCCACTTTTGAGAATTAGAACTCTGTATGACTTGGCGAAAGTTGATTGGATCATCTTCTTTCAATCCTATGTCTTCCTCATGTTCTTGAAGAAAGATGATATAATCATCTGAAATGGCTTTTCTTCTTTCTCTAGTGGATCTTCTTAATGGCATCTGCTCTTGAGGTTGTTGAGTTTGCTCTTCATAAGCAATTTCTTGATTTTGAACGGGGAATTCATTAGCATTGTCTTGATTGTCCGGATTTGCTTCTTGGATAATATCAGTGATAGAAACCTGATCATTGTCAATAGCAATTGTAGGAAGAGAAACGAATTCTTCTTCAAAATCAATGTTTCTTATCTTATCTTCCCCCCCCCAAACTCAACTTCCTCAAAAAATCTAGCATTTTTCGTCTCAAAAAATGACCGAGTCGTGGGATCATAAAACTTGTAACCCCTTGATCGTTCAGAGTATCTAACGAAATAGCAGCTAATAGTTCTTGAGTCCAGTTTCTTTTCATTTGGCCTATATGGCCTTGCCTCAGCTGGACAACCCTACATGTGTAAGTACCTAATACTAGGCTTATTTCCTGCCTAGAGTTCATAAGGGGTTTTAGCTACTGCTTTACTTGGAACCCTGTTGAGAATGTAAGCTGCAGTTTTTAGCGCTTCTCCCCAGAGAGATTCTGGTAAGGTAGAATGACTAATTATACTCCTTACCATATCCTTAAGCATTCTGTTACGTCTCTCGGCAACACCATTCATGCTAGGTTTTCCTGGCATCGTGTATTGCGGGACAATTCCGCATTCCTCTAGGAATTTAGTAAAAGGCCCTGGACGTTGTTCACCTGATCCGTCATATCTGCTATAGTACTCGCCACCATGATCAGATTTGACAGCTTTAATTCTTTTGCCAAGTTGGTTCTCAACTTCATCTTTGAAGACCTTAAAAAACGTCCAATGATTTAGACTTCTTATGAATCAAATATAAATAGCCATAACGGGAATAGTCGTCTATGAACGTAATAAAATAATGTTGACCATTCCAGGAAGCCGTAGGGAATGGTCCGCAAATATTAGTATGAATTAGTTTTAAGACGTCAGAACTTCTATTGGCATTTAATTTTCTTATATTTGTTTGCTTCCCCTTAATGCACTCAACATAGACTTGAAAGTCTATTAAATCAAGGGTATCAAGAATTCCATCTGACACAAGTTTCTCAATTCTCTGTTTAGAAATATGACCAAGGCGCTTGTACCATAACATAGCGGAATTCTCATTAGTTAATTTTTGTTTTGTACCACGAGAACTAGTATACATGGATTCACTATATAAAGCGATTGTATCCAACAAATATAGATTGTCATTCACAGATAAAGAACCAGTTCCAACAAGATTTGAATTTTAAAAAAGACTAAAATTATTATTTCCAAGTGAACAAAAGTAACCGAATTTGTCCAAAATAGAAATAGAAACCAAATTCCGTCTAAACGACGGTATAATAAATGTCTCTTCTAAATCCAAATAAAAACCAGTCTTTAATAACAACCTAAAAGTCCCTATGGCTTCAACCGCAACTGATTTGCCGTCGCCCACAAAGATGAATCTTTCAGCATCATTTGGTTGCCGGCTCGTCAGACAGCCCTGCATAGACACACTTATATGAGTAGTAGCACCAGAATCTATCCACCAAGTGTGTCTAGGTACAGAAGTCAAATTAACTTCAGAACAAACCAAGGTGAGAAGTTTTCCTTTCTTAACACGCCAAACGGCATATTTAGGACATTCTTTCTTCATATGTCCACCTTTCTTGCAAAAATAATGTGACGCCCCCAATAGTCCCACATCGGATGTGGATGGAATTGTGATTGTGTTTATATGAGATATGGACACTAGTAATAATAACTGGGCTTAAGCATTTTGGGCTGTGGTTTGTGCCCAACAAGTTATTATTGCTAGTGTGCCGGGTCGTTACATTTGGTATCAGAGCCAATAACCAGCCGGAAGTGTGTTACGAGTCTCGGCTGAGTCTGGGTCTAAATGATAGGGCTAGCGAGACGAGTCTCACATCGCCTGGTGATCTTGGGCTGCTGTGTGTGTGTGTGTGTTTGGGCTGACGAGGACGTCAGACCTAAACGGGGGGAGTCTGTGACGCCCCCAATAGTCCCACATCGGATGTGGATGGAATTGTGATTGTGTTTATATGAGATATGGACACTAGTAATAATAACTGGGCTTAAGCATTTTGGGCTGTGGTTTAGGCCCAACAAGTTATTATTGCTAGTGGGCCGGGTCGTTACAAGTAACAGGTGAATTTCGAATCCTGTTTCTTTTGCCCTTTCTTTTGTGGTGTCCCAATCGCAGCTTCCTTTCCTCTTTTTCTCTTTTTATCTTTAGAGGAGGTTGCCAAGTGAGCACTTTCTGGTTGATCTTCCTTTAGTCTTTCTTCTTCTTGCACTCAATGAGAAATAAGTTCGTTAAGAGACCATTTCTCCTTTTGAGTATTGTAACTCACCTTAAATTGGCTATATTGTGCAGGAAGAGAAATAAAAACCAGATGCACGAGCAAGTCCTCAGACAGCTCTAACTTTAGTGCTTTTAATTTTGAAGCAACATGAGACATCTCCATAATGTACTCCCTTTGCCCTTTTCTTTATACCTCATTGAAACAAGTTTAGATAATAATGTACTTGTTTCAGCCTTTATGCTCTTGGCAAAGCACTTTTCCAGTTCCTCAAGGAACTTCTTGGCATCATCCTCATCAGATATAACGCCCCTGAAAGTTTCTGGAATTGCACGTTTAATAATCATGAGACTCATGCGAGTAGAACATTCTCATTTCTCAAAGTCCCTTTTATTCTCAGCGGAACTTTTATCTGTAAGAGAAGGGGGTTGTTCTATCCGTAGCGCAAAGTCCAAATCCATGCAACCGAGAACAATCATAACGTTCTATTTCCAATCCTTTAAATTTGTGCCATTCAGCACTGGGATTGAATTGATATTTGCAGATATTGAAGAAGCAGAAATATTAGCTGGACAGAGAATAAAATAACAAATATTAAACTCACAATTTTATCCATAACAAAATATAATAAATAAATTCAAATAATAGTGAGCCCCAAAATAAGATACTTAGAACAACATTGACATTCAGTCTTTGGACAGAAATATCAATTGTAAGTGGTACTCTCAACGTAGTAATCAAATACTAACAATTAATCATGTCAAATAATAAATCTTTCTTTGGATAGACTTATTATTTACACGGTACACTTAATAATTGTCACATATTTATTACCACAATTGTATGTGAAGTTTGGCCAAATAGTTACCTTCCTTTGGGCCGGTCACCATTCGCATAAACAACAAATACATAAATCTAATTATTTCAAATAAACTAATCTATACAAAAGATGTTACTTTGGTAACACGTTGTTTCAATTAGTCTATCTTTAAAAATTAGACATTCCGAAAATAGGAAAATACCAAAATTTGAATTTAATTTTAAAATTATGTTTTGCATAAAAAAATCCAAAAAAAAACTTTACTTTATGATCCGAAATCGTTAAACAATCGAAATTCGGAATCCAAAATATCACAAATCAAACTATAATGCGGAAAAAAAAAAAAAATTCATGATAATTTCCTTTTAAAAAAAACTTAATTTCTACCCCAGATAATCATTATGGTAGAAAAAAATTATTCAAAATAAAAAACGACATCAAATGATTTAAACATGTGAGGCTCTGATACCACTTGTTAGATCCGTATGCAAATTAATGCGAAATAACCCAAGAAACACATGTAAATTATTAGATAATCGTTCATCTATTTGAAAATATTATAAACGCTTACCGGAATCCATACCTGATGAAACACGTTCTCGGATCTTATCGTTTCTCAAACTCCGACAATAAAATCGCCTGGATTGAATGCTTCCGAGTCTAGATTCGTCGTCTAATTAATTTTGCTCTGAATGGGGCAGGGCAAATTGACGGCATGAATCCGACTCAGGACCACAACCCTTTTATATTCCTTATATACTAGTTTAATTAGAGTCCCATAAATCCTAATTAGACTTGTATTGAGTTTCGACACATTAATAGCTCATACCCAATAGATGTTTTCAGAGCCCATATTAAATCACTTAATGGCCCTATTAAATTAGATAGCCCATAATATAATTGTAAATTTATATGTTAGCCCATATATAGGAAAAATTAAATCCAACACTATGAACTTTTTATGGATCTAATTGTCGAAATCAAAAGTTCAAACACTTATTTATAAATAAATAATAATTAAAAATTCAAGCAGTCTATGTACATTCTTTTCTTTTTCTAAAACAAGAAAAAGATGCTGCTTAATTGGTAGAAAAATTAAAGAGATGAAACATAATGGATGGTTGATTTTTTGCGACGAATGTGATTATGAAACTAATTAATTTTGTCTGTCACTATCTGCCACCATGAATGAACCTACCCACGATGAGTGGTCATTCCTGATACAGATCGAATTTGTTTAAATTTTTATTTGAAATTAACTTTGTAGACTCATGACTTCCAACAGACTCAAGAATCTGTTATTAATTATCCCACACTTGCAGTGTTAAGGGACCCTCAATTAAGAGACCAAAAATAAATGTTGATATGAAAGAGACCAAAGCATAAATAAATAAAATTTATTAATATAATTTACCGTGTACATGGCTTAAGCAGGGCATACCCCCACTATACATAAGTAAAATTAAAATGCTCAATTCCCGGACTTGGAGATCGATCGAGATTAATTTATTCAGTTTAAAGACTTGATGGTCAAATTAAAATTAGTTTGATTTTAATTTACTTAGTTTAAAGACTTAGTAGTCAAATTTAGTTTGAATCTGATTTTGATGTGTTCAGTTTTAACGAATTGGTGGTCAAGTTGAGTCTGGCTTATGGGTCAAGGAAGTTGACTTAGCCGGTTATGTTGAAATTCGCTCGGTTTGAACTGTTGGTAGACTTCAATTCAAGTAGAATTAGTTTTCTTGATCTGATTCATCCCTGAAGTTCGGTCTGAACCTTGCTTAGATTGGGTCCCAATTGAATTGGTTTGAACCTTTTGTGTTTGATTTGAGCTTGAAGCTCATATGATTCAGTTTGGGTTGAACCTTATGTAGTTCAATTTGGATTGGACCGGCCTATAGTTTGGCTCTTCTTAGTCACGATCCTCCGGTGACTCAATTCGGGTTGGATCGGTTTTGCTCAAGTTAAATCTTTTGTAACTCGGTTTAGGTCGAACCGGCTTAGTTTCATTTAAGTCGAACCGGTTTGTGGTTTAATTCGATTCGGCTATAACCTCATGTGGTTCAGTTTGAATCCTTTATGGTTTGGTTTACTATTTATCTCGATTGCATTCATTTTAAATCATGTCCATATTGGGTTCAGTTGGCAATCTGATTTAAATCGAATTAAGTCGAGTCGTGCCTATCACGAAGATGGCGATTGGCTCGATCGATGTCTATCACGAAGATGGCGATGGCTTGACCGGTGACTATCACGAAGATGGCGATTTAATCGAGTCGAGCTATGCCTATTACGAATATGGCGATTGGCTCAACCAGTGCCTATCACAAGGATGGCGGTTTAATCGAGTTGAGTCGTGCCTATCACGAAGATGGCGATTGGACCGGTGCCTATCACGAAGATGGCGGTTTGATCGAGTCGAGCCGTGTCTATCTGTCACGCCCCGAGTTCAAAAAATAGCGTCTAATTTTTTTTTTTTTTAATCAGAGTTATAAAACAGTCAGGGCATGACAGACCGCCACATATATAGAAGAGTCCCAATCCCCCTTGGGATTGAGCCTTTTCTATATATGCACGGCTAAGTTTTAGCATCAATATCAGAGTAACTAAACTACGTATAACTAAACAATTTAACTTATAACAGGTTATGCTTACAACTCTTTTACATAATTTGCTGAATAATTTACAGTAGCGGCTACCATGGGTCGATTGCTAACAGGGAACCTCACCAACACGTCCCGACATCCCAACACCCGAACAACCTGAAAAATAGTCACCCAGGGGGTGTGAGATACATCGACAGTGTATCCCAGTGGGCACGACGAGCGGGAAAATAGCTAATCGTACCTACTGGATACAGTAATCTGCGGATAGTAATAGATCAATAGGTAACAGCTGAATAATCAATGAATCACGATATAACTGAGTAGATATGAGTACAGAAATATCAGAATCAATCATGGTGATAATCAAATATACCTGAGCAGAAGTAGGTACTGAAATAGAGCATGCTAGTACATAGAAGTATATAAGCTATGCATCAATCAAAGAACAGCAACTGCCCAATCATATGCCACTATTGGTCTCACAGAACCTCAGGCAAAGATATCAAAGCAGAATCAACCACAATCATACTGGATTCCACCTAGCCGAGCTGAACAGCAACCCCGTACCATTGATATAGCCGAGAGGATCCTCGTACCTAAAGGTACAGCCGAGAGTTTCTTCATATCGGTACAGCCAAGGGGCTCCCCGTACCCAGTGATACAGCAAGAGGGGATAGCTCACGGGTCAACCAGACCCTTTACCGGTAAAGAACGCAATGTGGGGGATCAATCCCACAGCGTACGCGAGCGAACAGCAGGTGCACAACGATCACAATACGAATGCTCAATCTCACGGTCCACAGACCGGGTAATCGGCAACATGCCGGAAATCCCCACAGGGATGCAGATGTCTATATATCAATCATATATCATGCAGTCTGGAATACAAGAAATATGTATCTCTAAATAAATGCAAGTATAATGACCAAGAAGGCATGATAAGTCCAAGCATATGCTACTGAACTGATATCTAAATAGAAGCAAGTCTATGTAGTGATCGAGCAAACATGATATATATGTCCAAATATGAGCTAATGAACTGTCATCTAACTAATGACCAATCAAGCAGGTATATGTCCAGGTATAAGCAAGGGATACTAAATCAACAGAATAAAGCTCATAAACATAATCTGGGCTAAATAGAAGAACAGGTGTCCGACTGGACTAAAGCAACCAGAGAGTCGAAAAGATAAAGCCTGGACCAAAGATAACCCACCTCAATGTAGGCCGATCCCGAACTCCCGCTAGACTACTGGGAGGCTGGTGCTGAACTGCTGGGCCCTGAACAAAAAAACTAGAATCAATAACAGACTCACTCATACCCATCCATCCCGACAACACTATATCGACACACGGTGTATACGGGGAACTTTAGACAAAACCAGGCTTTTACCGAATTTCTCGGAAATTTATTGAACCGATAAACATGACCCGCCAACGGTCTACAAATATCTGAATACTACCAAACTACACCTCCTGACCCCGAACAACTAATTTTAGATGTTCGACCAGACAGGGACAAAACCAAAATTATCTGGACTGAAATGCTGCCATAAATACTTGCTCCACTCCCGGATAGCCGATTTTGGCTTCGGGGTCTCCCGACGAAAAACTAAAAACATTGGACCAGCCAGGACAGTGTCGGGGAATACCAAAGGCATCTATCAATAATCACTAACAGATCTTCTTCACCAAAATACGCGAAACTCGCGCCGAAAACCGTAAAACCGGCAATTTTGCCAATTTACGGAACGGTATCCGATTTTCGTTCATCAAGAGCCTACGGAACTCTAACAAAATTACCTAGATGGTGTGTAAATACTGTCTAAAGACAGTCAGGGTGTTACATTTGCAACTTGACCCCTAAACTTTTCCAAAATTGCATAATTATATTATCTTGAACACTAAAACAACTCGATCTTCAAAACCAGGAAGCCAAAGACAGCGCCGTAAGTTTCAGCGTGTCCAAAACGACGAGACGAAGCTCGTGCTCACGGGCTTGGGCTTACACGAGGCCCATTTACAAAGTTGGCCCATAATTATTTAGGGTCCAAATACGACTTAGCTACACTTATCTACAACCTGGATTAAACTGAACTTAAACTAGAGCATGATGTTCTGTGATGACAGAGGATTGTTGTGCTCACCTGAGGTTGGCCGGAGAGTGGCCGGAAAGTTGGCCGGAGCAACACCTCACAAAACACAAAACTCGGTTGTGTTCATCTTAGAGCAAAGCAGGTTCTAACCTAAAGAATAGCCAAGCATCAGTTCGAGAACAACTCCAGAAACCGTTCGGTCATAGCCCGGCCCATCACCGGCAGCCAGAGGCGGCGGCGGCCGGAAAACACCCCACAAAAAAACCCATTACTATAAAGTTGGAGTATCTTATTGTACCAAGTTCCACTGCCCAAGGTGAGCACTTCACTTCTCTGACCTTGCTGAGCATGATGCTCACCTTAGTTTGCAAAATGACTGAGTAGATGCAGAGATGTGCCATGTTGAGCCTTTAGATAGGTTAGGATGGATTTTTAGAGTATTCCAATAGTGCAACAACACCAAGAAAGTGAGCCCTAGTCTCTAAGCCATCCCCTGAGCTTGATGCTCACCTCTGTCCAAAGAAGGACTGATGGGATTGGTTGATCAAGTGTGTCAAGCTCTAAGTAAGCTATGTTGCTCCCTTAAGCTGTTCCAGCAGTTAAGTTGCACCCTCAAGGTGAGCCTCTGTGTCCCCTCGACCTACTGATCATGATGCTCACCCTAAATTAGGTTTTGATTGAGTGGATATATTTAAAATGCCCGGATAAATTCCTGGTCCATAAATACTGTACAATTATACAGTATGGCACGTTTCTCGAGACTCTAGGATTGTCAAACTAAAATTCCGTCAGCGCCATTGCGCTCAGAATGCCAAAAATAGCTAGAAACGACTACTCATACTACTATATTTGGGGTCCAGACGGCGAATTGGCCGACGTTGGTCGAGAGGGGAATTAAATAAGGGGTTACTATTCACAACTTAAGTTGTGGGCTCCGCTCGCTTCTTCGCTGATTTCTGGACGATCCAACCGTCAGATCGAGAACATATGAATATCAATCTTTCTTGTTTCGACGAGACAGTCGCAATAGTGATCTCGAATTTTCGGGATCAGGCTCCGATCAAAAGTCGGTATTTTCGGGCCACAATTGCACTACTAATAATCTATTTTTGCTATTTAAATAATCCAGAAAATTATTTAAACTTAGATTTTGGATTTTAAAAATTATGGTTACTACACTATCACAAAGATGGCGATTGGCTCGACCTGTGCCTATCACGAAGATGGCGGTTTGATCGAGTCGAACCGTGCCTATCACAAAGATGGCGTATGGCTCGACCGATGTCTATCACGAAGATGACAATTTAGAGTAACTCTCACTTTTTTTAATTATTTTTTTTATTATATTTTTTTTTCTCGAAAATGCGAGTTTGATCGTGTCGAGAATATCGCAAAGATGGCCGCTCGATCAAACAATAAAAATGGTTCGACTTAAATCGCGATGCTTTAACCGTGTCGAGCCTATCACGAAGATGATCGCTCGGTATAGGGGTCAACAATACATACGCACAATAAAAGTAGCAATCTAATGCCGGATTTGACAGAATCCAGTCTATTGCAAAGATGACCGCTCAGTCAACCGTACAAGAGAAGTGCATTTGCATCGATTGTATGTTTATGTCATCCTTTGTTGTTGTGAAAGTCGAGTCGCCTTTATTGCTTTTTTCGTTGTTGTTACCGCCGTCACCGTCGTTGTCAAAAAGCCCGGGACCGTTGCTCTTTTTTTTTTGAACCAATCAGAGAGGAGAGGTGTGTGCACCCCTCCCTCTGCTTGCATGTCGGCGCGCCATGAAAGGAGAAGGGAGGATTCCCTCTCTGTACGCGTGGCAATGAGAGAGAGAGAG
>CM054952.1:4090028-4119207 GCA_029168755.2 Tillandsia fasciculata
ATCGGCTCGGATTTTCTTCTGATCTTTTTGGTCTCTAGTACGGCCATAGGCTAGGAGGGCCAGCCTCTTCAAGCATCCGCATATGCTATTGTCTCTTCTAGGCTGGGGAAAATCCGAATCTTGCATGAAACTGGGACATGGAGGTTTATAGAGAGGTTCTGGACGAGGGATTTGATGAGAGGGAGGCTGTCCATGAGGAAAGCCCCATAATTGCCTCGTCTAGCAATTCTCTGCGGGCATCTGCACGGTTAGAGAAAAGAGATACAGTAAATGAAGGAAATTATAATAGCTTTTAATCACTGATAATCTTATAGTCAGGTTAGCAGTATACAGAAAGACGATCTAAACAAACTGACGAAAATACTGTCAGAAAAATTTTGAAACACGATAACATTTCACAACCTGCTGCACAAAGAAATGGATAACTCACACTAGCTTACTAGTACAAAATAGTGTCAGACTAAGGATTTTAGACTTATTATTTTGTTAGATCCATTCTGTTCGAGCTACTACAGTTAGTACAGTATTTAGGGCCTTATACCTTAGTTGCTTTCAAGTTTAACAACAGCAGCATAGAACGCAGAGCCTCATGCTCTTTTATGGCCAATGGGATAATTCCATGGATGTTCCTAAGCTTGATATAATAGTACAAATGTTAATTGCAAAGTAAAATGATATGTCGTACAAAGCAAACATCCTACATCCTTGGCCATTCAGATTGGTTCATAATCTAAAATTGATAATAATTTAGCCAAAGGTGGTAATCAGTAATGTTCCCCCCCCCCCCCCCCCGATAGCTTAACTATTTATAACACACAAAATTCTTTGTATGCTTCTATATTCTTGCCAGTTATTGAGTACATATTTGTTACTTGCATTGAGAAAAATGAAGTATCACAGATTACCCTAGATTTATATCAACGTAATCGCAGTAAGGTTCCACCACTTTTGCTGCTTCCAACAAGATGTCAGGATCATTTGCACAGAACTGGACGAATAGAGGACGATCCTCCTGCATGTATTAGCAGATAAAACAACATACTTAAATTAGTGCTCACAAACTATGCTCAGCTAAATCCTCTCAAATCTTTATATATATGAAATAATCACCTGCGCAACACAATAAATTGGCATGATAATGAATGTGGTATTGTCACTAAGTTGCTAGTGATTGGCAAATCAATAAATTCACATATTAGGGCACATAGTTCACAAAACGTAATCTTCCAAAGATTTGGATCTGCACAACTTGTGAGCCTACTGTATCTTACACCACAAATCCAGTAGGAAAACATAGCATCTAACTTGATTAAAAGGTCACTAAGTATTCCCAGACCTAATTTTTTTCACAAGAACTTAAAAATTGGGGTAAATTACCAAAGAAACACCTTGCACTTTAGCCTTTGTCTAAATTATCACTCTGCATAAAATTTTTCTTTAATTTCCACCGTGCGCTTCACCATTATCTCACATAGGCCCAAAATTATGGGATGATTGTTCAACGGATGAAAACTTTATGGAAATGAGTTGATAGATGGCAATACTTAATACTCAATGGAGTAGAATCATATAAAATGAATAATTTGTCTCATAAACTATCAAATCTGATAGCTTCAGTAAAGAAGGAGATGCCTTATAATTAGTTTTTGATCTATTCCATAACAATTGATCAAAACAAAACCGTTACGAATCAACATATATTCAAACCCTAGTATAAAAAATATATCTCACCTTGCAGGTGGTGAATTCCATTCTACGGTACTTCTCGTTCTCGGAGAAGATCCTCGAGTGGAGCATCGGCGTGTACGCGGCCTCGGCGCCGTACCTGCGGCAGAGCATCCGGAAGGGGAGCTCGGAGTTGTCCACCATGGGCGCCACCACGAGCTTCGGCGCGCCGATCCGCCTCCAATGGGCCCAGGCGCGCTCTACGCGGAGCTCGCCGGAAAGCGGAATCTCCGTGGGCTCGGGCGGCGGCGCCGCCGCATCGGAGAGGGAGCAGGCGGCGTCGAGGGCAGCGCAGAGGGCCTCGTCGGGGTCCTCCTCGGGTCCGCGGGGGAGGGGGTGGGCTCCGGTGGTCATGGAGGAGGAACTAGGGTTTAAGGAGAGGAAGGAGAGGGGGAGGAGGAGGAGGGAGGAGGGGTGAGGGTTTCGGTTGCGAGGGTTTTGGCGCGGCGGTGTGAGGCGGGGAGAAAGGAAAGGCCGAAATCTCATCTATATCTATAAGTAAGAATAATAAATCATGGGTTGAGCTCTCACCCTCTCTTCCTCTCTTGCCTCTTTGTCCTCTTTTGTTTCCTATTCATTCCTGCACATGGCTTCCTCCCTTCTTTTTTTTCTCGCGCCTCCTTATCTTGAGTTTTCTCTTGCCTCTTTCTCCTTGCACATGGCTTTCTCTATTCCTTTTCTCGCGCCTCCTCTTTCCTCTAGAGCGTAGAGAGTACAGGAGGTTACAATGTCAGACCCCCCGTACGGCTTGCCGTGGTTTTCTACACAGGTCGCGTGGCGTGCGAAATGTTTTATCGGCTCTACTCTGACTTTCTCCTTTCTCCTCTCTCATCCTTCGTACGCCGGAGGTCTGTGGCTGACGTCGGTGAGTACCGACGTTGTCATCATGGGTTATTCTGGAACCTCTTTCTCCCTACATCCCACAACCCTCTTCCCTCTGCTTTGGCTTCCTCTTTTCTCCTCTTACATTCTCGATATGCTGGAGGTGCATGGCTGACGTTCGTCAGTATCGGTGCTGTCATCATGAGCTACTCTGGAACCTGTTTCCCCCTATATTTTTCCATCGCTATTCTTCGCCCGAGTTTGGTGGTTTGTTTTTGTGAGCCCCTTCTCTTCCTTTGCACTCTCCCTATCTTCTTCTCTGTCAGTATTTTTTCTATAAATAGCGGCTCATGTTTGGAGATGGCGCTTAAGGTCTTCTTGCCTTTGCTTTGCCCAAGGTTTGATTTAAGATTTTTTCCGTTATTAACTCTAAATTTGGGTGTGATTTCCATTGTCTTGTGGAAGAAAAATGATAATATGTATTCTTCTATTTTTCTTTAGATTCTCTCCTCTAGCTTTTGTCTACAAGATCTCGGTCCGTACCTGCACTGGTGGTTTGTGGCCTGCTCTGGTTGGTAAGATAATGTTGTCTCTTCTCTAGCTTTTATCTACAAGATTTCGGTCTTGTGGTTTGTGGCCTGCTTTGGTTGGTAAGATAGTACTGCCTCTTCTCCAGCTTTTATTTACAAGATTTCGGTTAGTGCTATGTGGCCTACAATAGCTTTTATCTCCAACATTTCGGTCAATGCTCTGTGGCTACTCTGGTTGGTAAGATAATGTTGTCGAACATATTTTGACTCCAATTTCGCTAAACAAGCATTACTACCTGCCTTTCCGTGTTGGCCGACGTGGTGATCTTTTTTCTCTTATGATCAACTATTTGTTGGTGCTATGCCTGAGGACCAGGCAGAGAATCTAATTGTGGTTTTGATCTTTGAATAACCTGGTATTTTAGATTTGTCAATTTGAGGCCTTCTAATTTGCGGCTTTGAATAACTTGAGAATTTCAAATTCCTCTCTTTGAATTACCTGGTATTATGTTCGGGGCAATTAGGACACTGCATTCATACTTTCTACTAGGTGGCTTAGGATATACTTGGTATTATATTCGAAGCAGTTAGGACACTGCATTCATACTTTCTACTAAGTGGCTTAGAATGCACTTAGGCTTCAAGCCTTAAAAAAAAGAATTAAAAGAACTTTATATAAATCAAAGAGATGGACAAAGTAATTCTTCGATCTTTGAATAACCTGGTATTTTAGATTTGCCAATCTGAGGCCTTCTAATTTGTGACTTTGAATAAGTTGAGGACTTCAAATTCCTCTCTTTGAATTGCCTGGTATTATGTCCGGGGCAGTTAGGACACTACATTCATACTTTCTACTAAGTGGCAAAGAACTTTATATAAATCAAAGAGATGGACAAAGTAATTCGGTTGTTGGCTGGTGTTCTTCGACCTATATATATATACTATGGTTGAGTATCATACACATAGTGTATGTAGTGGCCCCGATCCCCATGCAGCTTTTCCCCATGACCCACGTTGTGGAACACCTATTATTGGTGTGTCGGACCCGCAAGCGTCAAATAGACGCGTTGGACGGACTCTGTGGGGCTTCTGGATTGAGCCTGTCTTCCGGTTGCTTTCGTCGGATTTTAGAAAGGGTTTCAGGCTAAGCCGAGGCCGAATTTGGATTCGGCGCGGAAAAACGTCAAAAATCGGCTATTTACTTGTGTTTTTCTGAGTCCGGATGCCCAAAAAGGGACACCCGAAAGTTTTCTGGCATATTGGTGCATGGGGGGAGCCGTGGACCGGCCGGATGCCACGTGGCGGCCACTGATTGGCCGGCGCACGCGGCACGGTCCACAGAATTGGGGCGCTGGTGCATGGACCGGGCACTGGCGACACGTAGCGGCCTCGGATTTGCGGGTTCACGCGGCGCGGTCCACGGCGACACGCGGGCTGGTGCATGGACCGGGGCGAGCCATGTGGCAGCCTGTGAGTGGCCGGCTCACGCAACGCGGGGAGTAGGCAGGGCAGGTGGCGGCCGTACGCGGGGCGCCAAGTGGCGCCCTACGATTGGCCTTCGCCACTCACTCCGCATCCCTGGTCGGGCCACGTGGCGAATCCCCAGCGACCCCGCATACGCTGCCCGATGTTTGGGACACGTGTCGGGCGCGGGGCGATTTGGGCGCTGGTCATGGCGGGCTCGTGGGCGCAGATTCGGTGCCCGAATCTTTCGGGTGCCCGAATCTTTCGGGCCCCCGAATCATAGGCCCAAAAGCTCAATGGGCTTGTTTTTTTGGTTTTTTTGGTTTTTTTGGGAGAGCCTATAAATAGGCCACTTCCTTGGGCCTTTTGACCCTTTTCCCGAACTCCCCTGTGGTTGAGCCCTTAATCATAGTTGATCCTCTTCTTGTGCTCCCTCTCTTGAAGGAGTTTCGAAATTTTTGGAAGCCGCGGCATCAACGTCTTCGGCGATTCGGCGCAGTGCAACGTTCTTTCTTCGACGGCCTTTTGCGTTGCTTTTCGGTCCACGAGGTCCCCAGAGCTACCCCGAAGGAATTTTTGGATGTTTTTTACGGCATCGGTTTCACGAGAGGTAGATCTCCGTTTTTCATGTTTTCCGCTCCTCTCAGTTTTGGGTTTTTATTGGGGTTTCGGAAACATCTTTGAACCCCTTTCCTGCTGGTGACTTTCTTGGACAGCGGAGATTGTCGGATTTTTATCTCCGTGCTCGGTTATCATATTTTGACCTGTGAGGACTCGATCGACATCTACGCTTCGCGAGGATCGCAGCCGTATTTTTATTAGAATTTTTGGAGATCATCTCGTAGGTGGTATTTAAGCTTCTTTCAGACTGATCTTACCGTAGTGTTGTGATTGTGGGGATTTTTGCTTACCGCGATGTTTGGACTGTATCTTTGTACCCCGAGGTCGAAACTACGACCCGGGCCCGCCAACAGATCCGCCGCCCATACGAGAAGCCCCGTATAGACGAAGCGACTAACCTGCAAAAGATAATACTAACCACTATACAGATATCAGAGCGAAAAGTAAACTGCGGAAATAGATATATACAACTCCAAATAGTACATGTCAGGTCCTCATAATACATAAGTCTCTCCAAAATAAAACTCTCAACATAAAGTACAAGAACCTCCAAACCACTGACAGTACTAAAATATCAACAACAGGGGGTACATCTACTCTCGCTGGAGACGGGAAGGGATCTAGTTCGCGACTCCCTTACCTCGGTCAGAAGGATCAGCAACTGGAGCAGCAGGAACTGGAGAAGGGGTCCCTGGAAAAAGTCACCACAGCGGGTGTGAGAACTACACCAACACGTAGTTCTCAGTAGGTACCGCCACCAAGCCCGACGGTCTGCCCACTAAGTCTACTAGAGGCATAAGGTAACAAATACAGTACAAAAAGAGAAAGCTGGAAAAGATAACTCTACTGCTACTATGCCTTTATCTAAATGCTCAAGGATGATATAGATGATAAATATGCATCTACTCGATATGCCCAATCAACCCAATCCTACTGACTGTCCCATAGGGTCCAGTCAAATCTGCGCCCACCTACTACCACACATCCACAAGAGGACGGGATTTACGTAGGGCGTCCCACGCGGACGGCATCGACAAGTCGCGATAGTAAAGTAACAGGCCCAGCTCCGGAGCGGCACTCGAGGGGAGCGACCCTACCGAGGAAAGTATCCGCGCATCTCTATCGAGCTCAATATGGCTCCTGCAGACTATAATCCAAATCTACGATCAACAAGATTGTCAGTAACCAACATCATATCTCTCACTCACAGGCTGGAAATCCTCAACAGCCGGGACCCACCGTCGACTTAGACGGCTCCCAAGACTAGTACTGATCTCAACACAACTATCAGACTCCACCCGGCCCCTAGGCACGCGTGTAACATGCATCCCACAACCACCCGATCGACCACTCGGCCCACTAACCGGGCGGAGAACACTCTAAGTCCAGATAAGAGGATAAATGTGGGAGTGTCTAAAGTATAAATAAACTAGCCCAAGTTGGAGTTTTCTACTAGTCTGGTTGAACATGCATCATATGACAGGGTGCTAGGTCAAGTTTCAACAATAGTATTTAATTTAACACAGATAGGAAGCATAAATCAACATGATCACAAAACGACACGAGAAACATCATCTCTCTCTCTAACATGCTTCCTAACACATTCACAATCATGCATGTTTCTATACAATAGAATTAATGAACCGTCCACCGGTTTTGGAGACGAAGCAACCCACCTGAAAAGCGCGCAGATCCAATGTCCAAACTGAACGTGGGTAATCCTCAAGTTCCCACAATCCCAACGAGTCCAAGAACACCCAAGAACTCCACTCGGTCGCTACGATACAAACAGAACACCGCAGTAAGCACAAACTCCCAAAATCTCAACTCTGCGCGCAAACAATCCGGGAAAAGTCCAATTATCACCTTCGAGAAGACCTTCAAAAATTCCAATGAAAATATGGCTGCGATCCTCGCGAAGCGTAGATGTCAATCGAGTCCTCACGGGCCGAAATCCGATCACTGTGCTCGAAGATAAAAATCCGACAAGCTCCGCTGTCCAAGAAAATCACCAGTAAGAAAGGGGTTCAAAGTTGCTCTGCACACCCCAAGAAAAACCCCAAATCGAGAGGAACGGTAGATAAAAAGAACGAAGGTCTACCTCTCGCGGAACCGCTGCCGGGAGCTTGCGGAAGAAGCGTCAACGGAGAAGATCGAAAACGAAGACACGTCGAAGTTCGCGATGTCAAGGAGGAAGCAGAGGAAACGACTTCCAAAAAATCTCCGGGCTCCCAAAAATCGAAGAAGACTCGAAGACGAAGCTCCCTATCGAAGAAGGGCTCAAGATGGCTCGGGAAAAGTCTTCAAATGGAGGCAGGAGTGGGCTATTTATAGCCAAAACCAAAGAAAATGGGTTAGCAGATTCGGGAGCAACATTTCGGGCGCCCAAAAATCACTGTACGCGCCCGAAAATGACGTGGCGGCCATCCAGGCCGCCAGCGCACAGTGCCCGGACCGCCCGGATCGCCCTACGTGCCCCGCCCCCCCCCCGCGCGGTCCACGCGGCGGGGTCCACGCCGCGGTCCACGCGGCGTGGTTCGTGCCGGGTTGCTGGGTTAATGCGCCCTCCAATGGGCGGGCGCCACGTGGCCTGGCGCGGTCCACGGTGCGCCGCGCCCGGCGCGAGTCACGCCCCAATCGGGGCCCGCCACGTGTCCACCCCACAGCGCCCGGTGCTCCTGGTGCACGCCAAGTGGGCCGTGGACCGGCCCACCCGAAAAATCGGCCTGTTAGGCCCGTTTTGTCCGAAAATAGCCGATTTTCAACGTTTTCACATGCTTAGTCCGTTTTTGGCATCTGTTTGACGCACAACGGGCTTGATACACCAATAATATGTGTTTTCTCACCGCCGACCACCCAGTCAGGTCGTACGGTAAATACCGGGATACCACACCCTTTGTTTTGCAGAGTCTTCTGCAAGTGTTGTTGATCGTTCTGTTACTGATCGAGGCGAGGGAGTCGCGAGCTAGTCCCTACCCGTCCTTGGAGTATAGTGGTATCCTTTTTGGAGCTTTGTAGTATAGTCTGCTGGATTTTAGTAGATAGTTACTATTGAGAGTTTTATTTTTGAGAGACTTATGTATTATGAGGTTCAGATCTGTACTATTTGGAGTTGTACATTTACGTTTCAGTAGTTTATTTTATAGCTCTGATATTTGTATAGTTGTAGTTTTATCTTTTGCAGGTTAAACGCTTCGTCTATGCGGGGCTTCCCGTATGGGCGGCGGATCTATTAGCGAGCCCGGGTCGCAGTTTCGACTCCGGGGCATGACAGTGTAGGTTGAAGGTTTATAATTTTCTTTGACCCTCTATGTGATAAACAAAATAAAATTAGCCCTCTATGTGATAAGCAAAATAAAAAATAGTTCTTGTTATAGTTCGCTTCTACCCTATATTTCATTTGTTGCTTTATATAAATCAAAGAGATAACCAGAGTAGTTCGTATTGTTTTAAAATAAATTTTTTCTTTCCCTTCGTGGATAGATTGCTCATTTTTTACTGGCTCTTTCCTCCTCCAGTTTTTGGCTCAGCTGCTATAGTCGCCATGCCATTTGTGCAACTTTCTTATAGTAAATTGCTTGAGGACATAGCGGGCCTACTAGGTGTTGACACTCCTCCATGCGAAGTTACCGTTGTTCCGGAGGGTCGGTTTCTAGCATATGTAGATCTCCATGTCCCACGTGATGGTCCAATCCTTGAGGTCGTGCGTTGTTGGGGTGTTTCGTCCCCTAATTTGGGTGTAGCGAAAGAAGATGCAACCCGTGTTGCTGTTCGGAGAATGAAAGAAGAACTCGAACTACAAATTACAATGCAAACTATGATTACTTTGACATCTATAAGAATTTGTATGATCACGTGACCATTCAATATGTGGACCTCTTGAACCGGTTTAATAATCTTGAGCGAGAGCATAATCTTTTAAAAGAATGTTATGTTTCGGGTCTTGCAGAAAAAACCGACCTCATAACTGAGCAAGTCAAAATGAGGCACACAATTGATGAATACTGCGCAACCGTCAACCGCTTCCGTGGAGATTGTGTTGTTGCTCTGAGTCATCCATCTGAATCAACATCTTCTACTTAATTTGAAGTATCCACTTCATTGGGATTTCGTGGTGTACTTATAAACTTTAATCGCACTTGCTTTCTACTATTTTCCTCCTTATATTTTGGTCATTCGTATGTCCTTGCAGTCCCTTTTTGTATTATTGGGATTTGTGCTAACAAATTATCAAATATTACTGTTTGTTTCACCCACTAATATGATAGTCCCAGGTGAGGGAAGATATGTGTAAAAAAACTGTCGAATATGTAAGAGTAGGTGTGTGTAGAAAATATTGTTAATTATGTAAGAATTGTGTGATCTTTACTTTCTCTTTGCTATTGTACTCTCAACCTATAGCAAAACCTGGTTTTGGTCCTATCTAAAGTGGTTGTTTCGTTGCGCGTGGTGATTCTTTCGTGTGAACTATTGTGTTGGTGGGCTTTCGATTTAATGCTACTCTCTATTAGCTTAAAAAGAAAGGAATGGAAAAAAAGGAGCTGAAAAATAAAAAGAAAAATGGTGGTTGAAAGTGGTCATATGTAGGTGCCCAGTTTTGCTCCTACTTAAAGAGAATCTTTCTTTCTATATAGGTTTGCTCCTATCAAAAAAAGGCTCTTTGATTACGTATGTTTTTTTTTTTTCATGATTTTCTTTGTATTTGGTTTCTTGGTTTCTCTAGAATTGTTCTTTGCAAGTTCATGTGTTCACTATGATTAATATTCCTATTGTGATGGTGGGCTCTTAACTTAATGATACTTCTTACTACCCAGAAAATATTTGGTTTGCTGCCCGTGCCCGCGCGTTGCCTGCGCCTACGCGCCAACTTGTACCCGCACAAGCCCTGACCAGTGCCAACCGCGTCCTGCCCTGCTCTGCCTTTCCTCTCTGTGAGATTTGGGTGTCTGTTTTTTGTCACAAACATCGCAACGATGCCTGCGACGCTCCTCACCGCCGTCCGTTGCATCGCTGAACATTGTGACGCCGCTTTGATCGTCCGGAACTGGCATGAACCTCGATCCAACCACGGTTAAATTAAGAAGAAAGGTTCTTTCATTGCATGTTGGGATTTTTTTTCCTATGAATGTTTTCATATTTGGTTTCTTCTAAAAAGGTTCTTTGATTGTGTGTTGTGGTTTTTTTTTTGGTCAACTTTTTCATATTTGGTTTCTTCGCTTTTCTTGGATTGTTCTTTGCAAGCTCATGTGTTGATTGTGATTATATTTCTATCATGGTCGTGGGCATGGTACTTTCTACTATCTGAAAAAAAAATAATCTTTTGCTGATTTCCTGTTGATTTCCTTTTTGTGTTTTTTGCTTTCTTTGTTCTTTGCGAGGTCAGGTGTTTGTATTGATGAGCTTCTATTTGCACACCAAATTCTTTATTGGATTCGATTCAATTTTGCGTATTGCTTATGTTTGTACTGCTGTGTGCACTATGAAATTTGGTCTCCGATAAATTCAGTGCTCTTAAGCAACAGAATTTTGGGGGTCTTTTGTGGGCTAATGCGGAGCACATCTTGGATGACTTGGTTTGCAGGCAATCGATTGCTTTTACTCATACTACAGTATATATTTTGAACCCCAAATTTTTTCTTTAATTGGCTAAACGTTGTTGATGAAAAGGGAAAAAAAATTGAGTGAATCTAATGATGTTTGATTAATAGGAGAGTCTGAGCAAAATATATTTAAGTTCATTATGTGCTTTTCTATTTTTGCTATTTTATAATATAAGTTTTTTCTTTTACCTCTTTTTTTTGTTGTTGTTTTTTGTGTTGGGATGCTTGCATAACCTCATCCTCCTATCTAAAGAGATTGTTTTGTTGTGTGTGGTGATTCTTTCGTGTGAGCTATTCTGCTCGTGGGCTTTCGATTTAATGCTACTCTGTGTTAGCTAAAAAAAGGGGAATGGAAAAAGAAGAGCTGAAAAATAAAAAGAAAAATGGGAGGTTGAAAGGGCTTTCGATTTAATGTTACTCTGTGTTAGTTGAAAAAAAAAAAAAAAAAAAAAGAATGGAAAACGGGGAGCTGAAAAATAAAAAGGAAAAGGGGGGGGGGGGGGTTGAAAGTGGTTATATGTAAATGCCCGGCTTTGGTCCTACTTAAGAAGGATCTTTCTTTCTGCGTTGGTTTGCTCCTATCAAAAAAGGCTCTTTGAATACGTGTGTTTTTTTTTTTCGTGATTTTCTATGTATTTGGTTTCTTTGTTTCTCTAGAACCTACACCCTGTGTATGATACTCAACCATAGTATATATATATATATCAAGGATTTAAGTGCCGTGGCACGGGGTCATGCCGAAAACTTGCCGGCACGGTGCGTGCCGAATCGTGCCGATGAGTGCCGGTCACAAAAAATACATACGTGCCGACACAAAATGACATGAAATATTTAATTTCTTTAGCAACAAAATTTTTTAATTGCTTATTATGTATCTTTATCAAATATTTTGAGCTTTATTAAGAAAATTACTTAGTAATTTTAAAAAAAAAGAGTTTTGAACTGTGTCATCGGCACGGGAGCTGTATCGTGCCGGTATCTTGTTGGCACGGTACGACACGGTAGATACGACCCGTGCCGATGGATACTTAAAACCTTGATATATATATAGGTCAAAGAGCACCAACCCACAGCCGAATTACTTTGTCCATCTCTTTTATTTATGTAAAGTTTCTTGCCACTTAGTAGAAAGTATGAATGCAGTGTCCTAACTGTCCTGGACATAATACTAGGCAATTCAAAGAGAGGAATTTGAAGTCCTCAAGTTATTCAAAGTCGCAAATTAAAAGGCCTCAGACCGCACCCTGCCATGATCTGCCTTTCCTCTCTGTGAAATTCGGGTGCCCGGTTCTGTCCTATGTGCGCCCGAATCCCAACATGCCTTGGCCTGGACAGGGGCTGAGGCATTTTGCTATTGCGGCTTAGGGGCTGATCCAAGCCAGGTCGTTTTTCGTCGCGATCATTGCAGCGACGCCCACGACCCTCCTCATCGTCGTCCGTTGCATTGCTGAACATTGTGACGCCACTTTGATCGTCCGAAACCAACACGAACCCCGATCCGATCACCGTTAAACTAAGAAGAAAGGTTCTTTCATTGCATGTTGGGATTTTTTTCCTATGAATTTTTTCATATTTGGTTTCTTCTAAAAAGATTTTTTTCCTTGTGTGTTGTGATTTTTTTTTTTGTCAACTTTTTCACATTTGGTTTCTTCGCTTTTCTTGGATTGTTCTTTGCAAGGTCATGTGTTGATTGTGATTATATTTCTATCATTGTGGCGGGCATAATACTTTCTACTATACACACAAAAAAGTGGAAAAAGGGGTGGAAAAAAAAGCTATAAAAAAAAAGGGGAAAGGGACAGTTTTTTTTTTTTTTTTTTACATGTAAGGTTTTGCTGATTTCCTTTCTCTGTTTTTCTTGAATTGCTCCTTGCAAATTCAGGTGTTTGCTATGATGAACTTCCATTTGCACGCAAAAAGAAAAAAAAAAAAAAAAGAGGAGGAAAAGTGGCACCGATTTTTCATTTATCTGTGTAATCTTTTGCCGATTCCCTTTTTTGCGTTTTTTGTTTGATTTGTTCTTTACGAAATTGGGTGTTTGCTATGATGAACTTTTATTTGCACGCCAGATTCTTTATCGGATTCGATTCCCACTATGAAATTTGGTCTCCGACAACCTCAGTGCTCTAAGCAGCTGAATTTTGGGCCTCTTTTTGTTGGCTAATGCCGAGCACACCTTGGATGGCTTATTTTGCATGCAACTGGTTGCTCTTATTCATGCTGCAGTATATATTTTGAACCCTAATTTTTTCTTTCAATTGACTCAAAACTGTAGATGAAAAGGAAAAAAAAAAACTGAGTGAATCTAATGATGTTTGATTAATAGGGGAGTCTGAACAAAATATATTTAAGTTCATTATATGCTCTCTTTTTTTTTTTTTTTTGCTATTTTATAATATAAGTTTTTTCTTCTACCCTTCTTTTTTGTTGTTCTTTGTGTTGGGATGCTTGCATAGCCTCGGAGCAAACTGGTTGGAGAACAATGTTGCGGGAATTACTTTACTCCTATAGCTCGAATTACTTTGTTTCTCTCTTTGGATTATTTATATAATGCACCAAATGAAATAGAAGAACAAAAAATATATATTCTAGCAATAAATCCAAATTTTGCAGATAAGTTGTCCCATTTCTTGAATAAGAACCTATGTGTAACGCCCCATTTCCCAGGAGGTCATCCATCCTAGAATTACTCTAGCTCTAGTATGCTTAACCCTCTTAATCTCTTGGGTCTTATTACTATCCAAAATGTTAAGAGGTTTAGTCCTATTTATACTTTTTATATAGGAGTAATCCAAATTCTAGAGGTGTTATATTTCTCCCCTTTAAGCCCTGATGTCCTCATCAGGCTCAGACACACTCACAAATACGAGGCGATGTGATATTTGTCTCGCTAGACTTAGCCGACCTTCTGCGGAGCAGCGCTCTACCCGGAAGCCAAACTCTATCTGCTGTATAACCCTGGCTCAGCTGAGACTCATCTTACATTTTCGGCTAGTGATTATCTCTGATACCAACTGTGACGCCCCACTACCTAAGGAGTCACCCATCCTAACTACTATAACTCTAGCACGCTGAACCCTCTTAACCTCTTTGGTCTTGCTACCACCCAAAATACTATAGCCAAATTAAAAGATTTATCCTATTTATATCTTATATGTAGGACTAATCCAAACTTTAGGAATGTTACACCATATTTTCTACCTGTTTATTCTTATCCCTTGGTTTTAAGATTTCTTATTACTAAATTTGATATAGGTGCGTAGCTATTTGTTCTCTCATAGTATTTTCAGAGTTTAATTAAAGTTATTACTTTCAAGAAAATTGTAATAGGATAAATTGTTCCATTACTAAAATGAAACACGATTCTTCCATCGAATATTGAACATCAATCTTCTCTTCAGCACAATTCAACACTCACCAAGCTACCTCATCCCGGTGAACTCGCCCATCCACTGCACCCCCTTTTGCTATTCGATTTCGGTTCAAACCAGCAATCGAAATAGAAGAGTTGATCCCACCAAGATCCGACCCATTTACATTGCCTCCGAATTGCTCTTAGAGGCTCAACTCATACCAAGTTAGGAGGAACCTATTAGAGCGTTCACTCTTTGATCAGCGTCTAAGACACAGTTAGATTCAACCTTCGATCGGAGGGACGCGATGGGGCTGAAGGATCTGAAGGTGCACACATGTTGATCGCACAAATTTTTCGTCCAACATTTCCAAACGAGACTTTGAAGTATGCTTCGTTCAGCCACAAAATGCAAAGTTGTTCAATAAACTTTTTTTTTTTTTTTTTTTTTAGAGAGAAAAGTAGCATGCTATTCGCTTCGTGAAATGTAAAATAATTAGGCTTCGAACTCGGGTCTCTCAATAAAAAAAAAAAAAAAAAAAAAAAAACATGAATCATTAAGAGAATTGTTATATTAAATTTTCTTTTATAATTTTTTTTCTATAGTAAAAACAAAAGATCTAAATTAAGGCCTTTGTATTTTATTTTTTAAAATAAAATTTTGTATATTAAAAAGTATAGGAGTGGACATTAGTTTACTTGTACATCCAAATTGTTTACCTAGTTTCAAAATAATAATAATAATAATAATTATAATAATAATAATAATAATAATAATGACCTCCTTTGTTATTCGGTATCATTGTCCTGTTTTACTTTTTTTTACAAACACTAATTATATATAGGGGGATAATTTGATAATTTCCATTCGTGTTGTGTATGTGTCCATGAATTGTCCAAGGAGTTAATAAGATGATGATACGTATTCTCAAGAGTTGAGAATTTGAGACATGTATCATTAGTGATTAATTCCTAAATGCTCCCGATCGATGGATCATCACGGGGACAGTGATTGATCCGGTGAGATTGGTGCACAGTCGCTTCCCTTTTAGGGTAGACGAGTCTCGAGTCAACAGTGTGGGGACACTGGAGCGAATGTGCAGGTGGTTGTTGGAGAACAAGGGTACCGAGCGTGATCATCACGAGAAGTCACTTGGATGTCTACTCACTCGTCAGTGACTTACTCGATGTTGCAGTAGTGTGACTGGTCCTTTGACCTGCAGTGTCTCGGCTATTCACAATGGGGTTACTGTAGTTTGACTGTACATACACTTGGTTCCTAGCCATTTGGGTCCTTGTAGTGGGTGCATGTTGGCTACAGTAGGTTCGTTGTAGGAATAGGGTGTACACCTATACGGAATCTATCGCCCTTAGTAGAGAAGAGAGTTAGTCCTATGTGATTTGTGAGACCGAGTTTAGAAGACCTTGGCCAAGGCGTAGTAAATAACGGAAAGGGTTTCCGATATTAGAAACTCGAGTCGAATAAATTTGACATATGACAGACGGTAAAGTTTGACGAGCAATTCCATGACCTTCGTCTAGTTGGGACTCCGGATAGAAGGATTGTATCACACGTTAACTGCACCTAGAGGTTCAGTATTTCATTCTACTGGAATGCCACTACATGCTGCTAGGCGTCACTGGTGGATTGTGGGACTCACGAGAATTATCTGGATGATGATCGATAATTCTTATTGGGCTGAGTTTGAATAGTTCTAACCCACTGAAAAGAGTTTCGGTGATATTGTTGATAGTAATCACAATATATATCTCACTACCAGATAGAATAGAACCTATGGGGTCACACACATAAGAGGTTATGACTGATCGGATAGTTGGATCGCGATTTTTGAATCGCCTGAGGACTTAATTATCAATATATTGATATATTGATAATTGGACTAATTTGTAATTGTTACAAATTAAGGATATTAAAGTGCAAATGTTGCAAGAGAGGGCTTACTAATAGTTAGTAAGTTGTAAGAGGACTTAAGTGCTAATGTTGCATTAATGATTTGATTTGATCAAATTAGGATTGAGTTCAAATCGAATTAAATTAGGATTTAATCGATTGAACCAATTAGGGATAAGATAAACTTAAATCTAATTTTAATGTTTATCTTAATGTTTATCTTAATAATTATAAAAAGGATTATATCCTCTTTATACGTACGAGTTTTCTTTAAGAAAAAAAAAAAAAAGGAAACCCTAGCCGTCATCTTTCCTCGTCTTCCTCTTTTCTAAATATCCATATTAAAAGAAAGACGTTCTCTGCAAGGGAGCTAGCACCCCGGTGAGAATTTCGATCAAGTCCACAACCTCGTGTGGATACCCGTAGAGGCCGGACGCGTGTGCGGCTTCAAGAGAACCAAATTCCACGATCATCAAATAGCGGTGTAGATCTCCCCGCGCAAAGGTGAAGATTAGATCTTCCTCTTCCTTTTAATCTTAGATACATGAGGGATCATGTTTTGCGTGGTTTTTGAGATCAGATCTCAATTTTTCATATTTGCCTATTTGATTTCTTTTTCCGCTGCGTTTATTTTTGCGCAAAATCTAACAGTGGTATCGGAGCCATCCTCATGTTATTTAAGATTAAAATTATAGTTTTGGATATTTTAAATCATTCTTTATTGATTGAATGATTGTTAAATCGTTTTACCATATTCAAAGAATTATTAAATTTTGATCAATTCGAAATTATTTTGATCCGCAGAATTAAAATAAAATAAAATAAATAAAATAAAATTTTATTTTTGTAAAATTTGATGAGATCAAATTTTGTTTTTAATATTTATATAATTTTGATAAGATCAAAATTTATTTTAAAATTTTATTATATTGATTAGATCAATTTATTTTATCGTAAAAATTGATGAGATCAAATTTTATATAGTTTTTGTTTTCACATAAGATGTGAATTATTGATGAGATCAATAGATATTTTTGCGGATTAAAATATTGATCAAAATTGTATGAATTAACTGTTTAGTTAAATCAAACGATTGATGAGATCGTATCGTTATGGTGATTTGATCACCTATTTTTCTGGATAATTGGTAAACGGTTAATTAAAATATCCAAAATTAATTATTATGATTGTGATGTATGAGATACATATGGGTGATGATCATGGATAGCAACCGATTTATTTTGTATGGACATGTGATGTATGATATGTATGCAGAATCCTGTAATTTTAAATTTGTTTAAATTAAGGACTCTGTGTTAGGGCTGCTTGGGTGCCTGCGAGCACGAGCCAATTTTATTTAGAGACCTGCGTGTCTCAATAGATTAGAGATAAAAGTTATTTTATTCTTTAATTGGGTTGTATTATGTATGGTTGTACGTCATTGGTTGATTGGTGGGAAGCCGTTAGCACACAACAAGCCCAGATCGAGACGAGCACTTGATGGCGGTCGAATCAAAGAGTTGATGGTGATCGAATCAAGTTGTAGCTCCGGATTGGATCAAGAAGTTGAAGACGATCAAACCAATGACGTGCGTGTGCTTGTATTTATGACCCCTAGACCCCGATTCCAGCTCAGTGGCTCGAGCACGAATCTTCTTTTTAGATCCATGATCATCACCGGTTGCATTATATTTTTATGTGCAGTTTATCTTTATTTGCATGAGATGTAAATAAATAAAATTAAATATGAGACCTAAATACAAATCTCCTCATAAATATTAAGTCGAGCGGTCTTCCACCGTTGTAGAAGTGCGGGCGTCTTTTCTGGTGTTGATTGGCACGGCTGGTTACAGTGGTCAGTTGCATTGGAAAGGCGCAACCACTCTATTAGCATAAGATGCTGCGAAGTAAAGATGGGGTTGGGCCCAATATCTGTCAGGTGAGGGACCCAATGACGGCTTTGCTTACGCGTTTGAACGGTGGGTCTGACTTAACTAAAGAATGAGGCCAATATCTGTCAGGTGAGGCCTACAGGACTTAGAGATCGAATATCGCTGCAATTTGCTTAAGAAGCATTGGACAAGAGTTGTCCACTCATTGGTTTTCGTGTCACCAATATCTGTCAGGTGAGGTGGTGCGGTAAACTGGTGGGACCGTAGTACCCACTTGAAACCCTTATCGCGTTGGGTTTCCGTTTCTCTACCTGAGGAGTGTAAGAGACTCGAGGAAATAGTGGGAGGTTAACGTTTGTTTTTAAAAAAATCCCTAAAACAAAATTATGAAACAAATACAAATATCTAATTTGAATCTTTACTCTCTGCAGAACAAAATGTCCGCTTCCAATCCTCTTTCTCGCATTCTCGAAACTAACCGCTTAACCGGAACAAATTATAAAGATTGGCTTAGGAACTTAAAAATAGTTTTGAGTTCCGAAAAGCTTAGTTATGTTCTCGACCAGAACCCTCCCATGTCACCAAACCATCAAGAAAAATGGATGGATGACGATAATAAAGTAAGGTGCTACGTCCTAGCGTCGATGTCAAATGAACTTCAACGCCAGCATGAGGATATGAAGACTGCTAATGAAATGCTAACTCACCTCAAGGAGTTGTATGGTGAGCAAAGCCGATCAGCACGTTTTGAAGTGTCCAAAAGACTCTTCAAAGCCAAGATGCATGAAGGGCAGTCTGTTCATGATCATTGTTTGACAATGATCAAAGACCTCGAGGAGCTTGAGAAGCTCGGCATGAAAATGGATAAGGAATTGCAAGTTGATATGATTCTGCAATCTCTTCCAGATTCATATGGACAATTTATTGTAAACTACCATATGAATAAAATGGACTGCACCAATGCTGAGTTATTGAACATGTTGGTAACGACTGAGGGAACCTTGAAGAGTTCAAGGGGCTCGGTTTTAGCTGTGGAGCGGGCTTCCTCTTCCAAAAGAAAGTCTAATTGGAAGAAGAAACCCGCGAAGAAACAAAAGACTGAAAACAAGCCCAAAAGGGAAGCTCCTAAGAAGAAGGCCGCTGACAAAGGAAAATGTTTCCAATGCAATGTTGATGGCCACTGGAAGAGGAATTGTCCCGTCTATCTGGAGAGCCTAAAGAACAAAAAGAAAGACACACCTTCGGAAGGTATGTTAGACCTGCTCGTAATAGAAACTAACCTTACGGTTACCTCTACTTCCAGTTGGGTTATAGACTCTGGTTCAAGTTCTCATTTGTGTACTTCAATGCAGGGTCTAAGAGAAATTAGAGGGCTGAGAGAAGGTGAAGTTACCCTACGGGTTGGCAACGGAGCAAGAGTTGCTGCTGTGGCTACTGGCACCTATCCTCTGCGATTACCGTTAGGACATATTTTATTACTTAAAGACTGTTATTATGTGCCTGCTGCTAGCAGGAATTTGATTTCTGTTTCTTCTTTAGCACAGGACGATTATATTTTTAATTTTGATAAAGACTACTGCACAATTTATTTTAGAAATAAAATTGTTGGTCGTGGTTTTATGATAGACAGTCTTTACCATTTACATATGGATGTATCTGTAAATATTTCCGAGCAGGAAGTGAGTGCCGTTGGGTCTAAGAGACCTAGAGAAGAGATAAACCTAAAGTATATGTGGCACCTAAGGCTTGGTCATATTGGAGAGGAAAGGATTAACAGATTGGAGAAAGATGGGCTTCTGGGCCCATTGACTTCTGAGTCTTATCCAGTCTGTGAATCCTGTCTTCATGGAAAAATGACCAAATTACCTTTTGTAGGACAAGGGGAAAGGGCCACTGAGATACTTGCCTTGGTACACACTGATGTGTGTGGCCCATTTGATGTGCAAGCCAGGGGTGGTTATCTCTACTTCATAACTTTTACCGATGATTATTCACGGTATGGATATGTCTATCTTATGAGACACAAATCTGAAGCTTTTGAAAAGTTCAAAGAATTCAGATGTGAAGTAGAGAAGCAAACTGGAAAACCCATCAAGGCTCTTCGATCAGATCGAGGGGGAGAATACCTTAGTGGGGAGTTCCTAAACTATCTCAAAGAAAACGGCATAGTCTCACAATGGACTCCTCCTGGAACACCTCAACTCAACGGAGTGTCAGAACGGAGAAATCGAACTTTATTAGATATGGTTCGATCCATGATGAGTTTCACTGATCTTCCTTTATTTCTTTGGGGACATACTTTGCTTACCGCAGCCTACCTACTGAATAGGATTCCCTCTAAATCCGTTCTTACCACGCCTTATGAGATGTGGCATGGTAAGAAACCAAGTCTTAGTCATATTAAGATTTGGGGATGTTCGGCCCATGTCAAGCGACTACAGGCGGACAAGTTAGAGGCTAGGTCAGAAAGGGCTCATTTTATAGGGTATCCTAAAGAATCTTTAGGTTACTATTTTTACATCCCAAAGGATCACAATATAGTTGTGAGTCGACACGCTACTTTCTTGGAAAAACAGTTTATTCAAGAAGTAGTAAGTGGGAGAAAAATTGAGCTCGAAGAGAGAGTCTCTGAAGAGCAACGAGTCCCAAAACCTACGGAACCTATTCATGCTGAGCCAGTACATGTAGTACCTAATCCACCTCGAAGATCGAGTAGGATCTCCCTTCCTACTAAAAGATACTTAGGTATTCTTACAGAGGAAGTAGAGGAAATGTTCCTCATAGGAGATAAGGAACATGGAGATGATCCTAAAACCTACAACGAGGCGATGTCTGACATCGACTCCGAGAAGTGGTTGGAAGCCATGAAGTCAGAAATTGACTCAATGTATTCCAACCAAGTCTGGACCTTGGTAGATCCACCAAAAGGTATAGTACCTATCGGGTGTAAGTGGATTTACAAAAGAAAGATAGGTTCGGATGGAAAGGTAGAGACCTATAAAGCAAGGCTGGTGGCGAAAGGCTATAGTCAACGCGAAGGCATTGACTATCAAGAGACCTTTTCGCCTGTGGCCATGCTTAAGTCCATTCGAACACTACTTGCCATTGCAGCATACCATGATTATGAGATCTGGCAGATGGATGTGAAAACTGCTTTCCTAAATGGATTTCTTGAGGAAGATATTTATATGGAGCAGCCTTTGGGTTTCACTTCTAGTGACGAAAGTCACAAAGTATGTAAGCTGCAAAGGTCCATATATGGGCTTAAGCAAGCATCTCGGACTTGGAATACTCGTTTTAATGACGTAATCAAATCGTTTGATTTCGTTAAGAATGAGGAGGAACCATGTGTTTATAAGAAAGTTAGTGGGAGTGCTATTACATTCCTCGTATTGTACGTGGACGACATTCTCCTAATTGGAAATGATATTCCAATGCTGACTTCGGTTAAGATATGGTTATCTAAGAAATTCTCTATGAAAGACCTAGGGGAAGCATCCTATATTTTGGGGATTAAAGTCTATAGAGATAGACCTAAGAGGATGCTAGGCCTCTCACAGAAAATGTACATAGAGCAGGTGCTGAAGAAGTTCAGCATGGAAAACTCTAAGAGGGGACTTCTACCCCTTAGGCATGGAATTTATCTCTCCAAGAAAATGTGTCCCAATACATCTGAAGAGATTCAACGAATGAGCCAGATCCCTTATGCTTCAGCTATAGGGAGCCTCATGTATGCCATGCTATGTACACGACCTGATATTGCACTTGCTGTGAGTGTCACAAGCAGATATCAGTCCAATCCAGGTGAGGAGCACTGGACTGCTGTGAAAAACATACTCAAGTACTTAAGAAGGACTAAAGATATGTTTTTGGTCTTTGGAGGAGGAGAACTGAAAGTACAAGTATATACTGATTCAGACTTCATGTCTGATGTTGACGATAGAAAGTCTACGTCAGGATACGTGTTCTTGTGCAATGGTGGTTCGGTGTGTTGGAAGAGTTCCAAACAACCAATCATCGCTGACTCTACTATGGAAGCAGAGTATATCGCCGCATCTGAGGCTGCAAAGGAGGCCTTTTGGTTCAAGAAATTTGTTACGGAACTAGGTGTGATGCCATCAGATGCCATTCCACTTTACTGCGACAACAATGGCGCCATAGCCCTAGCTAAGGAGCCAAGGTCTCATCAAAGGTCCAAGCATATAGAGCGACGGTTTCATATTATACGCGAATATCTCGAAAAGAAATTTATCGAGGTGCAGAGAGTAGACTCCACGGATAACGTGGCAGACCCACTGACTAAGCAGCTGAGCCAGCAGAAGACTGAAGCCCACCTTGAGAAGATGGGGCTTAGGTATATGGCTAATTGGCTTTAGTGCAAGTGGGAGATTGTTAGATGTATGCCCTAGAAGCCAACTTGGCCGACACATATATATTCTTTCTAGGATATAAATTTGTATTTGACATTTTACATTATGAATGTTATTGGGTTTTTATTTCCATTCGTGTTGTGTATGTGTCCATGAATTGTCCAAGGAGTTAATAAGATGATGATACGTATTCTCAAGAGTTGAGAATTTGAGACATGTATCATTAGTGATTAATTCCTAAATGCTCCCGATCGATGGATCATCACGGGGACAGTGATTGATCCGGTGAGATTGGTGCACAGTCGCTTCCCTTTTAGGGTAGACGAGTCTCGAGTCAACAGTGTGGGGACACTGGAGCGAATGTGCAGGTGGTTGTTGGAGAACAAGGGTACCGAGCGTGATCATCACGAGAAGTCACTTGGATGTCTACTCACTCGTCAGTGACTTACTCGATGTTGCAGTAGTGTGACTGGTCCTTTGACCTGCGGTGTCTCGGCTATTCACAATGGGGTTACTGTAGTTTGACTGTACATACACTTGGTCCCTAGCCATTTGGGTCCTTGTAGTGGGTGCATGTTGGCTACAGTAGGTTCGTTGTAGGAATAGGGTGTACACCTATATGGAATCTATCGCCCTTAGTAGAGAAGGGAGTTAGTCCTATGTGATTTATGAGACCGAGTTTAGAAGACCTTGGCCAAGGCGTAGTAAATAACGGAAAGGGTTTCCGATATTAGAAACTCGAGTCGAATAAATTTGACATATGACAGACGGTAAGGTTTGACGAGCAATTCCATGACCTTCGTCTAGTTGGGACTCCGGATAGAAGGATTGTATCACACGTTAACTGCACCTAGAGGTTCAGTATTTCATTCTACTGGAATGCCACTACATGCTGCTAGGCGTCACTGGTGGATTGTGGGACTCACGAGAATTATCTGGATGATGATCGATAATTCTTATTGGGCTGAGTTTGAATAGTTCTAACCCACTGAAAAGAGTTTCAGTGATATTGTTGATGGTAATCACAATATATCTCACTACCAGATAGAATAGAACCTATGGGGTCACACACATAAGAGGTTATGACTGATCGGATAGTTGGATCGCGATTTTTGAATCGCCTGAGGACTTAATTATCATATATATTGATAATTGGACTAATTTGTAATTGTTACAAATTAAGGATATTAAAGTGCAAATGTTGCAAGAGAGGGCTTACTAATAGTTAGTAAGTTGTGAGAGGACTTAAGTGCTAATGTTGCATTAATGATTTGATTTGATCAAATTAGGATTGAGTTCAAATCGAATTAAATTAGGATTTAATCGATTGAACCAATTAGGGATAAGATAAACTTAAATCTAATTTTAATGTTTATCTTAATGTTTATCTTAATAATTATAAAAAGGATTATATCCTCTTTATACGTACGAGTTTTCTTTGAGAAAAAAAAAAAAAAGAAAACCCTAGCCGTCATCTTTCCTCGTCTTCCTCTTTTCTAAATATCCACATTAAAAGAAAGACGTTCTCTGCAAGGGAGCTAGCACCCCGGTGAGAATTTCGATCAAGTCCACAACCTCGTGTGGATACCCGTAGAGGCCGGACGCGTGTGCGGCTTCAAGAGAACCAAATTCCACGATCATCAAATAGCGGTGTAGATCTCCCCGCGCAAAGGTGAAGATTAGATCTTCCTCTTCCTTTTAATCTTAGATACATGAGGGATCATGTTTTGCGTGGTTTTTGAGATCAGATCTCAATTTTTCATATTTGCCTATTTGATTTCTTTTTCCGCTGCGTTTATTTTTGCGCAAAATCTAACAGATATAATATAATGCATACAGCTAACTGAGATGACACTTTAATTGAAAAATTTTGAAAGCAAAAAAAACTTTGTTTCAAATTTTTATTTCTTTTTGTTTAGATGAAAGGATCCCAAGTAATTTACTGTCCACTTTTATATTTTTTGATACACAAATTTTTATCTAAAATAATAAAATTTAAACAAGATACTGCCCAGGCCTAAGCATAAACTTCTTTTTTATTCCAAAATTTTTGAAATAACTTGTCACCTATCGTTTAACCGGATGCAAAGCTAACTAATTATAACTAGTGTAGAAATTTACACCATGCGGCGGCGAATAGAAAGGAAAGTCAATTTTGATTCAGGAATAAAAAAAAAAAAAAAAAAAAAAAAAAATCTCTTTTTTTCAATAATAATTATTTAAATTTAAATATACATATAAACCTAAATTTAGATTACATTATAATTTTAAATTTAAATTTAACATATAAATTCAAAATTATTAACTTTTAAATTTAAATTTCAGTATAAGTTTGATATTTGAATTTTAGATATAATTTTATATTTTTGACTTTGAATTTAAATTTAAGTTATGAATTTTAATTTAAATTTAAATTTTAATTACAAATATAGATAGTAGATTAAATTTATCTTATAATAATAATAATAATAAATAATAATAATAATAATAATAAATTGATTTTTATCCTGTTCCTAATTCTAGGATTTTTTTTTTGAAGATGGTCCTCTGAAAATTTTTTTTTTTTTTGAAATAATTTTTCAAAATTTGTATTTACAAAATTGATCCACCTGTGCGCCAGGTGCCCGCCGCATGGGTGTGAGAGGCGAATATGGAATTAATTGAACCTGGAAAAACATTTTCAGTGTTTAAACATGGAGAACCATTCCCCTAGTCAAATACGGAATTTAAAAAAAAAAAAAAAAAAAAAAAAAAAAAAAAAATCAAAAAAAAAAAAAAAGAAAAGTCGGAAAAAAAAAAACACGGAACCATTACCCAGGGTCAAATACGAAATGTCTTTTTTTTAAAAAAAAAAAAATATTTTTAAAAAAAATCCGTACAAAAAAAGTCGGAAAAAAATGTCTTTTTAAAAAAAAAAATTATTTAAAAACAAAATCCGTACAAAAAAAAAGTCGAAAAAAAAATAAAGAAAAAAATCGCATCAAGAAAGAAAAAAAAAAAAAATTACAAAAAAATATATTCTTCCGCTAAATATGATCGAGTAACGCGAAGATGTCATCTGCCGACACGCAATCAACGAAGACCTCACGCATGTCCTAATCGTCATCGTCCACTCATTCGACTATTTCGGCTACGCTTCATCGTCTTGGACGTTGAAGATTTATCGTCATCTGTCTCTCTGCTAAATCCTAATTCTCTCAATTCCTCTTTCTTTCTTTTTAATTATTCAAATACGGAAAATGATTTCCTGCGTTCAAACAAGGTGAACCATTCACCGTGTTTCAACACGGGGAATAATTTTTCATGTTCATTCCATGTCCGCCTATACGGGGTATGATTCTCCATTTTCAACTAATTTCAAGGATATGATTTTTCGTGTTCAACTAATTCCACGTCCACCTCCCCGCTCATGTGCCCGTTCACCGTGTTTAAGCACGGGGTATGATTTCCACGTCCGCCTCCCCGCTCACATGCCTGTTCACCGTGTTTAAACACGGGGTATGATTTCCACGTCCGCCTCCCCGCTCACGTGCCCGTTAACCGTGTTTAAATAGGGTATAATTTCTCATGTTCAACTAATTCTACGTCCAAGCCCGTTCCCCGTGTTTAAACACGGGATATAATTTTTCATGTTCAACTAATTCCACGTCCGCCTTCCCGCTCACGGCGCGGGCACGCGTGGCGCACAGGTGGCAAGACCCAATTTTATATGACTATTTAAAAAAAAAAAAAAAAAAAAAAAAAAAAAAAAAAAAAAAAAAAAAAGAAGTCATTTTTTTAAAAAAAAAGGTATATATAAGTATACACCCCTTTTGGGGTGTATATCTTACACCCCATCCCATTCTGAGGTGGGGTGAATTTCACTCATCACATCGAGTGACGAATAGAGATATACCCACCCCTGAATGGGGTGGGATGTAGAATGTACATCCCAAAAGGGGTGTACACCTAGCATTACCGTTCCAATTTCTATTGGGATTTTGATTCCCATTTTTGGACCAATCATGCCCAGTCTCAATGACTCCACTTTTGTGCGCGCGCTTTAACACGAAGTGAAGACAAAGGGCCCTGTTTGGTTCCCTTTCTGTAATTCACACATCCGCATTGCGTGTAGTCACTTCACACAAACACCGACTCCGCTTGACAATACTTAGTAAGTCATGCAGAAGTTTAGCACCCAATGCAAGCAATTGATCAACGTCTCTGGTATGCACGCGCGCGCGCGAACGCATTAAAAAAAGAATAGAAATAAAAACAACAAACTAACAAAGAGAATGCAAAACTTGGTACTGGTGCACCACTACCCAGAGTTTATTAAAAAAACTAACCAACTTCTTAAACATCTTCAAGATTAAGAAACTAACTTTTCAGATACTGATTATCAGTATAAAAATGTCGAATATGATACGGCATTGTGAGAAGCATAATCCAAGTCTCATCAAGTATTCTGAATCTCAAATATTTGCATGAGAATTGAAAAGCCAACTAGGTGAAGAATGAATAAATTCACTAAATCTACATCTTTGAGCTGCTGTGTTAAAATGGCAAGATATTTCTACGCAATGCTACAACAACATGCCAATGAATTTCTTGAACAAGCAAAAAGGAAAAGGAAAGGAAACATAACTTCTTGTCGATCCATTAAGCTGCCGACAATAAGTGATGATTGTTACTTCAGAATGCGAAGGATAGCAAGCCCGACAGCTGATATCGACACAAGCGTACCAATGCAGTATTTTATGACATCGTATTTGGCACCCTCCAACTGGGCTTTCAGCGAGTGGATTTCCTATAAAAGACAATGTCACAGTACAGAAAATCAGTGTTACAAACCACCTTTAAAATCATAATAGTTCCGTGTTTCTATTTTATTCTTTTTCTCTTTTCTTCTCAATCTACTTGAGGCTCACCCGGTCAAGCTTGGTGGTGAGATCTGTAGTTTCTGCATTTTGTTTGGCTAGCTCGTCGCGTATTCGCCTGCATTCATGAATTGAAACAGTAGTAGTACATGTATCATCATCTATCATTTGATGTGATCCAAAAAAATTTCCTTAGTTATCAAGATGTTTTTTCAAAATACATTACATTAGAGTTTTCCATTCTCTATATATTCCTTCCCTTTCTTTAATTTTATAGTTGTGCTCAGAATTGAAACCAGTAGGAATTTAACCTTGACACGAACAAAATAAAAAACTATAAAACAAAACTTGATACAAGTAATAAGAAGCAGGTAGTCCAAATTAGATTAAATCTTGAATAAATAATTGCAAGCAAATCTATCCCATTCAAATTAGATTACTCAATCCCATCCCTAATTTAAATTCTATCTGACCAGGTAGCTGAATCAAAACAAGTGGTAGCCGAACTGAAAATAGGACTTTGTCAAGTTAAGCTCAGTGAAAATGCCTTGTCAAGATAAGCTATTCCGGCCGTAAAATTCCTTTCGACATCGTATAGCATGGTAATCCATTCATCATCAACATATTCATTTTCTCATATCCAAACAAGAAAAAAGGTTGTAGTGAAGTAAAAAAAACCAAGACTTGGGAGATGCACGAAATCTGTTGATGCAATTGCCTTACCCTCTTTCGAGATTTAGATCCAGCCGCTGCCCGGCAGTGACTTTGTCAATCTCATATCTGTTTCAGGATAGAGAAGCTCTAAATTAGAAGTGCCAACTCATTGACTCCAAAAAATAATGCAATAAAAAACTTATAATAAAATTGCACTGCCCACCTAAGCTCACTGCGCATTTTATCGATATCTCCTCGGAGTTTCTCAGTCTCACGTTGTAATGAAGAGAAGTGGTTTTCCTACATCCAGTTGAGGAAAAACTTAAGTCAAAGATTATATAAATAAAGAGACGCAAAAGTTAAGAATTGACGACACATCAAATAGCAAATGTTGGCTCCCTCAACAGTTCTAGGCTCTTAGTTTCTTTTAAGGAAACTTGATGGATAACTAGGTTTAGATAATAAAACTCATGTAACCAATAATCTTATCAAATTGATGATAAAACAACAATTCCTAGCTTCATATTTATAAGATTTTTAGTTTCTTTTAAGGAAACTTGATAGATAAGCAGGTTTAGACAATAAAACTCATGCAGCCAATAATCCTATCGAATAGATAATAAAACAAGTGTTCCAACCTTTATGCTTACAAAACTATTGTACAATAAAGGACAATAAGAAAGATATCAAAATTGGAAGAGGGCAAAAATAAAGCCACATTAGAAATACTGATAGAACGTATGAAGGCTAATAGAATCAAGCATGTCCTTACAGAGCTGAAAAACACAAATAGTCAGATCTGATGTCTTCTTTTTATGTATTAACCTATTTAGTTTTGATGTAGCATTTAGTCATAAATGAAGGAAATGGTCAGACCTTTTCTCAACCTAGAAAGATAGGTCTATGTACATGGATTAGTTACATATATGTAGAACTGTTTTCTCCTATTAATACTTTGTTGTTAGCCATATACAGATCCACTCTAGTATCTCATGAATAAGTAATCGGCATGATTTTGTGGGAAGGCATGCTTGTTGCGAACTTCAGATAAAGCAGAGTTATGACCAAATGAGATGCTTGTTCTAAAAAACAAAACGAAAATTGAATAACTTCATGCTGGTTAGTTTTAATCCAAAGTTCGTCAGCTAGATTTTGCATTATCCTCTTGATGGATTGTGGACCTTGAAAAGTTTAGCACCTTAACAAGAAACTATTTTACATTGCCATTGACTATCATCTATACTCAAGGTCAAAACTGAACAGAAAAGCCTCATTCTTCGATAAAGTACCAGGAGATCTGATAAACAATAGAGAAATCCTTTATGAAGAAGACAGTTTGGATGTCGCCGCCTAGTTAATGAAGTTTTGTGATGCAATC
>CM054952.1:4119307-4245054 GCA_029168755.2 Tillandsia fasciculata
AATTCTTCTTCAAAATCAATGTTCTTTATCTTAGCTTCCCGCCCCAAACGCACTTCCTCAAAAAATCTAGTCATTTTCCCGTCTCAAAAATACCGATCGTGGGCTCATAAACGGTAACCCCTTGATCGTTCAGAGTAGCCAACGAATAGCAGCTATAGTTTTGAGTCCCGTCTTTTCATTTGGCCTGTAACGGCCTTGCCTCAGCTACAACCGCCCAAATTGTAAGTGCCTAATACTAGGCTCTTTCGTCCAGAGTTCATAAGGGTTTATAGCTACTACTTTGCTTGGAACCCTGTTGAGAATGTAGCTGCAGTTTTTAGCGCTTCCCCCCAGAGGATTCTGGTAAGTAAGAATGACTACTATCTCCGACCATATCCTTAAGCTTCTGGTTACGTCTCTCAGCAACACCATTCATGCTAGGTTTTTGCCTGGCATCGTGTTTGCGGGACAATTCCGCCGCATTCCTCTAGGGAGTTTAGCGCAAAAGGCCCTGGATGTTGTTCACCTGATCCGTCATATCTGCCATAGTACTCGCCACCACGATCAGATTTGACAGCTTTAATTCTTTTGCCAAGTTGGTTCTCAACTTCAGCTTTGAAGACCTTAAAAAACGTCCAATGATTGAGACTTCTCATGAATCAAATATAAATAGCCATAACGGGAATAGTCGTCTATGAATGTAATAAAATACTGTTGACCATTCCAGGAAGCCGTAGGGAATGGTCCGCAAATATCAGTATGAATTAGTTCTAAGACGTCAGAACTTCTATTGGCATTTAATTTTCTTATATTTGTTTGCTTCCCCTTAATGCACTCAACAAAGACTTGAAAGTCTATTAAATCAAGGGGATCAAGAATTTCATCTGACACAAGTTTCTCAATTCTCTGTTTAGAAATATGACCAAGGCGCTTGTGCCATAACATAGCGGAATTCTCATTTGTTAATTTTCGTTTTGTACCATGAGAACTAGTATACAGGGATTCACTATATGAAGCGATTGTATCCAACAAATATAGATTGTCATTCACAGATAAAGAACCAGTTCCAACAAGATTTGAATTTTGAAAAAAACTAAATTTATTATTTCCAAATGAACAAGAGTAACCGAATTTGTCCAAAATAGAAATAGAAACCAAATTCCGTCTAAACGACGGTACAATAAATGTCTCTCCTAAATCCAAATAAAAACCAGTCTTTAATAATAACCTAAAAGCCCCTATGGCTTCAACCGCAACTGATTTGCCGTCGCCCACAAAGATGAATCTTTCAGCATCATTTGGTTGCCGACTCGTCAGACAGCCCTGCATAGACACACTTATATGAGTAGTAGCACCAGAATCTATCCACCAAGTGTGTCTAGGTACAGAAGTCAAATTAACTTCAGAACAAACCAAGGTGAGAAGTTTACCTTTTTTAACACGCCAAACGGTGTATTTAGGACATTCTTTCTTCATATGTCCACCCTTCTTGCAAAAGTAACAGGTGAATTCCGAATCCTGTTTCTTTTGCCCTTTCTTTTGTGGTTTTCCAACCGCAGCTTCCTTTCCTCTTTTTCTCTTTTTATCTTTAGAGGAGGTTGCCAAGTGAGCACTTTCTGGTTGATCTTCCTTTAGTCTTTCTTCTTCTTGCACACAATGAGAAATAAGCTCGTTAAGATACCATTTCTCATTTTGAGTATTGTAACTCACCTTAATTGGCTATATTGTGCAGGAAGAGAAATAAAAACCAGATGCACGAGCAAGTCCTCAGACAGCTCTAACTTTAGTGCCTTCAATTTTGAAACAACATGAGACATCTCCATGATGTACTCCCTTATGTTGTCCTTTCCTTTATACCTCATTGAAACAAGTTTAGATAATAATGTACTTGTTTCAGCCTTTATGCTCTTGGCAAAGTGCTTTTCCAGTTCCTCAAGAAACTTCTTGGCATCATCCTCATCAGATATAACGCCCCTGAAAGTTTTTGGAATTGCACATTTCATAATCATGAGACTCATGCGATTAGAACGTTCTCATTTCTCAAAGTCCCTTTTATTCTCAGCGGAACTTTTATCTGTAAGAGAATGGGGTTGTTCTGTCCGTAGCGCAAAGTCCAGATCCATGCAACCGAGAACAATCATAACGTTCTCTTTCCAATCCTTGAAATTTGTGCCATTCAGCACTGGAATTGAATTGATATTTGCAGATATTGAAGAAGCAGAAATATTAGCTGGACAGAGAATAAAATAACAAATATTAAACTCACAATTTTATCCATAACAAAGCATAATAAATAAATTCAAATAATAGTGAGCCCCAAAACAAGATACCTAGAACAACATTGACATTCAGTCTTTGGACAGAAATATCAATTGTAAGTGGTACTCTCAACGTAGTTTTCAAATACTAACAATTAATCCTGTCAAATAATAAATCTTTCTTTGGATAAACTTATTATTTACACAGTACACTTAATAATTGTCACATATTTATTACCACAATTGTATGTGAAGTTTGGCCAAATAGTTACCTTCCTTTGGGCCGGTCACCATTCGCATAAACAACAAATACATAAATCTAATTATTTCAAATAAACTAATCTATACAAAAGATGTTACTTTGGTAACACGTTATTTCAATTAATCTATCTTTAAAAATTAGACATTCAAAATTTGAATTTAATTTCCAAATTATGTTTTGCATAAAGAAATCCAAAAAAAAAAAATTACTTTATGATCCGAAATCGTTAAACAATCAAAATTCGGAATCCAAAATATCACAAATCAAACTATAATGCGGGAAAAAAAAAAAAGATTCATGATAATTTCCTTTAAAAAAAAACTTAATTTCTATCCCAGATAATCTTTATGGTAGAAAAAAAAGATTCAAAATAAAAAACGACATCTAATGATTTAAACATGTGAGGCTCTGATACCACTTGTTAGATCCGTATGCAAATTAATTCGAAATAACCCAAGAAACACATGTAAATTATTAGATAATCATTCATCTATTTGAAAATATTATAAACGCTTACCAGAATCCATACATGATGAAACACGTTCTCGGATCTTATCGTTTCTCAAACTCCAACAATAAAATCGCCTGGATTGAATGCTTCCAAGTCTAGATTCGTCGTCTAATTAATTTTGCTCTAAATGGGGCAGGGCAAATTGACGGCAGGAATCCGACTCGGAACCACAGCCCTTTTATATTCCTTATATACTACTTTAATTAGAGTCTCATAAATCCTAATTAGACTTGTATTGAGTTTCTACACATTAATAGTCCATACCCAATAGATATTTTCAGAGCCCATATTAAATCACTTAATGGTCCTATTAAATTAGATAGCCCATAATATAATTGTAAATTTATATGTTAGTCCATATATAGGAAAAATTAAATCCAACAAACTTTTAATGGATCTAATTGTCGAAATCAAAAGTTCAAACACTTATTTATAAATAAATAATAATTAAAAATTCAAGCAGTCTATGTACATTCTTTTCTTTTTCTAAAACAAGAAAAAGATGCTGCTTAATTGGTAGAAAAATTAAAGAGATGAAACATAATGGATAGTTGATTTGTTGCGACGAATGTGATTATGAAACTAATTAATTTTGTCTGTCACTATCTGCCGCCACGAATGAACCTACCCACGATGAGTGGTCATTCCTGATACAGATCGAGTTTGTTTAAATTTTTATTTGAAATTAAGTTTGTAGACTCATGGCTTCCAACGGACTCAAGAATCTGTTATTAATTATCCCACACTTGCAGTGTTAAGGGACCCTCAATTAAGAGACCAAAAATAAATGTTGATATGAAAGAGACCAAAGCGTAAATGAATCATATTTATTAATATAATTTACCGTGTACATGGCTTAAGCAGGCATACCCCCACTGTACATAAGTAAAATTAAAATGCTCAGTTCCCGGACTTGGAGATCAATCGAGATTAATTTATTCAGTTTAAAGACTTGATGGTCAAATTAAAATGAGTTTGATTTTAATTTACTTAGTTTAAAGACTTAGTAGTCAAATTTAGTTTGAATCTGATTTTGATGTGTTCAGTTTTAACGAATTGGTGGTCAAGTTGAGTCTGGCTTATGGGTCAAGGAAGTTGACTTAGCCGGTTATGTTGAAATTCGCTCGGTTTGAACTGTTGGTAGACTTCAATTCAAGTAGAATTAGTTTTCTTGATCTGATCCATCCCTGAAGTTCGGTCTGAACTTTGCTTAGATTGGGTCCCAATTGAATTGGTTTGAACCTTTTGTGTTTGATTTGAGCTTGAAGCTCATATGATTCAGTTTGGGTTGAACCTTATGTAGTTCAATTTGGGTTGGACCGGCCTATAGTTTGGCTCGGCTTAGTCACGGTCCTCCGGTGACTCAATTCGGGTTGGATCGGTTTTGCTCAAGTTAAATCCTTTGTAACTCGGTTTAGGTCGAACCGGCTTAGTTTCATTTAAGTCGATCCGGTTTGCGGTTTAATTCGGTTCGGCTATAACCTCATGTGGTTCAGTTTGAATCCTTTATGATTTGGTTTACTATTTATCTCGATTGCATTCATTTTAAATCATGTCCATATTGGGTTCAGTTGGCAATCTGATTTAAATCGAATTAAGTCGAGCCGTGCCTATCACGAAGATGGCGATTGGCTCGATCGATGTCGAGCCGTGCCTATCACGAAGATAGCGATTGGCTCGACCGATGTCTATCACGAAGATGGCGATTGGCTCGATCGATGTCTATCACGAAGATAGCGATGGCTTGACCGGTGCCTATCACGAAGATGGCGATTTGATCGAGTCGAGCCATGCCTATTACGAATATGGCGATTGGCTCGACCGGTGCCTATCACAAGGATGGCAGTTTGATCGAGTTGAGTCATGCCTATCACGAAGATGGCGATTGGCTTGACCGGTGCCTATCACGAAGATGACGGTTTGATCGAGTCGAGCCGTGTCTATCAAAAAGATGGCGATTAGCTCAACCGGTGCCTATCACGAAGATGGCGTGTCACGCCCCGAGGTCGAGACTGCGACCCGGGCTCACTAACAGATCCGCCATTTGTACGGAAACTACCGTACAGACGAAGCGTCTAACCTGCAGAAAGAAACATCTACAGTATACAGATATCAGAGAGCTGAAAGAAAACTACTAAAAGCTGAAGATCAAACACTGTACAACTGAAAAATAATACAATATCCATCTCCCAAATACGATCGTATACAAAGTCCTCTGATACAAGAATATCCTCACTACAACAGTCTCTCAAACTGTAAAAGTAAAATACAACTCTATACCTCTCTACAAAGGTCTCTCAACAGAGGAAGAAGAAGTGACCAACAACCGAAGCTCTCCTCTGAAGGGGGGTACCGCTACACTCCAACGACGGGTAGGGAACTAGCTCGCGACTCCCTCGCCTCGGTCCGAAGGATCAGCAACAGGAGCACAGGAACAGAAGAAGAAGTCCCTGGGGAAAAGACACCACGACGGGTGTGAGAACTACTTCCCACAGTAGTTCTCAGTGGGTGCCGTCAACAAGTCCAACGGTCTGCCCACCAAGTCTACCAGAGGTAAAAGATAACAGGCAAGGAAAACAGAATAAGAAAAGCTGGATCTACTCTACAGCTATCGTGCCTCTATCTAGACACTCAAAGGTGGAACAGAAGAAAGTAAATGAGACCACTCGCACCCAAGGTGCTCAATCGTCCCAATCGAACTGACTACCTCAAAGGTCCAGCCAAGCCCGCGCCTGTCGACTAGGAACGCTCCTGCCCACTACCACACGTCCACATGGGAACGGGATTTACGTGGGGCGTCCTGTCCGACTAACTCATCCCTCGCGCAAAACTGCCTCAACAGGCCAACCATCGCATCCACAGCGGCATCTCAAGGGGCGCGGCCCCAACTGAGGAAACGGCGCGGCATAGAGTAATCACGCAGTGGCATATGCAGGCTAGTCCAAAACCACGCTCACTCACAGAACGGTAGGACTCAAGATCCCCAAAAATCTCGCGGAACAGTCGGAGCACTCTCGACGACTCAGCTGATCGGCTAACTCGAAACACGAGACACTAGCCTCTCCCACAGCTCACAGCACAAAGCTTACTGGCTGGAGATACTCCACAGCCAGGAACGACCCACAACTCAGGGTAACAAAACAGGTCGGACAACACTCAACGACCTGGGACCACCGTCAACCCCAACGGTTCCCAACAAGACGGACCGGAAGACACTCGACGGCCCGGGACTGCCGTCTACTCAACGGCTCCCTCCCATGACAGCACAACAGGAAAAACAAGACCTCTTGGGACTACCGTTTACTCAAACGGCTCCCAGCACGGATAAGCAACCCGCTACAGCTACCAGACTCCACTCTGCTCCCAAGCAAGAGTGCAAAAGCATCCCACACTAAAAGCAAGTCCCGACCTCTCGGCCCACTATCCGGGCGAGAAAACACTATGTCCAGGGATGTAAGAACAGTGTGGATGTCTAAGCATAAATAACCCTAGCCCAAGTGAGGGTTTTCTACTGGTCTGGTTACACATGCAGCATATGACGGGGGTGCTAGGTCAAGTTCCACGATAACTATATTAACAGATAATAAAAGGAATAACAATTCCTACAATATAGCATGCTACACAATGAAATAACTATCATGCATAATCTTACATCAGTAGAAATACTGTACAGTCCAAATAAGCTTGGAGATAGGGCCACCCACCTTGATTTGCCACCAATTGCTTGTAGACACTTGCAATTGGCCTCCACGCGATCCGCTGCGCAAACGGGGCACGCCGCCGGAGTCCGCACGCAAAACGGAGCACGCCGCCGGAGTCCGCACGCAAAACGGAGCACGCCGCCGGAGTCCGCACCAGAAACGGAGTCTGCACAAAAAAACGGTGCACGGTGTCAGGATCCGCCCGCAAAACGGGGTCCGCACGCAAAACGGTGCACAGTGCCGGAGTCCGCACGCAAAACGGTGCACGGTGCCAGGATCCGCCCGCAAAACGGGGTCCGCACGCAAAACGGTGCACAGTGCCGGAGTCCGCACGCAAAACGGTGCACGGTGCCAGGATCCGCCCGCAAAACGGGGTCCGCACGCAAAACGGTGCACAGTGCCGGAGTCCGCACGCAAAACGGTGCACGGTGCCAGGATCCGCCCGCAAAACGGGGTCCGCACGCAAAACGGTGCACAGTGCCGGAGTCCGCACGCAAAACGGTGCACGGTGCCAGGATCCGCCCGCAAAACGGGGTCCGCACGCAAAACGGTGCACAGTGCCGGAGTCCGCACGCAAAACGGTGCACAAAGACACAGTCCCAAACACAGATAGAAACAGGGTTAATTTACTGTCTAAAAGAACACCCAAAAAACAGCACAAAAATACAGTAAAATCAACAAACGGGACCCACCCGACTGCGCCGCCGTCGCCGAAACGCTCCGCCGGGCGACCTCGCACGCAAAACGAGGACCACGAAGCGCCGCCGCACCTCACGCCACCTCCCTCCTCACTCCCTCTCGCTCTCGGGTGCAGAAGAAAGAAAGAAAAGGAGAGAATGGCGGTGCGGGGAGGAAGAAGAAGAAGAAAAGAGGAGAGAGGGAGAGGGTGGTCCACACAGCCGGTCCACGGAGCCGGTGCACGGCACGGGCCAACCACGGGGCTCAACCGGCCGGTCCACCAGGGCTGGGCGCGTGCGCCGGGTCCACGCACGCGCCCAGCGCGCCACGTGGCGCGCAACCATGCGCGCCACGCGGGCGCGTAGTCCGCGCGCCACACGGGCGCGTGACACCGCGCCCGTGCTGGCGCGGGACACGGGGGCGCCACACGGGCGCGCGCCCCGCGTGTCCGAGCGGGCGCCAGTGGGGGCCCGCCACGTGGCGCCCCCACTGGCGCGCGCCCACGCGCAGGCGCGCTTCCCGAGCGCGCCTGTCTGCGCGCGCTGTCCGAGCCGTACAGCGCCTCGGGAAATGGGCCGCGCACACCTCGTAAAACGTGCCGTTTTGCCTCGAAAAACGTGCACTTCGACTGGACTCCAAATCCAACAAATAAATAGTCCAATCTTAGCGATTTCGCGCACTGAATCCAAAAACGATGTCCGTTTCTCCAAATTCTCATCCGAAAATTTGTCGAATGCCCACTCGATCCGATTTCCGCGCCGGGTCCATTTTTAAAGTCCAATTTGTCCAATTTCAACTCTAAAAATTCCCGAAGGCGACCGGAGAGGTAACTTTTATCCGGACTTCACCCGGAGTCTACTTTTGACATCAGAATCGCGCGAAATCACTTCTAAACACCCGACGGGTCGTCCAAATCCCACGGGGTCTCCATTAAGCCCGAAGTCCACCACGTGTGTCCAAATTGCGCGCAAACACCAACGACACATCCCGCAGGCCTCAGCGATGCAACTAAATCCCAAATTGCATCACCAATCCAATTCTTGGGCCCGACACGCGCACAACACTCCCAACGGCCACTAAAAGCTGCCAAACCACCAGCAACTCCTACGCCGAGGATTCCGGGACCTCACATCCTCCCCCACTAAAAGAAAGTTTCGTCCTCGAAACTAGATCAAGCCCATCCAGAGTCAAGAATACCACGGCTAGGTATCTAAGAATACGCCTCCAGCTCCCTAAACCCCACTCGCTCCTCGTGATTACACCATCACAACAACAAGTACGGTATGACCCGTTGTGCAATTCTCTCATCTCTCGAGCCAGAATTTGCAACGGGCGTCCCTCGTACTCCAACAATCACGGATCTCAAAGGGCAAGTAAATCACGGGCGAGGAAAAACACACCAGTACTGAGCTGAGACGTGGAAAATCAAAGGGCTCCTTAAAAAGGCAGGGGGAAAAGGGAAAAACCCACTAATTCAACACGCACCAAACTACATCATGGTGCCAACCTCAACAAGGCGACCCGAAGCATACTTGCACATCCGTCCAATAAGAAAGGGAAACCAATAAGTTGGGGTCTTCACTCAGTTACTTCTGATCCGAAATCATCCGAGTGGACTACACAACTGCAGACTACTCTCAAAAGGAATCCTCAAAAGGCACGATCTCGTGCCTCAGTTGGTCGCTCAACAAGCTATCATAACCCCAACAGACCCGCGGGTCAAAGTCGAGTCCTCGACTACAGAAGAACACCCTGACGGGATCCAAACCGTCGGTGAACGGGACTGGAAACTGGCTCGCAAGGCAATCATAAGCTGATGCCCAAACTCGCGATCCAAAGTCCGAAACATCCCCAAAAACCCTCACCGTTGCGTACCTACAACGTGGCATCACTGCCGTGCACCAACGGCGTGGCCTTACTGCCGTGCATCAACGGCGTGGCATCACCACCGTGTATCAACGGTGTGGCATCACCACCGTGTATCAACGGTGTGGCATCACTGTCGTGCATCAACGGTGTGGCATCACTGCCGTGTACCAACGGCGTGGCATCACCGCCGTGCACCAACGGCGTGGCATCACCACCGTGTATCAACGGTGTGGCATCACCACCGTGTATCAACGGTGTGGCATCACTGCCGTGCACCCACGGCGTGGCATCACTGCCGTGTACCAACGGCATGGCATCACCGCCGTGCAGCAACGGCGTGGCATCACCGCCGTGCACCCACGGCGTGGCATCACTGCCGTGTACCAACGGCGTGGCATCACCACCGTGTATCAACGGTGTGGCATCACCACCGTGTATCAACGGTGTGGCATCACTGCCGTGCACCCACGGCGTGGCATCACTGCCGTGTACCAACGGCATGGCATCACCGCCGTGCAGCAACGGCGTGGCATCACCGCCGTGCACCAACGGCATGGCATCACCACCGTGTATTAACGGTGTGGCATCACCACCGTGTATCAACGGTGTGGCATCACTGCCGTGCACCCACGGCGTGGCCTCAGATCCTCACAGTCCTATACCCTCGAAAATTCCGGAGCTGAGGAAGGGCCAAAAGATCACTAGGCAAAAACCAGGGCCCCAACTGCACAGGGCAGGACCAACAACCCTCGTCTATGTGCAACACGTGATCAGGTATCTGAACCTCACGAGCACAAACTAAGGGTCCTATCTCTAGCCCATACAACCATGCGGATGCCCTACAGAAGAACTGAATGCGATGCTCCGGTAACAATTAACGCTCATGTGCGTGAAGGGGAGATAAGATTAATACCTGCCACTACATGGCTAACTGCCCCCGAATCCTCATCCTGTGCGACATAAGACGCTCTCACTCGGGAGTGGTCGTCCGTCGGACTGCCGCGAAGAAGTGGCCTTAGCTATCTGGCCAAACCTGTCGAAGCTCCGCCTGTCTGGAAGAGCGGAGGAGGAGGAGCCGAAGCTGCCAATGCGACTGACGACCCCGCTTTGGGACCAGACCACGATCGGTGCCCTGCCTGGGGGTCACACTACGGCGCAGAATGTAGACCACCACAAAAGACATAGTCATCCCGCTGCTGCTGATACACCGGCTGTGGAGAACCTCCTGGTCTCTGTCTCCTCTGAGACTCACGACCCTCAGACTAGGTTCGTGGCGGCCCCCGGGGGTCTCGATCTATTCGACTGTCCAAACACAGGCGGTACTGAATGCCTCTCCCCGGAGCTGGTCCCTAGCGCTCCGTCTCTCTCTGACATGATCACTGATCCTCGGTCAACCCGCTAAGCATGCCCAAACGCTGCATCTAACGTTGGCACCCGCCGAGGATACACCAAGTGATAGATATTCCGATGCAGTCCATTCTCAACCAGCTCAACCTCCTGGGCCTCATCCAGGCGACATGAGGTACACCACCCAACAATCGCAAAACTCGCGAACATACTCCAGAAGAGGTCGACTCCCCTGCTGCAGGAGTCTAAGATCCCCTTCCAGTTTCTGCTTATACTGTCAGGAAAAAAATGGCCCTGAGCAGCAAAACACAAAACTGGTTCCAAGTCAACAACTGCGCTCCTGGTAGTTCAACAGGACGAAATCGACGCCACCAAAAATCTCGGCGTCCCGTGAGACCATCCCAATCTCAGTAAAACAACCACCTGGTAACTCGACCAGGGCATGTACCCACCTGGTAACCCGCCAGGGGTATGTACCTATCTGGTAGCTCGGCCAGTGGAAAGTGCCCTCCTGGTAACTCGGTCAGGACATATGTCCACCTGGTGACTCGACCAGGGACAATGTATCCACCTGGTAGCTCGGCCAGTGGAAAATGCCCTCCTGGTAACTCGGCCAGGACATATGTCCACCTGGTAACTCAGCCAGGGACAATGTATCCACCTGGTAGCTCGGCCAGTGGAAAGTGTCCTCCTGGTAACTCGGCCAGAACATGAGTCCTCCTGGTAACTCCGCCAGGGAAAACGCCCTCCTGGTATCTCGGCCAGGGAAATATCCTCCTGGTAACTCAGCCAGGGAAAATATCCTCCTGGTAACTCAGCCAGGGAAAATATCCTCCTGGTAACTCAGCCAGGGAAAAATATCCTCCTGGTAACTCAGCCAGGGAAAAAATATCCTCCTGGTAACTCAGCCAGGGAAAATATCCTCCTGGTAACTCAGCCAGGGAAAAATATCCTCCTGGTAACTCAGCCAGGGAAAAATATCCTCCTGGTAACTCAGCCAGGGAAAATATCCTCCTGGTAACTCAGCCAGGGAAAAATATCCTCCTGGTAACTCAGCCAGGGAAAAATATCCTCCTGGTAACTCAGCCAGGGAAAATATCCTCCTGGTAACTCAGCCAGGGAAATATTTACATAGCTGGGATCGCCGTCACTTCAAACGGTTCCCACAACAACGCCCCACTCTTAGGCGAGAAGAACCGACTGACACGGCAAAGATCTGAACATCCCGATAGACCGGTGCCTAGAACCCCAATCAAACAAGAACAGACTTTAGGCTCAGCGTATCGAAGTTCTCGATCCTTTACCGTTCAGGGATTCGGCCCTTCTCAGTTAAAGTGGGAAACTAACACGACACACAAACTCCTGGGTCCCGCACTGCTCTGATAGTTCCGTCTCCCGCTGCTCGGGTACTCATCAGGTGCGGGGTGTGTCCAATCCCAACCTGACGTCTCAGGGGTATCGCAATCCGCTGCACAATAACAAACGTCAGGACACAACAACCATACGACCCAATCCAGCGAAAGTCTAAGGCATGTCATCCATTCCATAGCATCATGTTGTTCGGCAGCGAACATAATCGCTTAGGAAAATAAACATGCCAATCTCTCATCCCGTCTCTTGGGAGAGGTAAAAACTCAATCAGGACTCTCGCTAAAAGTCACGACTCTCACGTAGTCATCCTAATATCCAACCACAAGCCTAGGGTTTCTAAGTCCACAATGACCTACAACCTAGGCTCTGATACCACTCTAATCTGTCACGCCCCGGGGTCGAAACTGCGACCCGGGCTCACTAACAGATCCGCCATCTGTACGGAAACTGCCGTACAGACGAAGCGTCTAACCTGCAGAAAGAAACATCTACAGTATACAGATATCAGAGAGCTGAAAGAAAACTACTAAAAGCTGAAGATCAAACACTGTACAACTGAAAAATAATACAATATCCATCTCCCAAATACGATCGTATACAAAGTCCTCTGATACAAGAATATCCTCACTACAACAGTCTCTCAAACTGTAAAAGTAAAATACAACTCTATACCTCTCTACAAAGGTCTCTCAACAGAGGAAGAAGAAGTGACCAACAACCGAAGCTCTCCTCTGAAGGGGGGTACCGCTACACTCCAACGACGGGTAGGGAACTAGCTCGCGACTCCCTCGCCTCGGTCCGAAGGATCAGCAACAGGAGCACAGGAACAGAAGAAGAAGTCCCTGGGGAAAAGACACCACGACGGGTGTGAGAACTACTTCCCACAGTAGTTCTCAGTGGGTGCCGTCAACAAGTCCAACGGTCTGCCCACCAAGTCTACCAGAGGTAAAAGATAACAGGCAAGGAAAACAGAATAAGAAAAGCTGGATCTACTCTACAGCTATCGTGCCTCTATCTAGACACTCAAAGGTGGAACAGAAGAAAGTAAATGAGACCACTCGCACCCAAGGTGCTCAATCGTCCCAATCGAACTGACTACCTCAAAGGTCCAGCCAAGCCCGCGCCTGTCGACTAGGAACGCTCCTGCCCACTACCACACGTCCACATGGGACGGGATTTACGTGGGGCGTCCTGTCCGACTAACTCATCCCTCGCGCAAAACTGCCTCAACAGGCCAACCATCGCATCCACAGCGGCATCTCAAGGGGCGCGGCCCCAACTGAGGAAAACGGCGCGGCATAGAGTAATCACGCAGTGGCATATGCAGGCTAGTCCAAAACCACGCTCACTCACAGAACGGTAGGACTCAAGATCCCCAAAAATCTCGCGGAACAGTCGGAGCACTCTCGACGACTCAGCTGATCGGCTAACTCGAAACACGAGACACTAGCCTCTCCCACAGCTCACAGCACAAAGCTTACTGGCTGGAGATACTCCACAGCCAGGAACGACCCACAACTCAGGGTAACAAAACAGGTCGGACAACACTCAACGACCTGGGACCACCGTCAACCCCAACGGTTCCCAACAAGACGGACCGGAAGACACTCGACGGCCCGGGACTGCCGTCTACTCAACGGCTCCCTCCCATGACAGCACAACAGGAAAACAAGACCTCTTGGGACTACCGTTTACTCAAACGGCTCCCAGCACAGATAAGCAACCCGCTACAACTACCAGACTCCACTCTGCTCCCAAGCAAGAGTGCAAAAGCATCCCACACTAAAAGCAAGTCCCGACCTCTCGGCCCACTATCCGGGCGAGAAAACACTATGTCCAGGGATGTAAGAACAGTGTGGATGTCTAAGCATAAATAACCCTAGCCCAAGTGAGGGTTTTCTACTGGTCTGGTTACACATGCAGCATATGACGGGGGTGCTAGGTCAAGTTCCACGATAACTATATTAACAGATAATAAAAGGAATAACAATTCCTACAATATAGCATGCTACACAATGAAATAACTATCATGCATAATCTTACATCAGTAGAAATACTGTACAGTCCAAATAAGCTTGGAGATAGGGCCACCCACCTTGATTTGCCACCAATTGCTTGTAGACACTTGCAATTGGCCTCCACGCGATCCGCTGCGCAAACGGGGCACGCCGCCGGAGTCCGCACGCAAAACGGAGCACGCCGCCGGAGTCCGCACGCAAAACGGAGCACGCCGTCGGAGTCCGCACGCAAAACGGAGCACGCCGCCGGAGTCCGCACCAGAAACGGAGTCTGCACAAAAAAACGGTGCACGGTGTCAGGATCCGCCCGCAAAACGGGGTCCGCACGCAAAACGGTGCACAGTGCCGGAGTCCGCACGCAAAACGGTGCACGGTGCCAGGATCCGCCCGCAAAACGGGGTCCGCACGCAAAACGGTGCACAGTGCCGGAGTCCGCACGCAAAACGGTGCACGGTGCCAGGATCCGCCCGCAAAACGGGGTCCGCACGCAAAACGGTGCACAGTGCCGGAGTCCGCACGCAAAACGGTGCACGGTGCCAGGATCCGCCCGCAAAACGGGGTCCGCACGCAAAACGGTGCACAGTGCCGGAGTCCGCACGCAAAACGGTGCACGGTGCCAGGATCCGCCCGCAAAACGGGGTCCGCACGCAAAACGGTGCACAGTGCCGGAGTCCGCACGCAAAACGGTGCACAAAGACACAGTCCCAAACACAGATAGAAACAGGGGTTAATTTACTGTCTAAAAGAACACCCCAAAAACAGCACAAAAATACAGTAAAATCAACAAACGGGACCCACCCGACTGCGCCGCCGTCGCCGAAACGCTCCGCCGGGCGACCTCGCACGCAAAACGAGGACCACGAAGCGCCGCCGCACCTCACGCCACCTCCCTCCTCACTCCCTCTCGCTCTCGGGTGCAGAAGAAAGAAAGAAAAGGGAGAGAATGGCGGTGCGGGGAGGAAGAAGAAGAAGAAAAGAGGAGAGAGGGAGAGGGTGGTCCACACAGCCGGTCCACGGAGCCGGTGCACGGCACGGGCCAACCACGGGGCTCAACCGGCCGGTCCACCAGGGCTGGGCGCGTGCGCCGGGTCCACGCACGCGCCCAGCGCGCCACGTGGCGCGCAACCATGCGCGCCACGCGGGCGCGTAGTCCGCGCGCCACACGGGCGCGTGACACCGCGCCCGTGCTGGCGCGGGACACGGGGGCGCCACACGGGCGCGCGCCCCGCGTGTCCGAGCGGGCGCCAGTGGGGGCCCGCCACGTGGCGCCCCCACTGGCGCGCGCCCACGCGCAGGCGCGCTTCCCGAGCGCGCCTGTCTGCGCGCGCTGTCCGAGCCGTACAGCGCCTCGGGAAATGGGCCGCGCACACCTCGTAAAACGTGCCGTTTTGCCTCGAAAAACGCGCACTTCGACTGGACTCCAAATCCAACAAATAAATAGTCCAATCTTAGCGATTTCGCGCACTGAATCCAAAAACGATGTCCGTTTCTCCAAATTCTCATCCGAAAATTTGTCGAATGCCCACTCGATCCGATTTCCGCGCCGGGTCCATTTTTAAAGTCCAATTTGTCCAATTTCAACTCTAAAAATTCCCGAAGGCGACCGGAGAGGTAACTTTTATCCGGACTTCACCCGGAGTCTAATTTTGACATCAGAATCGCGCGAAATCACTTCTAAACACCCGACGGGTCTTCCAAATCCCACGGGGTCTCCATTAAGCCCGAAGTCCACCACGTGTGTCCAAATTGCGCGCAAACACCAACGACACATCCCGCAGGCCTCAGCGATGCAACTAAATCCCAAATTGCATCACCAATCCAATTCTTGGGCCCGACACGCGCACAACACTCCCAACGGCCACTAAAAGCTGCCAAACCACCAGCAACTCCTACGCCGAGGATTCCGGGACCTCACATGGCGGTTTGATCGAGTCGAACCGTGCCTATCACGAAGATGGCGTATGGCTCGACCGAAGCCTATCACGAAGATGGCGATTTAGAGTAACTCTCACTTCTTTTTTTCAATTATTTTTTTTATTATATTTTTTTTTTCTCGAAAAGGTGAGTTTGATCGTGTCGAGAATATCGCAAAGATGGCCGCTCGATCAAACAATGAAAATGGTTCGACTTAAATCGCGATGCTTTAACCGTGTCGAGACTATCACGAAGATGATCGCTCGGTATAGGGGTTAACAATATATAAGCACAATAAAAATAGCAATCTAATGCCAGATTTGACAGTGTCGAGTCTATCGCGAAGATGACCGCTTAGTCAACCGTAAAAAAGAAGTGCATTTGCATCGATTGTATGTATATGTCATCCTTTGTTGTTGCGAAAGTCGAGTCGCCTTTATTGCTTTTTTCGTTGTTGTTACCGCCGTGTCGTTGTCAAAAAGCCCGGGACCGTTGCTCTTTTTTTTTTTTGAACCAATCAGAGAGGAGAAGTGTGTGCACCCCTCCCTCTGCTTGCGTGTCGGCGCGCCATGAAAGGAGAAGGGAGGATTCCCTCTCTATGCTCGTGGCAATGTGAGGGAGAGGAAGTAAAAAAAAAAAAAAAATTAATATAATAAACAAAATTCTTTTTTTTTTTTTTTTTACCGTCTTTTCTTTTTCTTTTTTGCTCTTGGAGATCTTTTCTTCTTTTTCTTTTTGCTCTCTCTTAAAATTTTTATTTTTCCTCTTTCTTTTCTCTCATTTTCTCTCTAACTCATTTTTTCACTTTGAGTTCACCCATTAATTTATAAGGATTTTAAAACGTCTTAAAAGGCATTTGATACCAATCAAATTTTTTGACATTTTTTATTTTACATTTTTTTTCTTTTTTTATTTTCTCTTTTTTCTTTTTTTGGAAAGAGGGAGCCCACCTCCCTTTTGGTACATAAGAGAGGGAGGTGTGGTTTCCTTCTTTGTCTTTCCATCTTTTTTTTTATTTTATTTCTTCCCCGTTTTTTCTTTCTTCCCTTTTTTTATTTCTTACCTTTCTCTTTTTTATTTATTTCTTTTTTTCTTATTTCTTTTTTCTATTTCATTCCCTTCCTTTTTTATTTCTTTCCTTTCTTTTTTTTTTGTTTCCTTTTTATTTTGCCTTTCTTTTTTTTTCTTCTTCTTCTTTCTTAGTATTTCTTTTCTTCTTTTTTTTTTATCCAAACAGTCACTTATTTAATCAAAATATATAATTCATCAATAAGTTTAATTCGAGTCATATAAGGACTTTTCTTATTTATATAATTATATTTTTATTTAAGTAGCAATATGTCTAAATTTTATAATATTTAGATATTTTTTATAAAAAACTTGAGAGAGAGAGAAAGAGAGAGATTTGAAATTTTGTTGATTTTTTTGAGCCTTCAAAAGTTCAAAACCTCAGTGAAAGCCAAAATCATGCAGTTTCCCGTTTCTCGTGGCATTTGCGGCACCCTTTTCATGTGAACACCTACTACACTGCTGGTTTCTCGTAAGCATTATTCTCACACACACACACAAACACGCACGCTCAAATTGTATTATTACCGTCTCCTCCCTCTTTTGTCCCAAACAATATTGTTTAATTTAATTACTATAAAGAAGAAACTAATAAACCCTCTACACCCACAACAACCTTCCTTTATGGGGAATAAATTCTTTCCTTGTATCTCCATCCACTTCAATCTCCTCCTCCTCCTCTCACTCTTCTGCTTCTGTTTTTCGCCGCAATGTAGTGCGTCGTGCCACCCAGCGGACCGCGCTGCGCTTCTCGCATTCAAGGCTGTCATAACTGCCGACCAGCAAGGCCTCCTCCGCTCCTGGGACTCGTCTGCCACCGCCGTTGACTGCTGCGCTGGGTGGCACGGCGTCTCCTGCAACCCAGCCGGCTCCGGCGGCCGCGTCTTCAACCTCACCTTATCAGGCATCGGGAAAGACTTCAACCTTGTGACCCTTACTGGCACCCTCTCCCCGGCCCTCGGCAACCTTACCGGCCTCCGAATTCTCGGTCTCACCAACCTCATCAAACTCACCGGGCCAATCCCACCGTCACTCGGTCGCCTCTCCTTATTGACCGACCTCCGCCTCTTCGGCAACAACCTCACCGGCCCGATCCCCCCGTCCTTCTCCGGCCTCCGCCGCCTCGAATTCCTTCTCCTGGTCGGCAACCGCCTCTCCGGTGCGATCCCGCCCTCCATATTCACCTCGTCCTCCCTCAAATTCCTCGCCCTCAATGAAAACCAATTCACCGGCACTATCCCACCTTCCATCGGAAAGCTCTTGGCCCTCGAAACACTCAAACTCCAAAGCAACAACTTCTTCGGCGAAATTCCGATGGAGATTGGAGAACTCCGGAACCTTGCCGACCTCGACCTCTCTAAGAACCAAATCTCCGGCGCAATACCGGAATCCGTCGGCAACCTCACCAAACTCACCACTCTCGAACTCTCCGAGAACCGCCTTACCGGCGCCATCCCACATTCCTTCACCAAGATGGTGTCCCTCCAATTTTGCCGGCTCTCGAACAACCGCCTCTCTGGAAGCCTCCCGCAATCGATCGGCAATCTTCGGAGCATGCGGCGGTGGTTTCTATTGGACAACAAGCTCACCGGAGAGATACCGGAGTCGATCGGGAGCCTCTCCTCGCTCGGCACCCTCTTCTTTGGCAACAACATGTTCACCGGAAAAATCCCCACCGGCATCAGCAAATTAGCCCAATTACAAATTCTGGACCTCTCAAGGAACAACCTCACCGGACCGATCCCCGACGAGATTGGTGACCTCCGGAGTGTCGAATTGCTCGACCTCTCCTTCAATCCAATCAATCAACCCACTTTGCCAAGCTGGCTTAGCAAAATGCAGGGCCTATTCAAGCTATACCTCGCCGGGATCGGCGTTTCCGGCCCAATGCCCAATTGGCTCGCCTTGATGTCCTCCCTCGGTGTCCTCGATCTCTCGAGCAACAAGTTGTCCGGCGAGTTACCACCGTGGATCGGAAACATGACCAAGCTCTCCACTCTCAACCTCTCGCACAACAAGCTCCGGTCCGTAATCCCCGAGAGCTTCAAGAACCTCGCGATGCTCATGGAGCTAGACCTGTCTGACAATGAGCTCTACGGGCCAATTCGACAGGTGCTCGCGAAGGCGACGAGCGCCCCATTAGGGTACTATACAACGCTGGACTTATCGAAAAATCGCTTTATGGGAGGGGTGGACGAGGACGTCGGGGAATTGGCGGCGATGGGGTCGATGGAGAGGTTCGCAGTATCGGGGAACCCGGAGCTGGGGGGGCGGATACCGGTGACGATGGCAAAAATGGAAAGGTTGAAGGAGGTGAGGATGGCGGGGGACAGGCTGGAAGGAGGGATACCAGAGGGGTTGCTCGACTTGCCGGCGCTGCAAGTGTTCGATGTGTCGGACAACCGGCTCACGGGACGAATACCGCTGCACAAGGCGCGAGTGCCGGCCGAGGGGTTTAAAGGGAACGCCAGACTCTGCGGCGACCCACTGCCGCCATGCAAGAAGGGGTGAAAAGGAGGACGGTGGTGGTGGTGGTGGTGGTTGTGGTTTTGGCGGGTAGAAATGGGTAATGAGTTTTGGGATTTGAATTCGGACAAAACTCAAATTCTATAGCTGTTTGATTGATAAAATAATATAGTACTTTTGTTCTATATTATTGATAAAATAATATAGAAAGTACTTTTGATTCTCTGAAATATTATTGTTCAAGTTAATATTATATTACTAAACTAATATAACACTTCCAAACTACCTATTACTGTAAATAGAATACTACATATTATATATATCAATACATTATCGATATAAATTCAGTATTTTTAAACGCAAAGTAGAGAATTTTTAAGCCAGCAAGAGTTTGAATTTCCTATTTTGGCAACTGAATATGGTATTTTATTTTATTTTTTTGTTGTTGGTTTGTGATGTCATAAACATTACATAAAAGTCTACAACTGTAAGATCTCTCTATACAGTGGTTCCAACCACAGTTGTAAATAAGATTTGATGAACACATCTACCGTCCAAAAGATAAGCATTCTACAGTACCTGTAGTACTTGTAGTTAAATTAGTTCACTGCTTCAATTAGAGCTACAAAAGCAAGCATTTGATGAAGAAACATTTCTGCAGAGTTAGACCATAATGAGAGAATTCCCACCTCAGATTGAAGTAAATACACAATGATCAACAAACAAGGAATGAATCTCCCTTTAGATAGGCTATATGATTCAAGCTTATATGCTCGCTATACGAGATGCAAAGAAAAGAAGAACAGATAATTCAAATGAAAATCCAAAATGTCGCACAACAACAAATATCTGTTAAATCACTTAACTTAGGAGCAGACCATATGATTCAGTATAAATGATACATAGTGCAATGTGTGGTACAACATCGAATGAAGGAAACATCCTCGCACAAAAATGAGTAGTCACTGGCAAACTTTTAAACAACAATTCAAAATTACCAAGACAGTCGAGTAAACAATTTGTTCACATTGACTGTCTCAATATGCTGAACCAAGAATCGAGCAAGAAAATGGTGTTGATGTTATAATTGTGACTAACTCAACAAGCCTGAAAAAATCACTCCCAATTTAACAAAATTTCTATGAGATCTAATTTGATTTCGTGGGCCTGCTCCCAATGTTGTTACTAAACAGCAGATGAATGTAAATCAGTAAGGTGAATGCCTAAGCTTCCATAAACCCATAGTTGGCTGTCTCTGGGTTCTACCATAAGGATCAAAGTTTACATCAGTGAATAATTTAGCAAAATATCTGGTTCTGGGTACCTGATTTTAATTGATGGCTGAATATTGTTGACTTCTATACGTGCTGCAAGACAACAAGCAATCAAATAACTGGCATGTTTATAAGGATCATGAATTGCAAGCTGCATACCCATTTGCCATTGTTCTCTCTTCAACACCACCCTCACGATAAAGTGGAATTCTCCCACCAAGCTCCTTGAGCCTCTTCACCATATCATGAAGCCACTCAAATGTCAATTTGGACTGAGCATTGAGCTCCTCCCTCACCTGGGGATGCATCCTAAACCAATCCCCTAACATTTTATGAACATGAGACCTTACCATTCTCCAAGGCACAGGATACTGCTCGCAAAGCTTCAAATACTCTACCACCAATTCTGCCTGATCCAAACCACCATCACCTAAAAGTTTACGATCAACACCTTCGTCTTCCCTCCATTCCATTGTTCTAAATCTAGCAAAAAGTGCTGGATTCTCAAGAAGAGAGTCAGCTGAAAGCACACCATCGGCACCTGTGTGATCCAAACAGCTATGGACATCTCCCATGTGGCGAATGTTTCCATTTGCAAGGACAGGTATTTTAAGGGCATCTTTAACGGCCCTTATAGCATCCCAATCGGCTCGGATTTTCTTCTGATCTTTTTGGTCTCTAGTACGGCCATGGACAGCTAGGAGAGAACAGCCAGCCTCTTCAAGCATCTTCGCATATGCTATTGTCTCTTCTAGGCTGGGGAAAATCCGAATCTTGCATGAAACTGGGACATGGAGGTTTATAGAGAGGTTCTGGATGAGGGATTTGATGAGAGGGAGGCTGTCCATGAGGAAAGCCCCATAATTGCCTCGTCTAGCAATTCTCTGCGGGCATCTGCACGGTTAGAGAAAAGAGATACATTAAATGAAGGAAATTATAATAGCTTTTAATCACTGATAATCTTATAGTCAGGTTAGCAGTATACAGAAAGACCATCTAAACAAACTGACGAAAATACTGTCAGAAAAATTTTGAAACACGATAACATTTCACAACCTGCTGCACAAAGAAATGGATAACTCACACTAGCTTACTAGTACAAAATAGTGTCAGACTAAGGATTTTAGACTTATTATTTTGTTAGATCCATTCTGTTCGAGCTACTACAGTTAGTACAGTATTTAGGGCCTTATACCTTAGTTGCTTTCAAGTTTAACAACAGCAGCATAGAACGCAGAGCTTCATGCTCTTTTATGGCCAATGGGATAATTCCATGGATGTTCCTAAGCTTGATATAATAGTACAAATGTTAATTGCAAAGTAAAATGATATGTCGTAAAAAGCAAACATCCTACATCCTTGGCCATTCAGATTGGTTCATAATCTAAAATTGATTATAATTTAGCCAAAGGTGGTAATCAGTAATGTACCCCCCCCCCCCCCCCCCCCCCCCCCCCGATAGCTTAACTATTTATAACACACAAAATTCTTTGTATGCTTCTATATTCTTGCCAGTTATTTGAGTACATATTTGTTACTTGCATTGAGAAAAATGAAGTATCACAGATTACCCTAGATTTATATCAACGTAATCGCAGTAAGGTTCCACCACTTTTGCTGCTTCCAACAAGATGTCAGGATCATTTGCACAGAACTGGACGAATAGAGGACGATCCTCCTGCATGTATTAGCAGATAAAACAACATCCTTAAATTAGTGCTCACAAACTATGCTCAGCTAAATCCTCTCAAATCTTTATATATATGAAATAATCACCTGCGCAACACAATAAATTGGCATGATAATGAATGTGGTATTGTCACTAAGTTGCTAGTGATTGGCAAATCAATAAATTCATATATTAGGGCACATAGTTCACAAAACGTAATCTTCCAAAGATTTGGATCTGCACAACTTGTGAGCCTACTGTATCTTACACCACAAATCCAGTAGGAAAACATAGCATCTAACTTGATTAAAAGGTCACTAAGTATTCCCAGACCTAATTTTTTTCACAAGAACTTAAAAATTGGGGTAAATTACCAAAGAAACACCTTGCACTTTAGCCTTTGTCTAAATTATCACTCTGCATAAAATTTTTCTTTAATTTCCACCGTGCGCTTCACCATTATCTCACATAGGCCCAAAAATTATGGGATGATTGTTAAACGGATGAAAACTTTATGGAAATGAGTTGATAGATGGCAATACTTAATACTCAATGGAGTAGAATCATATAAAATGAATAATTTGTCTCATAAACTATCAAATCTGATAGCTTCAGTAAAGAAGGAGATGCCTTATAATTAGTTTTTGATCTATTCCATAACAATTGATCAAAACAAAACCGTTACCAATCAACATATATTCAAACCCTAGTATAAAAAATATATCTCACCTTGCAGGTGGTGAATTCCATTCTACGGTACTTCTCGTTCTCGGAGAAGATCCTCGAGTGGAGCATCGGCGTGTACGCGGCCTCGGCGCCGTACCTGCGGCAGAGCATCCGGAAGGGGAGCTCGGAGTTGTCCACCATGGGCGCCACCACGAGCTTCGGCGCGCCGATCCGCCTCCAATGGGCCCAGGCGCGCTCTACGCGGAGCTCGCCGGAAAGCGGAATCTCCGTGGGCTCGGGCGGCGGCGCCTCCGCATCGGAGAGGGAGCAGGCGGCGTCGAGGGCGGCGCAGAGGGCCTCGTCGGGGTCCTCCTCGGGTCCGCGGGGGAGGGGGTGGGCTCCGGTGGTCATGGAGGAGGAACTAGGGTTTAAGGAGAGGAAGGAGAGGGGGAGGAGGAGGAGGGAGGAGGGGTGAGGGTTTCGGTTGCGAGGGTTTTGGCGCGGCGGTGTGAGGCGGGGAGAAAGGAAAGGCCGAAATCTCATCTATATCTATAAGTAAGAATAATAAATCATGTGTTGAGCTCTCACCCTCTCTTCCTTTCTTGCCTCTTTGTCCTCTTTTGTTTCCTATTCATTCCTGCACATGGCTTCCTCCATGGCTTCCTCCCTTTTTTTTTTTTTTTTTTTTTTTTTTTTTTTTTTTTTTTTTTTTTCTCTCCCCTCCTTATCTTGAGTTTTCTCTTGCCTCTTTCTCCTTGATTCTCGCCCTTCCTCTTTCCTCTAGAGCCTAGAGAGTACAGGAGGTTGGATCTAGCGACGACAATGTCAGACCGCCCTACGGCTCGCCGTGGTTTTCTACACAGGTCGCGTGGCGTGCGAAATGTTTTATCGGCTCTATTATAACTTTCTCCTTTCTCCTCTCTCATCCTTCGTACGCCGGAGGTCTGTGGCTGACGTCGGTGAGTACCGACGTTGTCATCATGGGTTATTCTGGAACCTCTTTCTCCCTACATCCCCCAACCCTCTTCCCTCTGCTTTGGCTTCCTCTTTTCTCCTCTTACATTCTCGATATGCTGGAGGTGCATGGCTGACGTTCGTCAGTATCGGTGCTGTCATCATGAGCTACTCTGGAACCTGTTTCCCCCTATATTTTTCCATCGCTATTCTTCGCCCGAGTTTGGTGGTTTGTTTTTGTGAGCCCCTTCTCTTCCTTTGCACTCTCCCTATCTTCTTCTCTGTCAGTATTTTTTCTATAAATAGCGGCTCATGTTTGGAGATGGCGCTTAAGGTCTTCTTGCCTTTGCTTTGCCCAAGGTTTGATTTAAGATTTTTTCCGTTATTAACTCTAAATTTGGGTGTGATTTCCATTGTCTTGTGGAAGAAAAATGATAATATGTATTCTTCTATTTTTCTTTAGATTCTCTCCTCTAGCTTTTGTCTACAAGATCTCGGTCCGTACCTGCACTGGTGGTTTGTGGCCTGCTCTGGTTGGTAAGATAATGTTGTCTCTTCTCTAGCTTTTATCTACAAGATTTCGGTCTTGTGGTTTGTGGCCTGCTTTGGTTGGTAAGATAGTATTGCCTCTTCTCCAGCTTTTATTTACAAGATTTCGGTTAGTGCTATGTGGCCTACAATAGCTTTTATCTCCAACATTTCGGTCAATGCTCTGTGGCTACTCTGGTTGGTAAGATAATGTTGTCGAACATATTTTGACTCCAATTTCGCTAAACAAGCATTACTACCTGCCTTTCCGTGTTGGCCGGCGTGGTGATCTTTTTTCTCTTATGATCAACTATGTGTTGGTGCTATGCCTGAGGACCAGGCAGAGAATCTAATTGTGGTTTTGATATTTGAATAACCTAGTATTTTAGATTTATCAATTTGAGGCCTTCTAATTTGCGGCTTTGAATAACTTGAGAATTTCAAATTCCTCTCTTTGAATTACCTGGTATTATGTTCGAGGCAATTAGGACACTGCATTCATACTTTCTACTATATGGCTTAGGATATACTTGGTATTATATTCGAAGCAGTTAGGGACACTGCATTCATACTTTCTACTAAGTGACTTCGAATGGACTTAGGCTTCAGGCCTAAAAAAAAATGAATTAAAAGAACTTTATATAAATCAAAGATATGGACAAAATAATTCTTCGATCTTTGAATAACCCGGTATTTTAGATTTGCCAATCTGAGGCCTTCTAATTTGTGACTTTGAATAAGTTGAGGACTTCAAATTCCTCTCTTTGAATTGCCTGGTATTATGTCCGGGGCAGTTAGGACACTACATTCATACTTTCTACTAAGTGGCAAGGAACTTTATATAAATCAAAGAGATGGACAAAGTAATTCGGTTGTGGGCTGGTGTTCTTCGACCTATATATATATACTATGGTTGAGTATCATACACATAGTGTATGTAGTGGCCCCGATCCCCATGCAGCTTTTCTCCATGACTCACGTTGTGGAACACCTATTATTAGTGTGTCGGACCCGGACGCGTTGGACGGACTCTGTGAGGCTTCGGATTAAGCCTGTCTTCTGGCTGCTTTCGTCGGATTTTAGAAAGGGTTTCAGGCTAAGCCGAGGCCGGATTTGGATTCAACGCGGAAAAACCTCGAAAATCGGCTATTTACTTGTGTTTTTCTGAGTCCGGATGCCCAAAAACGGACACCCGAAAGTTTTCTGCGCACTTTAGTGCATGGGGGGAGCCGTGGACCGGCCGGATGCCACGTGGCGGCCACTAATTGGCCGGGGCACGCGGCGCAGTCCACAGAATTGGGGCGCTGGTGCATGGACCAGGCACGGGGGACACGTGGCGGCCTCGGATTTGCGGGTTCACGCGGCGCGATCCACGGCGACGCGCGGGCTGGTGCATGGACCGGGGCGGGCCACGTAGCGGCCTGTGAGTGGCCGGCTCACGCAACGCGGGGAGCAGGCGGGGCAGGTGTGGGCAGGTGGCGGCCGTACATGGGGCGCCACGTGGCGCCCTACGATTGGCCTTCGCCACTCACTCCGCGTCCCCGGTCGGGCCACGTGGCGAATCCCCAGCGGCCCCGCATACGCTGTCCGCTGTTCAGGACACGTGTCGGGCGCTGGGCGATTCGGGCGCTGGTCACGGCGGGCTCGTGGGCGCAGATTCGACGCCCGAATCTTTCGGGCGCCCAAATCATGGGCCCAAAAGCCCAATAGGCTTGTTTTTTTTGTTTTTTTGGGAGAGCCTATAAATAGGCCGCTTCCTTGGGCCTTTTGACCCTTTTCCCGAACTCCCCTGTGGTTGAGCCCTTAATCATAGTTGATCCTCTTCTTGTGCTCCCTCTCTTGAAGGAGTTTCGGAATTTTTGGAAGCCACGGCATCAACGTCTTCGGTGATTCGGCGCAGTGCGACGTTCTTTCTTCGGCTGCCTTTTTCGTTGCTTTTCGGTCCACAAGGTCCCCAGAGCTACCCCGAAGGAATTTTTGGATATTTTTTGTGGCATCGGTTTCATGAGAGGTAGATCTCCGTTTTTCATGATTTCCGCTCCTCTCAGTTTTGGGTTTTTATTAGGGTTTCGGGAACATTTTGAACTCCTTTCCTGCTGGTGACTTTCTTGGACAGCGGAGCTTGTCGGATTTTTATCTCCGCGCTCGGTTATCGAATTTCGACCTGTGAGGACTCAATCGACATCTACGCTTCGCGAGGATCGCAGCCGTATTTTTATTGGAATTTTCGGAGATTATCTCGTAGGTGGTATTTAAGCTTCTTTCAGACTGATCTTACCGCAGTGTTGTGATTGTGGGGATTTTTGCTCACCGTGATGTTTGGACTCTATCTTTGTACCCCGAGGTCGAAACTGCAACCCGGGCCCGCCAACAGATCCGCCGCCCATACAAGAAGCCTCGTATATACGAAGCGACTAACCTGCAAAAGATAATACTAACCACTATACAGATATCAGAGCGAAAAGTAAACTGCGGAAATAGATATATACAACTCCAAATATTACATGTCAGGTCCTCACAATACATAAGTCTCTCCAAAATAAAACTCTCAACATAAAGTACAAGAACCTCCAAACCACTGACAGTACTAAAATATCAACAACAGGGGGTACATCTACTCTCTCGCTGGAGACGGGAAGGGATCTAGTTCGCGACTCCCTTACATCGGTCAGAAGAATCAGCAACTGAAGCAGCAGGAACTGGAGAAGGGGTCCCTGGAAAAAGTCACCACAACGGGTGTGAGAACTACACCAACACATAGTTCTCAGTGGGTTCCGCCACCAAGCCGCCTAGCCAGAAAGGCAGTGCAACCTCTACCCATCATCCGCCTAGCCCTCGCCGAGGAAACGGTCGCTTTGAACAGCGTGCTCTGGCAGCCTCTATAAATAAACTCCTCCTGCCCCGACTCGCGGAGAGTCACAGTCCTCTCACTACAGTCAATGGTAGCATAATATCGAGAAAGCCAATCTATACCCAACACTATATCAAAATCCCGAAGCTGGCGTAGGACCAACAAATCTATCGGAAAAATCCAGGGTCCTAACTACACAGGGCAGGACCGACAACACTCATCTACGTGCAAAACGTGATCTGGAATCTGTACCTCACGTACACAAGCTAACGGTCCTATCTCTAGCCCATGCAATGATGCAAATGCTCCACTGATGAAAGAATGAGATGCTCCAGTATCGAATAATGCTCTAGTGCGAATAGAGGAGATCAGGACCATACCTGCCACCACCAGGTCAGCTGCTGAAGAGTCCCCCATCTGAGCGGCATACACTCGCCCGCTCGGAGGTGGTCGCCTGTCCGGCTGTCGCGAAGAGGTGGCCCGATCTGCCTGGCCATAACTCTGCGAGGCTCCAGCTACCTGCAAAGACGGGGGAGGGGTCAATGCTGAGGATGGAGCTGGCTGTCCGGCCCTCGGGCAAGCTACCAAGTAGTGCCCTGTCTGCCCGCAGCGATAACATCGGCCTTGACGCTGGTCACAATACTGAGGTGCATGAGCTCCGCCACATATAACACATCTATCTGGACGCCTCGAATACTGCTACTACTGCTGCTGTCTCGGTGGTTGACGACCTCCTGACCCCCGTCTGCTCTGAGACCCACGACCCTGGGACTGAAATCGTGGCGGTCTCGGAGGTCCCGCTCGGCTGGGTTGTTCTATCTCAAAAGATGATGGACGCTTCTCTCCAGAACTGGTCCCTGGCACCCGGTCCCTCTCGTCCAGTGACACTGATCCATGCTCGACCCACAGGGCGTGATTGACCGCCGCATCCAGGGTCGACAATCCTTGAGAATGAACAAACTGATAGATGTCCCAATGCAGTCCCCTCACGAAGAGATCCACCCGCTGAGCCTCATCCCGTGCAATATGGGGTATACAGTTCAACAACCGCATAAACTCACGGACATACTCATGAAGTGGTCGACTCCCCTACTGCAAGTGCCTCAAGTCTCCCTTTAGTTTTCGCTTGATACTGTCGGGAAAGAAGGTCCCGAGCAGTAAAGCACGAAACTCAACCCAGGTCAACAACTGAACTCCCGGGGGTCCAACCGGACGGACTCGACGCCACCAAAATTCGGCGTCCTTCTCCAGAAAGTGAGTAGCCAAATGCACCCGAAACTTCTCCTCCACGAAGAAGTTCTCGAACAGCTTCTCCATAGCTGCTATCCAGTTCTTCGCCTCCAAAGGCTCCGAACTCTGCCCCGAGAACTGAGGGGGATGAAGCTAGCAAAATCGGGTCAACCGGTCGGTCAAATCCCGCTGCTCCTCCACGGTCAACGGTGACAGCGGACCCGGAACCGGTGATGCCGTAGCTGGTGACGCCGCTGGTGGTACTGTAGAGGAAACTCTCTGCTCGAACATGCGCATCATGCGCTCCATATTCTCCTCCTGGCGCTGCATCGCCTCCTCCTGGCGCCTCACCGCCTGAGACATCTGAGCCACCTGGGCCCGCAACTCCTGGGTCTCACTCTACTTTGACTGCTCTGACTCCCGCTGCTCGGGCTCCACCTCAGAAATAGGATGTGCCCTCGTCACTGCACGACGCCTTAGAGGCATTACGGATGCCTGCAACAAAAACAAAACGTCAGAACACAACCAACACTCGACCCGATCAAGCAAAAGTCTAAAACATGCCATTCATTCTAAAGCATTAGATTGTCTGCAGCCGACATAACCACTTTAAAAGAATAAACATGCAAAGTCACTAGCCCCTATCCTCTGGGAAAGTTACAACTTAATCAGGACTCTCGCTAAAGTCACGTCTCTCACGACAGTCATCCTACTGTCCAACCAAGGCCTAGGGTTACTAAGTCCATAATGACCTACATCCTAGACTCTGATGCCACTCTAATCTGTCACGCCTCGAGGTCGAAACTGCGACCCGGGGACGCCAACAGATCCCCCGCCCATACGAGAAGCCCCGTATAGACGAAGCGACTAACCTGCAAAAGATAATACTAACCACTATACAGATATCAGAGCGAAAAGTAAACTGTGGAAATAGATATATACAACTCCAAATAGTACATGTCAGGTCCTCACTATACATAAGTCTCTCCAAAATAAAACTCTCAACATAAAGTACAAGAACCTCCAAACCACTGACAGTACTAAAATATCAACAACATGGGGTACATCTACTCTCTCGCTGGAGACGGGAAGGGATCTAGTTCGCGGCTCCCTTACGTCGGTCAGAAGGATCAGCAACTGGAGCAGCAGGAACTGGAGAAGGGGTCCCTGGAAAAAGTCACCACAGCGGGTGTGAGAACTACACCAACACGTAGTTCTCAGTAGGTACCACCACCAAGCCCGACGGTCTGCCCACTAAATATACTAGAGACATAAGGTAACAAATGCAGTACAAAAAGGGAAAGCTGGAAAAGACAACTCGACTGCTACTATGCCTTTATCTAAATGCTCAAGGGTGATACAGATGATAAATATGCATCTACTCGATATGCCCAATCAACCCAATCCTACTGACTGCCCCATAGGGTCCGGTCAAACCTGCGCCCACCTACTACCACACATCCACAAGAGGACGGGATTTACGTAGGGCGTCCCACGCGGACGGCATCGACAAGTCGCGATAGTAAAGTAACAGGCCCAGCTCCGGAGCGGCACTCGAGGGGAGCGACCCTACCGAGGAAAGTATCCACGCATCTCTGTCGAGCTCAATATGGCTCCTGCAGGCTATAATCCAAATCTACGATCAACAAGATAGTTACTAACCAACATCATATCTCTCACTCACAGGCTGGAAATCCTCAACAGCCGGGACCCACCGTCTACTTAGATGGCTCCCAAGACTAGTACTGATCTCAACACAGCTATCAGACTCCACCCGGCCCCCAGGCACGGGTGTAACATGCATCCCACAACCACCGATCGACCACTCGGCCCACTAACCGGGCGGAGAACACTCTAAGTCCAGATGAGAGGATAAATGTGGGAGTGTCTAAAGCATAAATAAACTAGTCCAAGTTGGAGTTTTCTACTAGTCTGGTTGAACATGCATCATATGACAGGGTGCTAGGTCAAGTTTCAACAATAGTATTTAATTTAACACAGATAGAAAGCATAAATCAACATGATCACAAAACGACACGAGAAACATCATCTCTCTCTCTAACATGCTTCATAACACATTCACAATCATGCATGTTTCTATACAATAGAATTAATGAACCGTCTACCGGTTTTGGAGACGAAGCAACCCACCTGAAAAGCGCGCCGATCCAATGTCCAAACTGAACGTGGGTAATCCTCAAGTTCCCACGATCCCAACGAGTCCAAGAACACCCAAGAACTCCACCCGGTCGCTGCGATACAAACAGAACACCGCAGTAAGCACAAACTCCCAAAATCTCAACTCTGCGCGCAAACAATCCGGGAAAAGTCCAATTATCACCTTCGAGAAGACCTCCAAAAATTCCAGTGAAAATATAGCTGCGATCCTCGCAAAGCGTTGATGTCAATCGAGTCCTTACGGGCCGAAATCCGATCACTGTGCTCGAAGATAAAAATCCGACAAGCTCCGCTGTCCAAGAAAATCACCAGCAAGAAAGGGGTTCAAAAATGCTCCGCAAACCCCAAGAAAAACCCCAAATCGAGAGGAATAGTAGATAAAAAGATCGAAGGTCTACCTCTCATGGAACCGCTGCCGCAAAAATCGGCCAAAAAGTCCCTCCCGTCAGCCCAGGGGAGCTCGCGGAAGAAGCGTCGACGGAGAAGATCGAAAATGAAGACACGTCAAAGCTTGCGATGTCAAGGAGGAAGCAGAGGAAACGACTTCCAAAAAATCTCCGGGCTCCCAAAAATCGAAGAAGACTCGAAGACGAAGCTCCCTGTCGAATATGGGCTCAAGATGGCTCGGGAAAGGTCTTCAAATGAAGGCAGGAGTGGGCTATTTATAGCCAAAACCAAAGAAAAGGGGTTAGCGGATTCGGGCGCAACATTTCGGGCGCCTGAAAGTCACTGTGCGCGCCCGAAAGTGACGTGGCGGCCATCCAGGCCGCCAGCGCACAGTGCCCGGACCGGGTGAGGGAAGATATGTGTAAAAAGACTGTCGAATATGTAAGAGTAGGTGTGTGTAGAAAATATTGTTAATTATGTAAGAATTGTGTGATCTTTACTTTCTCTTTGCTATTGTACTCTCAACCTATAGCAGAACCTGGTATTGGTCCTATCTAAAGTGGTTGTTTCGTTGCGCGTGGTGATTCTTTCGTGTGAACTATTGTGTTGGTGGGCTTTCGATTTAATGCTACTCTCTATTAGCTTAAAAAGAAAGGAATGGAAAAAAAGGAGCTGAAAAATAAAAAAAAGAATGGTGGTTGAAAGTGGTCGTATGTAGGTGCCCAGTTTTGCTCCTACTTAAAGAGAATCTTTCTTTCTATATAGGTTTGCTCCTATCAAAAAAAAAGGCTCTTTGATTACGTATGTTTTTTTTTTTCATGATTTTCTTTGTATTTGGTTTCTTGGTTTCTCTAGAATTGTTCTTTGCAAGTTCATGTGTTCACTACGATTAATGTTTGCTACGATGAACTTCCATTTGCACGCAAAAAGAAAAAAAAGAGGAGGAAAAGTGGCACCGATTTTTCATTTATCTGTGTAATCTTTTGCCGATTCCCTTTTTTACGTTTTTTGTTTGATTTGTTCTTTACGAAGTTGGGTGTTTGCTATGATGAACTTTTATTTGCACGCCAGATTCTTTATCGGATTCGGTTCCCACTATGAAGTTTGGTCTCCAACAACCTCAGTGCTCTAAGCAGCTGAATTTTGGGGCTCTTTTTGTTGGCTAATGCCGAGCACACCTTGGATGGCTTGTTTTGCAGGCAATCGGTTGCTCTTATTCATGCTGCAGTATATATTTTGAACCTCAATTTTTTCTTTCAATTGACTCAAAACTGTAGACGAAAAGGAAAAAAAAAAAACTGAGTGAATCTAATGATGTTTGATTAATAGGGGAGTCTGAACAAAATATATTTAAGTTCATTATATGCTCTTTTTATTTTTGCTATTTTATAATATAAGTTTTTCCTTCTACCCTTCTTTTTTGTTGTTCTTTGTGTTGGGATGCTTGCATAGCCTCGGAGCAAACTGGTTGGAGCACAATGTTGCAGGAATTACTTTACTCCTATAGCTCGAATTACTTTGTTTCTCTCTTTGGATTATTTATATAATGCACCAAATGAAATAGAAGAACAAAAAATATATATTCTAGCAATAAATCCAAATTTTGTAAATTTGATTGCAGATAAGTTGTCCCATTTCTTGAATAAGAACCCATGTGTAACGCCCCATTTCCCAGGGGATCACCCATCCTAGAACTACTCTAGCTTTAATATGCTTAACCCTCTTAATCTCTTGGGTCTTACTATCACCCAAAATGTTAAGAGGTTTAGTCCTATTTATACCTTTTATATAGGAGTAATCCAAATTCTAGAGGTGTTACATTTCTCCCCCTTTAAGCCCTGACGTCCTCATCAGGCTCAGACACACTCACAAGTACGAGGTGATGTGATATTTGTCTCGCTAGACTTAGCCGACCTTCTGCAGAGCAGCGCTCTACCCACAACGGTCCTCAGCTAGGAAGCCAAACTCTATCTGCTGTATAATCCTGGCTCAGCTGAGACTCATCTCTACCCACAGCGGTCCTCAGGTAGGAAGCCAAACTCTATCTGCTGTATAACCCTGGCTCAGCTGAGACTCATCTCATATTTTCGGCTAGTGATTATCTCTGATACCAACTGTGACGCCCCACTACCCAGGGGGTCACCCATCCTAGAACTACTCTAACTCTAGCACGCTGAACCTTCTTAACCTCTTGGGTCTTGCTACCATCCAAAATACTATAGCCAAATTAAAAGATTTATCCTATTTATATCTTATATATAGGACTAATCCAAACTTTAGGAATGTTACACCATGTTTTCTACCTGTTTATTCTTATCCCTTGGTTTTAAGATTTCTTATTACTAAATTTGATATATCTCTCATAGTATTTTCAGAGTTTAATTAAAGTTATTACTTTCAAGAAAATTGTAATAGGATAAATTGTTCCATTACTAAAATGAAACACGATTCTTCCATCGAATATTGAACATCGAATATTGAACATCAATCTTCTCTTCAGCACAATTCAACACTCACCAAGCTACCTCATCCCGGTGAACTCGCCCATCCACTGCACCCCACCAACACGTTAACTTGTGACAACTTTTGCTATTCGATTTCGGCCCAAACCAGCAATCGAAATAGTAGAGTTGATCCCACCAAGATCCGACCCATTTACATTGCCTCCGAATTGCTCTTAGAGGCTCAACTCATACCAAGTTAGGAGGAACCTATTAGAGCGTTCACTCTTTGATCAGCGTCTAAGACACAAAATGCAAAGTTGTTCAATAAACTTTTTTTTTTTTTTTTTTTTTTTTTTGAGAAAGAAAGATAGGATATTATCAGCTTCGTTTATTTTTAAAATAAATTTAGCTGGAAATGTAAAATAATTAGGCTTCGAACTCGGATCTCTCAATAAAAAAAAACATGAATCATTAAGAGAATTGTTATATTAAATTTTCTTTTATAATTTTTTTTCTATAGTAAAAACAAAAGATCTAAATTAAGGCCTTTGTATTTTATTTTTTAAAATAGAATTTTGTATATTAAAAAGTATAGGAGTGGACATTATCCAAATTGTTTACCTAGTTTCAAAATAATAATAATTATTAGTATAATAATAATAATGACCTCCATTGGTATTTGGTATCATTGTCCTGTTTTATTTTTTTTACAAGCACTAATTATATATAATTTGATATAATATAAAATATATTTTTATTATTATAGTTAATGAGCTTATAATGCATCCAGCTAAGTGAGATGACACTTTAATTGAAAAATTTTGAAAGCAAAAAAACTTTGTTTCGAATTTTTGTTTCTTCAAGTAATTTACTGTCCACTTTTATACTTTTTGATACACAAATTTTTATCTAAAATAATAAAATTTAGGCCTAAGCATAAACTTCTTTTTTATTCCAAAATTTTTGAAATAACTTGTCACCGATCGTTTAACCGGATGCAAAGTTAACTAATTATAACTAGTGTAGAAATTTACACGATGCGGCGGCGAATAGAAAGGAAAGTCAATTTTGATTCAGGAACAAAAAAAAAAAGAAAACTCTCTTTTTTTTAATAATAATTATTTAAATTCAAATATACATATAAACCTAAATTTAGATTACATTATAATTTTAAATTTAAATTTAACATATAAATTCAAAATTATTAACTTTTAAATTTAAATTTCAGTATAAGTTTGATATTTGAATTTTAAATATAATTTTATATTTTTGACTTTGAATTTAAATTTAAGTTATGAATTTCAATTTAAATTTAAATTTTAATTACAAATATAGATAGTAGATTAAATTTATCTTATTTAAATAATAATAATAATAATAATAATAATAATAAATTGATTTTTATCCCTGTTCGTAATTCTAGGATTTTTTTTTTTGAAGATGATCCTCTGAAAATTTTTATTTTTGAAAATAATTTTATAAAATTTGTATTTACAAAATTGATCCACCTGTGCGCCACGTGCCCGCCACATGGATGTGAGAGGCGAATGTGGAATTAATTGAACACGGAGAAACATTTTCAGTGTTTAAACACGGAGAACCATTCCCCTAGTAAAATACGAAATTTTTTTTAAAAAAAAAAAATCAGTAAAAAAAAAAAAAAAAAAAAAAAAAAGTCGGAAAAAAAAAAACACCGGAACCATTACCCAGGGTCAAATACGAAATGTCTTTTTTTTAAAAAAAATTATTTAAAAAAAATCCGTACAAAAAAAGTTGGAAAAAAATGACTTTTTTTAAAAAAAAATATTTTTAAAAAATCCGTACAAAAAAAATGTCGAAAAAAAAATAAAGAAAAAAAATCGCATCAAGAAAGAAGAAAAATAAAATAAAATAAAATAAATATATATTCTTCCGCTAAATATGATCGAGTAACGCGAAGATGTCATCTGTCGACACGCAATCAACGAGGAACGAAGGCCTCACGCATGCCCTAATCGTCATCGTCCACTCATTCGACTACCTCGGCTACGCTTCATCGTCTTGGACGTTGAAGATTTATCGTATCTTTCTCTCTGCTAAACCCTAATTCTCTCAATTCCTCTTTCTTTCTTTTTAATTATTCAAACACGGAAAATGGTTTCCTTCGTTCAAACAAGGTGAATCATTCACCGTGTTTCAACACGGGGTATAATTTTCTATGTTCATTCCATGTCCGCCTATACGGAGTATGATTCTCCGTGTTCAACTAATTCCAAAAATACGATTTTTCGTGTTCAACTAATTCCACGTCCACCTCCCCGCTCACGTGCCCGTTCACCGTGTTTAAGCATGGGGTATGATTTCCACGTCCGCCTCCCCGCTCACATGCCTGTTCACCGTGTTTAAACACGGGGTATGATTTCCACGTCCGCCTCCCCGCTCACGTGTCTGTTAACCGTGTTTAAATATGGTATAATTTCTCATGTTCAACTAATTCTACGTCCAAGCCCGTCCCCGTGTTTAAACACGGGATATAATTTTTCGTGTTCAACTAATTCCACGTCCGCTTTCCCGCTCATGGCGCGGGCACGCATGGCGCACAGGTGGCAGGACCCAATTTTATATGACTATTTAAAAAAAAAAAAAAAAAAAAAAAAACAGAGGGTCATTAAAAAAAAAAAAAAAAAAAAAAAAAGGTATATATAAGTATACACCCTTTTGGGGTGTATATCTTACACCCCACCCCATTATGAGGTGGGATGAATTTTACTCATCACATCGAGTGACGAGTGGAGATATACCCACCCCAAAATGGGGTGGGATGTAGGATGTACACCCCAAAAGGGGTGTACACCTAGCATTGCCGTTCCAATTTCTATTGGGATTTTGATTCCCATTTTTGGACCAATCATGCCCAGTCTCAATGACTCCACTTTTGTGCGCGCGCTTTAACACGAAGTGAAGACAAAGGGCCCTGTTTGGTTCCCTTTCTGTAATTCACACATTCGCATTGCGTGTAGTCACTTCACACAAACACCGACTCCGCTTGACAATACCTAGTAAGTCATGCAGAAGTTTAGCACCCAATGCAAGCAATTGATCAATGTCTCTGGTATGCGCGCGGGCACACACATTAAAAAAAGAATAGAAATAAAAACAACAAACTAACAAAGAGAATGCAAAACTTGGTACTGGTGCACCACTACCCAGAGTTTATTAAAAAAACTAACCAACTTCTTAAACATCTTCAAGATTAAGAAACTAACTTTTCAGATACTGATTATCAGTATAAAAATGTCGAATATGATACAGCATTGTGAGAAGCATAATCCAAGTCTCATCAAGTATTCTGAATCTCAAATATTTGCATGAGAATTGAAAAGCCAACTAGGCGAAAAATGAATAAATTCACTAAATCTACATCTTTGAGCTGCTGTGTTAAAATGGCAAGATATTTCTACGCAATGCTACAACAACATGCCAATGAATTTCTTGAACAAGCAAAAAGGAAAAGAAAAGGAAACATAACTTCTTGTCGATCCATTAAGCTGCCGACAATAAGTGATGATTGTTACTTCAGAATGCGAAGGATAGCAAGCCCGACAGCTGATATCGACACAAGCGTACCAATGCAGTATTTTATGACATCGTATTTGGCACCCTCCAACTGGGCTTTCAGCGAGTGGATTTCCTATAAAAGACAATGTCACAGTACAGAAAATCAGTGTTACAAACCACCTTTAAAATCATAATAGTTCCGTGTTTCTATTTTATTCTTTTTCTCTTTTCTTCTCAATCTACTTGAGGCTCACCCGGTCAAGCTTGGTGGTGAGATCTGTAGTTTCTGCATTTTGTTTGGCTAGCTCGTCGCGTATTCGCCTGCATTCATGAATTGAAACAGTAGTAGTACATGTATCATCATCTATCATTTGATGTGATCCAAAAAAATTTCCTTAGTTATCAAGATGTTTTTTCAAAATACATTACATTAGAGTTTTCCATTCTCTATATATTCCTTCCCTTTCTTTAATTTTATAGTTGTGCTCAGAATTGAAACCAGTAGGAATTTAACCTTGACACGAACAAAATAAAAAACTATAAAGCAAAACTTGATACAAGTAATAAGAAGCAGGTAGTCCAAATTAGATTAAATCTTGAATAAATAATTGCAAGCAAATCTATCCCATTCAAATTAGATTACTCGAGCCCATCCCTAATTTAAATTCTATCTGACCAGGTAGCTGAATCAAAACAAGTGGTAGCCGAACTGAAAATAGGACTTTGTCAAGTTAAGCTCAGTGAAAATGCCTTGTCAAGATAAGCTATTCCGGCCGTAAAATTCCTTTCGACATCGTATAGCATGGTAATCCATTCATCATCAACATATTCATTTTCTCATATCCAAACAAGAAAAAAGGTTGTAGTGAAGTAAAAAAACGAAGACTTGGGAGATGCACGAAATCTGTTGATGCAATTGCCTTACCCTCTTTCGAGATTTAGATCCAGCCGCTGCCCGGCAGTGACTTTGTCAATCTCATATCTGTTTCAGGATAGAGAAGCTCTAAATTAGAAGTGCCAATTCATTGACTCCAAAAAATAATGCAATAAAAAACTTATAATAAAATTGCACTGCCCACCTAAGCTCACTGCGCATTTTATCGATATCTCCTCGGAGTTTCTCAGTCTCACGTTGTAATGAAGAGAAATGGTTTTCCTACATCCGGTTGAGGAAAAACTTAAGTCAAAGATTATATAAATAAAGAGACACGCAAAAGTTAAGAATTGACGACACGTCAAATAGCAAATGTTGGCTCCCTCAACAGTTCTAGGCTCTTAGTTTCTTTTAAGGAAACTTGATGGATAACTAGGTTTAGATAATAAAACTCATGTAACCAATAATCTTATCAAATTGATGATAAAACAACAATTCCTAGCTTCATATTTATAAGATTTTTAGTTTCTTTTAAGGAAACTTGATAGATAAGCAGGTTTAGACAATAAAACTCATGCAGCCAATAATCCTATCGAATAGATAATAAAACAAGTGTTCCTACCTTCATGCTTACAAAACTATTGTACAATAAAGGACAATAAGAAAGATATTGAAAGATGGAAGAGGGCAAAAATAAAGCCACATTAGAAATACTGATAGAACGTATGAAGGCTAATAGAATCAAGCATGTCCTTACAGAGCTGAAAAACACAAATAGTCAGATCTGATGTCTTCTTTTTATGTATTAACCTATTTAGTTTTGATGTAGCATTTAGTCATAAATGAAGGAAATGGTCAGACCTTTTCTCAACCTAGAAAGATCGGTCTATGTACATGGATTAGTTACATATATGTAGAACTGTTTTCTCCTATTAATACTTTGTTGTTAGCCATATACAGATCCACTCTAGTATCTCATGGGTAAGTAATCGGCATGATTTTGTGGGAAGGCATGCTTGTTGCGAACTTCAGATAAAGCAGAGTTATGACCAAATGAGATGCTTGTTCTAAAAAACAAAATGAAAATTGAATAACTTCATGCTGGTTAGTTTTAATCCAAAGTTCGTCAGCTAGATTTTGCATTATCCTCTTGATGGATTGTGGACCTTGAAAAGTTTAGCACCTTAACAAGAAACTATTTTACATTGCCATTGACTATCATCTATACTCAAGGTCAAAACTGAACAGAAAAGCCTCATTCTTCGATAAAGTACCAGGAGATCTGATAAACAATAGAGAAATCCTTTATGAAGAAGACAGTTTGGATGTCGCCGCTTAGTTAATGAAGTTTTGTGATGCAATCTAGTGGTGACCACATAGAACGAGATGGTAACAAATCACACTGATATAAGCATCCGTCCGTAAACCAATAAAGGCACCTATGTTAGACTAATGTTGCGCATCATTACTGTATAGATTCAAACAATAACATATTATGAGCTTCAGATTCAGTGTTCTGATGCAAAATACCTGAGAGCTTTGTACTTGCGACTTGAATTTTGAGATATTGGAATCCTGCAGCATCTCGCTCTGCACATACCGTAAATTGCATGAAATAATGAATTATAAAAAGGCGGCAAAGAAACAAGCAATTTACAAGCATAAGCACCACCATCACCAATACCTTCTGCATCTCCCCCTTCGACACGAACGACTGCGCCACGTTCTCCAAGCTATCATTCAGAACCTCTGTAATGGCGGTCGTGATCGCCTCAGCCTGCTTCGTCGGCACCCCTTGCGACTCCAACCTCCTGACCTGTCAAAGACGCAAAAACACAAACACCTTGAGTGCATCCACCATAGCCGCCCATTTCCTCACCGAAAATATTGAAAGGGGGGGGGGGGGAGGAATTTCCAACATTACCAACGCCAATGTGTCGACCAGGAACGCCCTCTTCCCGTTGGTCTTAACGAGCTGCGAGATGCCCCGAACCGACACCGACGACAACAATTCGGAGGCTCCGGAGGCCCCGACCCCGATCGCCGAGGACGAAGACGCCGCCGCCCACGGCAACCGCGCGCGGGGGCCCAGCGCAGCCACTCCTCGCCGGAAAACACCACCACCTACGGCTCTGGCGGCTGCGGAGGACATGACGCTCAAATCCCTCCCAAATTACCTCGAAAACAACCAAATTCGATCGGATCGGAGCCGCTCGAGAGCTGAAAACAGGATCATGCGGGGAGGGCGTCGTCGGAGCCTCGATTCTCCCTTGCTATATCTCTTCCCCCCTTGATCGCCGCTTCCGAAGGGGATTTGGGGATGGGGATGGGGATGGGGAAATGGGGGTTTGCTATATACGGGGGAGGTGGTGAAGTAAAACACGTTGGGGATTTGTTTGGCTCGAGTCTCCGCCTCTGGGGAATATATTGGTTTCGGAGAGAGAGAGAGAGAGAGAGAGAGAGAGAGAAGGGCGACTACGATTGGACGTCGAGGTGGAGGAGCGTGGCCGCGTTGGACGGGAGAAGAAGAGCTGGGTCTACCACGTCATCAATATAAACCCTAGCAGTTGAAAACTTGTACGGTCGGTCTCCTGTCCACCTTGCACGTTACGTTGGTACCTCGACAAATTTTAAAGGAAAAGGCTAAATGTACGCCCCATTGGAGTGCACATTCTATAAGAATGTCATTGAATAGATAAAATATAAAATATATAGTTTTTTTTTTAAGGATATATATGTTTTGATGCTGGAATTATTCAGTTAGAAAACGTTTTTATTCTTCTCTAAATACGTTTAATTATAGATGAAAAAAATAATTTGCATCTTATTATAACAAATTAGTATGAACCTGAAACTATTATTTCACTATTTTTTCCAGAACAAACTTAATTAAAATAAATATAATTTTAAATATTATATTAACTATTTAATTAATCTAATATTTTGATTAACTTAATTATTTTATTAGCTAAGTATCTAACTGTTAGATAATTAAATAATTAATTTATTAAATTATTAATTAATAATACTCATTGTTAATTATTTTATTAATTAATATTTAGACTTATCTAGCGATAGTTAATTAAATAAGTTAAATTATTATTTAATTAATTAGATAAAATATTATTATTTTAAAATTATAATTATTTTTATTCTTACTATTTCAATTAAATTATCCTAATATTATTTTTCTTATTTTTGAAAGTAACCTAATTTTTATCCAAATGCAAAATTAAAAATTGTATCATACGAGAAATATAAAAAAAAAACTGTTTACAGATCTTATGAACTTTAGCGTTTTTATAAACATGCATATGATCTTTTAATTTTAATAATAAAATATATTTTGATTATATGATATATACAAAATCTTATAAAACTTCAAGTACAAGAAAAATTATTTTGTCTCTTCCAATTTTGATAATTAAACATAAAGATTGAAGAATAAGATAAACCAAAGTTCAATTTTTTTTTCTTTTTTGTATCTACGAATATAAAAAATAATGGTAATGTAATTTATGACTTCAATTAAAAAAAGTGATCTATTAAACTATTTAATAAAGTTTGAAAATTTTAATTGTCAAAATTGAAAAATCAAATTTACAAAATTATTAAAGTTTTGGGAGTCTCCATACATTTTTGCCCTTTTATGATAAATTATATGGATTGTGCAGCATCAATTAAAATATAAAAAATTTTGGTGTATTGGCTCTAGTTTAGACCCATAAAAATCATATTTTAAGATAAAGAGAGTAATCAAATATTTATTATACGCAAATTTCAAATTATTTTTTCAAAATAAAATAAATAATCTAATAAATAAAATACATTATTCTATCAAATAATAAATATTAAATAATAAAACCTTCCAAAAAGCTAAAAAATTAAAGCTTCTTTCTTACAACAATAAGAACTCAGTTTAGATCGGTGTAAAATATTTTATATATATATAATTGTAAGGTAAAATTTTAAATTTATTTTTTCGTAAAATCAAACAAGGCCTAAAATGTTCTCACACCGGATAAATTACGTAAGAGTAACTTATTTTTAGAATGTTATAAATTCATGAACAAAAATCTCCTAAATTTCAAAATTTTGACTCAGATGGAATGGCTATTTATTTATAAATTAAAAATAGATCCAACTTATAAGTTGAATAAAACAGCAATCCATAATAAATTTAACGGCAAAAAACTCAATAATAGATCTAACGTCCAGATAAATTGAGTCCAACTGAGACTCGTAGGCGCTGTTGTATCTGTACGCTTTAAATGAATTAGTTACGTATTTTTAATACGCTCGAACATTTAAAATTAATAATTAGTGGGAAAGATCTGACAGCATGATGAAAACCCCTTCAATGAATACCATAAATTTACATATTTGCACATTTTGATGAGCCTATCGACCATACAGTATATATATAGCGCTCGGAATCATGCAAATGAGCATAAACCATGTAACCCACCAAGTGAATTGAGAAGCATTCGTATTAACAACAAAGATCAAAGATCAAAGATCAAAGATCAAAGATCAAAGATCCATCTTGGGTTCCACAAGTTATTTCTTTCTTTTTAGCATCATCAGAGCAATTAAGACCAAAACAAGTAAAATTTACGGAACCATATCCATATCTGTTTCTACTCATCACTTAATGAGATGGAGCTATCCTCGGAATAGAAGTTACAAATTCATACGGAACTAAATGAATCTAAATACACATCATAGTATAATCACCTGCTTCATTCATTCCTCGATTAAGATGATGAGTATGATGAGGAATGGAGGGGGCAGGAGCTTACTTGGGTCGCCGGCGGTAAGGATACAATATATCGTCAATATTTTCTTTGACGTAATTGCCCGCCTTTTGTAGGTTTCGAGCCGCGCTTGAGGCCACGAGACCGGCATTCCTAGAAAGCCTGCATTACGGTGAATATATAAGAGTACAACATTCGCTTCGACCCTAATAAAAAGGGGTTCTCAAGCAAAAAAAAAACAATAACTAAACTAAAAACTGCAACTAACCTGCTCAAGAACTCGTCAACAGAAGAGTGTCCAGGTTTGTATCCTCGCGGTTGAGCGCGTGCTCCAGTATCTGCAAGATGAATAAAAGTTGTAATCAGTTTCATTTTTTTACCATAGTTTAAGCTTAATGCTACGGCATTTATTCTGGCTCAGAACAAATTAATTACTGGAACAGCAAGATAAACCACAATACTACGGCAGCTTAGCCGTTCAGTTGTGAAGAAACAAGAGAAGGATAAGAATAATTTTTCCTCATTCCCAGTCCATCTCCTCGCCCACTGTGACAAGCATCAATGTCCCATTCATTTCCGAAAATCGGACACACCACAATTCATGTTGTTCTACAAAGGCCTTAAATTTGCATTTGCAGTAATCGAATTAGGCAGCTTGGGCAAGAAATGCATTTTTTGAGACCATTTAGTGTAACTTAAAAAGCAATGGAGTTGCACGACTATTCGTGAAGTACCCAACAGTTGTGCTATATACTATACAGGACCTTGCAATGAGAGGTAGGACCGGGATAAGATCATACCTCTTCACAGATAAATTAACAAAATCTAATATATTAACAAATATAGCGAGTTTTCAAATATTGCTTAGAGATCTCCCGCATTTTGCAATTACCTTCCCTGTTAGCATAAGATGGAGCATGAGAGGCAGTAGAGGGCCTTCTATCCACTAATACCTGTAATTTTTTTTCTACTTATCAGACATAACTAAAGAAAAACAAGTATGAAAGAAATTTATTTCCACAAGAAATCATGAAGACAAACAAATAAATTTTATGCATATCGGGGAGCAACTGTTCACATTAATTCGTTATACTGCCATAAAAAGGGTGGGCGAAAGATCACAAAATAGATGGACAAAGCATGGAGTACGGTCTCTATGTATCCAAAACAATCAAAAGATAAGTACTCTAAAAATTAGCTAGAGATGATTTAAATTCAATCTTACTTCCGGATCGTGTAGACCCTGTTTGGATGCATAAATATCGTGTTCGGTATATCTCCTTAATTTACTAAAGAAACTTATACATTTAGTAAATAAGAAATGTGATCAAATAAATATTTAGAATGGAATATCATATTCGGCCTTCAAGTCATTTTATCATAATAAGATAAATCACCTTATAGGAGAGATATGTTATTCTACCAAAACATGGATAGCAAGATCTTTAAATAAAAACTCCTTAAAGTCTCATGCCGAATAAGTTATCCTTGGATAACTTATTCTGACATCCAAATAGGGCCTGAAGAGTTTATTTGATCCCGTCCAGAAATAGATAGCCTGTAAAAATAACTAAACTAAATGCCCCTATTTATATTTGCATAAAAGACAAGGATAATTTATCATTCTGATCGACAAAAACCTTCCATTACATCTAATTATATGGCAAATCTTAAAGAAGATATTAATTATTTAACAAGTGAACTATGTTAACAAACTGTATATTTATATCAGCTTGTATGAATATGGTAAACTTTTTACCAAGCAGCCATTGAGCTAAAGGCTAAAGCAAAGAAGAAACTTATACTACACAATAAAAAGGCATTGCTAGAGGTGCGTCGAAACAAATGTAGGATACAAAAACCTTAATTCCAACACAAGAAGGCAATTCCGCATGGTTTTCTCGCTTCTCACTAGGACTGTCTTTGTCATCCAAGAAAACTGAGTAACCAACACAGGCATACTTGAAGTCTGATAGGATATGTCCATCTTTCACAGCTTGCATCTCAGATTCTCCCACTACGTAGGTGCGAACTGGTTGCATAAACACAATATTATGAACAGTTTAGAGGTTAAAGACATAAAATTATAACAATCTCCAACAACAACAGCAGAAGTTACTAGAAGGAGAGGAATATTTAGCAAGAGAGGTTAACCAAAAAGAAAAAAGAAAAAAGCAAGCAGTTTTAAGGTTCTGAATTACAAAGCACCCAAACGGTAATAATATAGAGTATATTTATCTGATTGTCTAAACTCACAGTGAGTGGCCTTATTATTGTAAATTCAAATTTGAGTCCAATACGAATGACTTTTCAATGTCTTTATATTCAAAATTACCTGAAGATAGGGCTAAGCTCATTTTAAGTCAATTTAGATAATTTAATAATTACCTACATGAAGAAAACTCTATAACAATCACCAAAGCTGTACTCTATTGAACTAATTAGCTCTTTTACTTTTGTATGTTCATCTCAAAATCCACACAAAGTATCAGAATTTGGCAAAAGGATAGCATTTGAAAATGAAGCTCGTGTCACATAATTCATGCACTCTTAACTACCATTAAAATTTATTTTCCTCAAAGATAAGCGCACCACACTACTAGGAGGAGGAAATACTTAGCTACATCTTACAAAGATTTGCACGGTTTCCCGAATCCATTATAGAAGCAACACCCCCCTTTATGGTGAACTGCCGCGCAAAATTTGGAAAAACGAAAGCTTGCAATTCACCAGGGAGAATCTTCGTCCTTGTCAACAAAAAAAGTCAAGAGCTTCTTACTATGAAAGGACACGCAAAAGAGTTTCTCTGTCCCAATTCTAAAAGCAGAAGCTCGAATTTGAAGTTTCTGCTTCTAACTACACCGAAATTAATTAGCACTTTTTTAAACAGCTCTACTCCGTCTAGAGATTCCAATAATGGTAGGAGACACAAAAGTGAGCTTCTCGGTCGCAATTCCAAATTCCAAACGCAGAAGCTCCAATTTGAAGTTAGGGTTTGAATACCAAAGATCAAACCCTAGAGATATTTTCCATAAAACAATGCTTTCTTAGACGATTAGGCACACAATTGCAAACCCTAATAAGATAACACAAATTCCGCTAATTCATAACCATCCCCCAACTAAAATTCACAACCTAAATAGCACAATAGTAGCACCCAAAATCTCATCTTTCCCCCAAAATTAGTCAAAAATACAAGCACAGATCAGAAATTTCCGAACCAAAACCCAGAAAAAGGGAAATTGGAGGCGAAATTGCACAAACCTTGGGGTCGAGAACGGGAGATTCCGAAGCACATCGGCCTACGCGACTCCGATTTGAGGAGCGAGGAGTAGTAGAGGCACCCCTTGCACGATCTGCCCTTGTAGGTCGTCGCCTTCGCCTCCCTCGTCGCATCGCCACCACTATCCGGCGATTCCTCCTCCATCGTCGCCGAATTCGGGGGTGCCCTCCGAGTACGCCCCAGGGTCGGAGAAAAAATAAATAAATAGGGCCCTTGTCTCTGGTTCACGTAAATTTGTCAAAAAAATATATATATATTTACAGTAAAAACAAAATATTGAGAAAAAAAATATATTTTATTTATATTTTAAATGTAAAAAATGATAGTAATTTTTTATTATGATTGTTTGATTGAAAGAAAAAAATAATAATTAATTAAAAATTATTATATTTGTTTATTTTATATATTGTATATTATTATTAATGTATAATAATTATCATATTACAATACATTATTATTATAATTTATATTTATAAATAAAATATATTTAAAATATATATTATACAATATATATATATATATATATATATATATATATATATATATATATATATATATATATATATATAAATTAAACTGGAATACTATTAATAGTATTAAGTCATTAGTGCTATTAAGTTTTTAACCGTTGAATTCAAAGATGCGTGGCTAAGATGATAGTTGGCCCCTTGGATTTAATGGGTGGTTGGAGAAATAGAAAAATCTAACGGGTGAAAATAATTAAAGAGATTGATCTAAGGATAGAAAACTTGATAGTACTAAATCCTTGATACTATCGATAGTATAGTTTCCGACTATATATATATATATATATATATATATATATATATATATATATATAGAGATAGAGATAGAGATAGAGAGAGAGAGAGAGAGAGAGAGTTCTTATGCTTGTAAAAGTATATCAAGTGATTGTTGTTTGTAGTTTTTAAATTATTGAATGAAAAATATACTGTTAGGATGATAATGGGTCCCTTACATTTAGTGAGTGGTTGGTGAAATAGCATAATTTAATAGATGAAATGATGTACAGTTAGGATAATTGTGTGCTCTTTGAATTTAGTGAATGGTTGATAAAATAATATGATCTAAGAGATAAAATTAATCAAATGGATAGATCTAATAGTAAAAAACTTACAAGCACCTTACTTGATACTTTTAAAGCATAGTAACCGGACATATATATATATATATATATATATATATATATATATATATATATATATATATATATATATATATAGTCCGGTTACTATACTATCGATAACATTAAGCACTTGGTGCTACCAAGTTTTCTGTCGTTAAATCTATCCCTTAATCATTTCCACCCATTAGATCATACTATTTTTCCATCCACCGACTAAACCCTAGGAGCTAACTGTCATCATAACCGCATCTCTTCATCCAAGGATCAAAAATCTAATAGCACCAATGACTTGGTGCTATTAATAGTATAATAATAGCCTAGTTCATATATATGAAGTTTGACTATTATGTTTGTAAAAGTACAATTAATTGGTGCTTGTAAATTTTATACAGTTAGATTAATTAGTTTGACTAATTTCATGCTATTTCACCAACCATCCACTAAACCCAAAGAGCCACTATCATCCTAACCGCACATCCTTTCATTCAAGGGATAAAAACCTACAAACACCATTGACTTGATACTTTTAAAAGTATAGAAGCTCAATTATATATTCCAGCACATTAGGTTTTGTGAGTTAAGTGGTAGAATAGAATGATCTAAGAGATGAAATTAGTCAAAGGAGTAGATCTAATGGTAGAAAACTTACAAACACCAATTGCTTGGTGCTTGTACAAGTATAGTAGCCGGACTCTCTCTCTCTCTCTCTCTCTCTCTCTCTCTCTCTCTCTCTCTCTCTCTATATATATATATATATAGAGAGAGAGAGAGAAGAGAGAGAGAGAGAGAGGAGAGGAGAGAGAAGAGAAAGAGAGAGAGAGAGGTGTGGTGTGTGTGTGTGTGTGTGTGTGTGTGTGTTAGGCTCGACTACTATTAATAGTACCAAGTTATTAATGCTATTAAGTTTTTAACCCTTGGATTAAAAAATATGTGGTTGAGATGATAGTGGGCCCCTTGGGTTTAATAGGTGGTTGGGAAATAGTAAAATCTAACGGATGAAAATGATCAAAGGAGTTGATCTAAGGATAGAAAACTTGATAGCACCAATAACTTGGTACTATTAATAGTATAGTAGCCGGATATATATATATATATATATATATATATATATATATATATATATATATAGATAGGATAGAGAGAGAGAGAGAGAGAGAGAGAGAGAGTCCGGCTGAAATACTATCGATAGCACCAAACAATTGGTGCTACCAAGTTTCAAGCCCTTGAATGAAAGGATGTGCAGTTGTAATTATAGTGGTCCCATAGATTTTTACTATTCAACCAACCACCCACTAAACCCTAGGAGACCACTTATCATCCTAACCGCACATCCTTTAATTCAAAGGCTAAAAATTTGGTAGCACCAATGACTTGGTGCTATCGACGGAATTCAAGCCTATATATATATATATATATATATATATATATATATATATATATATATATATAATTGAGCTACTATGCTTTTAAAAGCACAAGTCATTAGTGTTTGTAGGTTTTTAGCCCTTAAATGATAAGATCACAGTATGTCCCTTGGATTTAGTGGGTAGTTGATAGAATAGTTTCATCTAAGAGGTGAAGTTAATCAAAGGGATAGATCTAACGGCAGTAGAAAGAGGGAGAGACGAGGTCCGCCATGTACTCTCTCTCACTCGGTCCACGGGATGAAGTGGACCTCGTGGACGACCTCGTGGACCGCGTGCTGAAGCTCATGAACCTGAATTTTTTTCATCCTTAGGTTTTCGTTTTCCACTCTCTTTCCCAACGAAAACGATAACCCAATATTTTTTCAGAATCTGAAAAAAAAATTTTACAGACAACAAAATGTCAGAAATTTTAAAAAAAAAAAAAAAAAATTCATGTAATTTTACAAGGATCCAAACACCCAGGAAAGGTAAATATTAAAAATATAATTTTTAATGATTCAAGTTCTTCTAAATATATTTTCTCTCAAAAAATAGTTATTTTTATAAATTTATTATTTTACTCTTTTAAATATAATTTTCTTTCATCACTATTTTTTTTATTTATTTTTAAAAGATAAAAAAAATATTTTAATTTCTTTTTTTTTTAATATATATGTTTTTACTGTCACAAATTTTTTTTATTTGTTCTTAAGTTGGAAATATAAAAATATTTTAAGTTTTCAGTAGAAATTTAATCTAAATTTAAACCGAACCGACTGTAAAACTATTTTTGAATAGAAAAATATATAAAAAATATATATTTGAAACAAAAAAAAATATATATATCAGATATTTCAAGATTTTTTAAAAAATTATATAATTAGTTATCCCAAATAAATAAATAAATAAATAAAATAATGGTGGCCTTATATTATGTGGCGTGTCCACTTTATATTATGTGGCGTGTTCAACTTACACCGTTGAATTTAAAATATTTATTTTTTAAAAGTAAAAATTAATACTAAATAAAAAAATTTATCTATACATTTTTAAAAGATGTAAATTTTACACTCTAAATTTACAAAAATTTAAATATTTTTAATAAAATAAATTAATATAATTAGTTGAGAATTGAGTCCAGATACTATACTTATCAATACCAAGTACTTTGTGCTACTAATTTTTTTTCCATTAATTATTTTTATTTTTTAGATTATACTATTTTTCTAATCACCCACTAAGGTTTAGGATCAGCTATCATCTTAAAATTAATAACATTAATGACCGCTTGTTTGGAATATAAAAGAAAACAAATAGTTCCAGAGATAAGAATAATTTTTAAATAAACAAAAACTATTGTAAATTTGTATTTAGTTGAATATTAGGTTAGTACCAAATATAATAAAAATAATATTTGATAGGGAATAAAGAATAAGAATAATAGAGAGTTTATTTTGTATAAAATGATTAATATACTTTTTTTTGAAAAAAAAATTTAAATTAAAATTTAAAATTTTATATAAATTTTAATTTTTATTAATTTAATTTTTATAAAAATTTTAAATTTAAAAATATAAAAAAAAAAATAATGAAAAGCAAAACACGAAGCAAGAGAGAGAAAATATCATCTCGATTCGCGAGCACAAGGGAAGGGGTATTCTCAATTTCATAATAAGTATATGAACAATTTCTTATTACGGTAATTTGAACTCAAAAACACAAACGATTCAATTAATGAATGAATGCATTGTCTCATTCTTTTTCAACAATTTTGCCGCAACCACATAGAAGAATATTTTTAAAAAATCAAAAGAAAAGATGGCAAAAAGTGTTATAAAGTGTGAGAAAGGAAGGAAAACAAAAATAATACCAAGCCAGCACTCCAGCTACAGCAAAATAATACCAGAATCAAAATAACGAAAAAATAAAATAAAAAAGAAGCCTTAATAATACCAAATTTTGCTTAATGGAATGGAATGGAATGGGGAAGCTACTTTTCTATGCTTAGAACTGTTCCTCCATCTACATTGTTTTAGTTCACAAGAATCTGAGTAACTGAAATGATGAAACCATGAGAGATATCCTTTCCTGTTTGAGAAGGATTTATTTACAGAAAAGATACATAGTTATGAATAAGAGATTAATATTCCTGTACAAAGCGTCACAACTGTACAACATTAGAGACACTCGTCGGTGCATGATAAAAGAGTTCACGGCTAACGGCCTGCGAGCACCCTGCACAAACCCAAGAATCAAACCTCATCAACAAGATTATTAGACTCAGTTAAAAAGTTGTCTGTATCTTCGAGCACAGATCATAAAAAGATGGCTAAATTACACTTTTGGCTCTCAAACTACGAGGTTGTGTGACACTTTTGGTCTCCGAACTTTAATTTGTTATACTTTTCTGGCTTTCGACTTCATAAATTGTTGCAATCAAAGTCTCGCAAACCCAATTTTAACTGACTAAATGTTGACGCGTCGCTGATGTAAAGATAATGTGGAATCTAATCGTTGTCGCGTCATCGATCACAACACTCTTATATCACTTTCGCATTAACGGCGTATCAACATTTAGTCAAAAGTATAATTTAGCCTACAAAGATAGAATCGGAGCATCCTGACTTAAAACCCATTTAGGATATTTACACATTCGAAATATATCATTGGTCAGCTGGCAAGTAAGTAATTGCCATGCTCATGAAAAATGAGTAGGATCCTGAATTTGAAATGTAAAACACTCGAGAAATGTCCTGCAAGTTTGTGTTAACATATCACTGACTATACAAACTAAAAATAGAATTATTAAAGAATTAGAATACAATGGTCAGATGCGGAACGCTGAAAAAGTCATCTCACAGTTTAGTGGATCTAAGGTGAGAAGATAAAAAAGAGCTACTGAAAAGCAAGAGGAATGTCCATCTTATAGAAACTAATTATTTCCAAGAAATAAATTTTGTGGGTTAATCAAGTAAAGCTGTGGAAAAGAATAATAATCAATATTAAGGGCCGATACAATCAGCCCCCGTTGTCCACTGCTTATCTGAAAGTGAGGCCGCAACAAGAGTGAGCATGGTAAGGAAAGGAGAAGCTCAGATAGAAGAGTTCTGCTGCATGATAAAACGAGCGATCGCCTACATGCTTGCTGTTTTCAACTGTTTCATGCCTTGTGATAGGAAAACAGGAAAAAAAGATATAGTTGCTAATTCACATTTCCCCTTTAGAAGGAACAGGAAAGAAAAAGTAAAACAAAATCCAGGCGGTATGAAGCAACAGTTTCCTGGTGACAAATCATGGGCCCTACTTATACCAAAATAGCAAAAATTACAGTATAAAACCTTATTTCTACGCTAAACAGCACCATAATACAAAAGTTTGAAAGAAGAAATTGTTGGAAATTTCACAACAAATTATAAAGAAAATTGCATTTAACATTATATAGCAAAACAAGCCAAAATATAGAATTTAAAATATAGCCGTAGTACCTTACGATTGGAAGAGAGTGACAGTTGCTATATAGTCATTCTTCATCACCTGGCACAATAATATAATACGCAGAAGATCAAGTTTAGAAAGAGTTATGCATGAATGTACGAACTACAGACATTCCCAAAAGTATAAGATCATCATTATTCACCTCAAAAGCCACATTTTGGTAGCCATAAACAAAAGTTGATCCAAAAGGATTGTTCATAGAACCTTGTGTCTGGATTGCAGCGCGACCGCCATCTCCAAGAATCTCCTTAAATACATTGAGGTTTTGTTAAGCAACAAAAGAAAAAAAAAAAAATCCCACTTAAAAGCTAACAAAAAAGACTGAGACTTCCTGTCAGTTCTAAAATGAACGGTTCATAGTTGTACATACTGCCCACCTTTACTTGTTCCCACTTCGTGCTAGGTGTTATACAATTCTTTGAAGTATTACCAGGCTGCCGTGTTCCTTCAACTACAAACAGAAAACATATAGATCAATTCTTCCACACCCATTCTTCAATCAATTAAAGAGGCTTTAGACAATAATACTCACTTTCAATATCATAAATAACAAAGTTGCATTTCATATAGGAATTGAAATCTGAGTGTCCTGGAAAATTGGTGTGCAAAACAAACTTCTTGATCTTATGAGTCTGCAGTACCAGAAGTACAGGTTATCCAAAACTTTCCAGAAAAAAAAAAGGCCAAGTTAAAGCCACCATAATACATAATATGGGTACGCAGTTTATATGATATTACCTGTCCATCAAACAGTATGTCAAGACCACGAGAGAAGTAATTGTAGAAGTAATCCCCACAAAGAGTGGTCCGAGGGCGAGGATCTGAAGCAGAGTGTATAACCATTTGATCAACCTGCAATATGAGAGGGTGGCCATTCACTAATTACTTCAGCCAATGTGGGCATTTGGACAACTACCTCAAACATAGCGGAAAACATACTTAACATATCAAGAAGCTGTATTTATCACCAAACTTTAAATAAGCATTACTCCGTTTGCATATGTAATATCTTTATCTCAATAGCTTCACTCAGTCCAGTATCACTTACTAAAGATTCTTTTCAAAGCCACAATAACTTATAGTACAAGTACTCACCTGCTTTTGGTGGATTCCACAAGGACGACCCAATTCAGTCCACACATCCTGCAAAGATGATCATAGCTACTGAGAAACAGAAAGATCTTTAACACAGTTTCGACAATAAGAAGCCAATAGAAACTTTACTTGAAGCAAATTATCAACTTATGTGTATAGGAAACTCTATAAAAAGAAAGGAAGCATCAGGCACAAATCTGGCTAAAGAGATCAGCATAGTGTGTTTGATATAATGTAAAGAAAACTGAGAAAACACTCTTAGAGTCACATGTCACTAGACAAGCCGGAAAAGTGATAAAATTTGAGTAGCAAAAGAAAAGTAAAAATATGGAAGGGGAATATTTAGTAACTCAAACACACATATATAGAGAGAGAAGGGGCGAGGGAGAGTCTTGCCTGTGGGGATGCACCAAAAGAAATGTGCTGACCCCCAGCAGTAAACCATAGCTCTTCTCCAAGCTGAAAAAGCAGAACAACAAAAAAAAAAAACAGTTTCCGTGAATCATTCCCTCCAAAAATAAGGGTACACCATCGTAAGGGTCTATTTGGAGGTTAACTGATAAATCATGATAGAGCACTTCTCTTTGTATAAAGCATTTCTGATCAATATCTAAAGAACGAACATACTATAACACTGAAAGCTGCCATATAATCTTGCCATAGTAGTTCAATGATATGAATTCAAAACAAGTAAAAAACCTAAAAGTGTGAAGCTAAAAACACACAGGTCATCTCTTAATGCAAATTATATCTCAGATATATTTATCCTTTATTCTCCAAACTGTAACAATTATCCAGGCAATTGTATAAAGTGTCTAAGGTCATAAAAAATTGCAAAGTGAAAAAAAAAAAAAAAAAAAAAAGTAGCCCTATACCACATTGTGAAACATCTTTAAATTGAAATTCTGAACCACGAACAAAATGCGAGAAGAACCTAGTAAAGATATAGACAAGCTACCTTCGCATGCACCTCTTCCATGTATAAGCTCCCAGCAGGTAATGGAGGAACTGAAGCTTTATTCATCAAGGATCCGACACCAACCTTACCATCCGATGAGCTGTCATACACAGAAACACGGCACGCAACTGGGGTTGTTCCATCTGGAAATTCCAAAGGCAGCTCCGCTAATACTGCCAAAATAATTAGAGAACTGAGATTTGATAGTAGGAAAGCTTAAAAATGAGTCAATCGCATTCATGACATGAGACAAATAGAGCAACAAACCTTCCCTATTGCTGAAGCTGTTTGTATATTGGGTGGGAATTGGAAAAGCAAAGGACAAGCCCTAATACCATACATCACATGTCACCCAGTAAGCCAACAAAAAAGGAGTAAAAAAATATTAACATGACATACAACCGTATAATAGATATATCAACATACCGGATAAAATAAGGTATAAATTCCTCTTTGCTTGTCATAGATTCCAGGAAATGTAGGACCGAAAAGGGCATATACTGCTACGAAAGTGGCTAGCGTTGAGGAACCACTAACAAAACAATTGAGATTAATGAATAACGGGATCTTTTGATGGTTCAGTAACAAACTTATTCAAGTAAAATGAAAAATATGCAATGATCTAGTGTATAATTTTTCCTAAAGTCATTTTCCTTGCTCAAATTTAAATTTGAAGAGAAATGGCAAAGATGCCTCACCCAATTAGATTCTTTGCATAGCGCATTTGCAGCCGTTTAACATCATATATCTCAATAAGACGCAGTCTCTACAACCAAATCAAACAAAAAAAATTTAGCAATATGGTGGAAAAAATAAAAAATAAGCCATCATAATATAAAAAGCTGTTACAGAGAAATTCCTTAGTTTCCTAACCCCTCTACTGCATTCCCCAGGTTACGTGCCGAACAACCTAACCACTTAAAAAAGTAAATATATATTTATTGGTTAAACATGGCTTGCAGATCCTCCTTGATCCAACTTAAATATGGAAACACAAAGCATCAACACCCAATATTTCCCACTAAAGACAAGTTTGGCTAAGAGGTGACAGATACAAGAATTCAATCTGTTCCATTTTTTTATTAGCTCCTTTCTTCCTGCCCTCAAAGTTTGTAAATCAGGTACCCAGTAAGAAAAACAAGGAAAAGGCAAATAGAAGAATAAGGTCTAACATAGCAATTATTATTTCCTACGAATCAATATAGGCTGGTATAGATATCGTTAAGAAATACACATATACACAATTCAAACACTGCCCCTTGCGTCTCAAAATATTATGTAAACTAGTCGAACAAATTGTCGTTAATAATAGTTATACAATTTAACATTATAATAGATTAGCTAACCAAGGTTAATAGGTTAGACAATTGAGGTTCATGTCAGAGTCATATCAATTATTTGTTATCTATCTTTGCATTGGTAAATAAATGCTATATCTACCTACGTAGCACTCAAAGTTGAAGTTTACTATCTTTTCGGAGTTCCAATAAGAAGTACATTCTTGATTGAGCTTTCCAGTCTGAATGTTTGCTCATGAATGCATAAAAATCCAATGGAAGCCGTGACATGCAACGTTGCTAAATAAGTTTAAACATACCTTTCAGCAAGCATAACTTCAATCAATGAAGAAAATGTTATTTGCGTTCAAGTAAATACTACATGCAAATACGAAATAAAAAATGCAAATAAATGCTTGGCATAATAAGTTGAAACTATTCAAAGCAGATTGCCAAATTGTGTAACTACAAATATACCTGCGACCAAGGGTCAAAACGAAGATGAAACCCATGATCAGGGAAGCTGATAACAATGTCCAATTTTAAAGGCTCCTGTAAAGAAAATGATGATAGAAAATGAGGATACAACGTAAATCATTAAGGTGCCAATTTTATCTGGCATCAAATTGACGTGTTACAAATGTAATTTCTATCAACATGTAGCAAAAATGAAATAACATAGATTTCCAGCTTTGAAGTTAATACAACCATTTTTGGCCTTTATAGAAACATCTAATTTCTTGGTATCTAGATGAAGTCCACTTCTGATAATTGATAACAAATCAAATGGGTAATCAGAACATCAAGTTTATAAACCTAGAGCAAATTTACTAGCTGGGGGCGCCAAGAAGATTAGCCAAGTTAAAAAAAATTGTGTGTAATTGTCTCATCCTGCTTTTTTACTTTTGACAAACAATTTCCGTGACTTTAAAATTTATCTCACACAATAATAAGCACCAGAATTTCCCCTTATGTTTACAAAAACCCGTCAAAAGAGGCTTAAATCTATTTCACCAATAATGTTGCTATGTGCCCATTCATTTTACACCTGTATTAAACAATAAATAGCTTTTTAACGTTCAGCATAAATTCAAATTTTTTACCTTAAGATACTTTTCCTCCTATTCGTGCGTGCTTAAACAAGCTCCATATCAGTTTACATACTATAGTAGCACCGATGATGATGAGGTCATTTATGAATTTGTAGTAAACACTTAAAAAATTCAGAGAATCGAGCCACAATAAGACAGTACAAACCTCATCAAGATACTTCACATGGACCACGTCATATATGTTTGGTTGATGTTCTACTTGAGCAAACGCATCACAAATAGGCATGCCTGTATCAAACATGATTTCCTTATGAGCTTGCATAAGTAAAGTGAAACTATATCTGCAAAGTCGCAAATGATAAATTTACAGAACAACGATAATGAAATTGACTCAGAACCCAAAAAACAGAAAAGATTGTATCACCAGTCGACAAATCAAATGGCGCCGCCCAAACAACTAATAAGGCATAACCTGCCAACATCAAACTACACATTCCACGGGTCATGTCTTTGCCCCTGAGACAGTAGGGTTGAGAAAGAAAGAGCCTCTTACACATCTACAATGAATTACTCCAGAATATACATAGATGCCCTACATTTCTCTCCTTGTAGAATGTGTAAGATGCATTATCGCAAACACAAGTTAGACAACTACATGATCGAATAACAAAGCCAAATTCACCACCAACATCAAAGAAAATTTTAAGAACGAGAAGGAGACAAAATAATTAGTCGATTCATTCGTTGACTTGATAATTCCCAATAACTTCCTTCAAAGGTCACCATTTGTTTCCCTTTTACACTCATTTTTAACCCAAATTTTGATCCCGATTCATCGAAAGACGCAACAAGAGGTCAAAGCCCCAAATCAATTCAAATTTAGGGCAATTAGAGATCAAAGATTCCGGAGGAGGAGAGGGGGTGCGCACCGAGGGTGAAGGGACCGATGCCGAATCCAGGGCGGAGGTCGAGGGTGATGGCGCCCATGGCTGTGCCCTCGCACCGGCGCCGCACCGGCGCCGACGCCACGGCCCCGGCCCCAGCCGCCACTGCCGCCGCCGCCGCCGCCGCGCCGGCGACGGAGGATCGTTGGTGGTGCTGCTGCTGCAGGGGCTGCATCGTCGGAAACCCTAACCCTAACCCTTTCGCTTCTCGTGTCGAACTCTCTCCCTCCCCTCTCTCTCTCTCTCTCTCTCTCTCTCTTCGCAGCTCTTCGTTTTGCGTGTCTTCTTCTTCTTCCGTTTCCTCCTCCCGACCCTTTTTCTTGCGCACCGAACCTAACTCAACCCCGAGAATAAACGATACGAGCCGAGCCGAGCCGAGCTGAGCCGAGCCAGTAAGCTCACGGCTTTGAACGAGCCGAGCTCAACTGAAGTTTCTTTTTTTCTTTATAATAAATTATTTTATTTTATTTTTTAAGATAAAAACTAATATTTTAAAAATTAGATTGAAAATGACTAGTGATGAGAGCATGATGTCATAAATATTTATTTTTTATTTTTTTTATTTTTTATATACAAAATTGCATATTATTATTCTATCATTATATTTAATTATAAAATAAAATACTGATTTCTAGACTAAATTGATTAGATATAAGTTTTAGCATTTTATTTTTTATAAGACTAATTCATACTAATAGAAGATAAAATCACCTCAATAAAATTTAAACCATTGGATTTTGATATGACTTGATCAAAAAAAAAATCAATCGATTTGATTAAAATCAGACTAATTTATCAATTTGATGATTAGACAATCGGATCGAGCAATTCCAAACGATTTTTTAGCTTATCTAGTTCAAAAAGTTGAATCAAATCGCTTTATAAACTTGATCACGATTGGACCTTTCGACCACATCCTTCTAAAGTTTGAAAATAACTTATATATCCCTCTAAATTTTTAAACAAATATATATATATAGAGAGAGAGAGAGAAAGAGAGAGAGAGAGAGTGAGTGAGTTGAACTTTTATGCTTTCAAAAATATCAAGTCATTGGTACTTATAGATTTTAGCCATTAGATGAAAAGATGCGTGGTTAGAATGATAGTAGCCCTTAGGTTAAATGAGTGGTTGGTGGAATAGAATAATCTAAGAGATGAAATTAGTCAAAATGGTAGATCTAAAGGTAGAAAACTTCTTTTTTTTTTTTTTTTTTTTGAGAGAAAGGTAGCGCCGCTTCGTTTATTTTTGAAATAAACTTAGCTGGAAATGTGAAGCAACTAGGTTTCGAACTTGGATCACGGGTATCAACCACCAAACTCTTTGCCACTTGTACTAGGGACGGTTGTTTAGTACTTATACAAGTATAGTAGTCGGACTATATATATACATATAATTGAGCTCCTATGTTTTTAAAAATACCAAGTTATTGGTGCTTACAGGTTTTTAGCCCTTTGATGAAAGAATATTTGATTAGGATGATAGTAGGCCCCTCAGATTTAATAAATGGTTGATGGAATAGTATGATTTAAAGAGTAAAATTAGTACAAGTACCAAATAATTGGTGCTTGTAAGTTTTCTACCGTTAGAGTTATCTCGTTGATTAATTTCATCTCTTAAATCATCCTATTATACCAATCACTAACTTAACCCCAGAGGCCCACTATCATACTAACCATATTCATCCAATGACTTGATAATTTTAAAAACATAGGAGCTCAATATATATATAGGGTCCGGCTACTATATTCTTATGAGTAAAATTTTTTTCGTACTCATAACTTTTCATCTCTTGGATGAAAGAATGTGCGGTTAGGATTATATATAGTAGTTCCAAAGATTTTTACTATTTTCCTAACAACCTAGTAAACCTTGGGGGATCACTATCATCCTAACCGCATATTCCTTCATCCAAGGGTGAAAAAGTTATGAATACAAAGGGATTTATACTCATAAAAGTATAGTAACCCTACGCTATATATAGGGTCCGGCTACTATACTCTTATGAGTAAAAATTTTTCGTACTCATAAGTTTTCATCCCTTGGATGAAGAAATGTGCGGTTAGGATTATAGTAGTTCCTAAGATTTTTACTATTTCCCCAACAACCTAGTAAATTCTAGGGGGACCACTATCATCCTAACCGCATATTACTTCATCAAAAAGTAAAAATTTTAGAGATGCACAATTTGACCTCAAAATAACATAAGTTTAATATGAAAAGTCCTCAAAAGAAAAGAGCGGAAACACCAAACGAGATCTTGCGCAAGCCAGAGGGCGCACACACTCTTTTGTGCATAGTGGGGGATCAAAAAGGATCATGTATATGTACTATACGACTCTAACAAGATATGCAACTCACTGATAATCTCTAGCACAAGATATAAAGAACTTGATCATTGGTACTCGAGATCTCAAGTTTGAAGCCTAACTGATTCATATTTCTAGGTGTATTTCTAAAAAAATTAACAAAGCAAATAGCATGAGATTTAATCCAAAAGACATCAATTATAAACAAGGAATCAAACTCATGTGCCATAACAAACATGAAATTCTTTTTTACACTTATAGAAATTTAAACTATTAAACTCTCCGATAAATTTGGGGCACCAACTCATTTAAATTTAACCGTTCATTTTAAGATTAAGATTGAGTTTTAAACGGTAGTAATCTATTCAACAGGTTACAATCAACACATATTATTTAATTACTAAATTTAATAATATCCAATAAATATTTATTTTCTTATTTAATTTTGTTTTTTACCGAATTAAATAGTGATTGATTTGATAAGTAACAAATTTTCAGAAATCTGAATTTGAAATTTAACTTTAATTAGAACTTTATATTTATAATTTTAAATATTAAGTTTGAATTTGATTTTTTTAAAAAAAAAATAATTTCAAATTTTAAATTCAAATTCAATTTATAGTGTTACTTATAAACCCAAATTTAATTATTTATTTAAATATAAAGTTTCTATTTTTAAAATTAAATTCAAAAATTTAATTTTTAAATTTTTAAATTTTTAAATTTGAACTTAATTTGCACTATTACTTATAAAACCAACTTCTTACTTTAAATTGAAATTGAAATTTTAAATTTGAGTCTAATTTTTTTTCCTTTCTAGCCGACTACCAAATTTGATAGTGCCCTAAAATTTTTTATTTTCTTACTTAATTTAGATACTTACCAATTAGATAGTAACTAAATAGTTAAGTAACTAACTCCTTATTACATAGATTAAATTTGGATTTAAAATTTAATTTGAAATATAAACTTTTGGGTTAATTGCATACGGCTCCCTGTAAACATATCGAATAGCAGATATATGGCTACAAAGTTCAACTTTTCGTATTTATCCCTTCAAAAGTCCAACATTATTCATATATATCCCTGCCGTCTATCTCTGTTAGAAAAATCTAGTTAACCATAGGTTAAATACTTAATCTTGGTTAGTTAGTGAGGTAAATTTACCTTTTTATCCTTTCATATATTTCTAGGGACATTTTTGAAAGGGCAAAACTATCATTTCACATATAATCTGTTAAAAAATAAACAGTGAACTAACGATAATAAACCGGAGGGATATATATGAATAACGTTGGACTTTTGAAGGGATAAATATGAAAAGTTGAACAAAATAAAAACTTGATTAAATAGTATAAAATGTGAGCAAATAGATATAAATTAAGAATATAAGTAAATATATATAATTTTGGAGTAAATTAGTTGTTTTATATTTTTGTGTTTTTTTCCAGAAGAAGAATATTTCTCTTGCGGATTCGGCTACTGTCCGATTGCCTTGCTGTTGCCCCCCTCGCGTTCTTCTTCGTCGGTTTGGTCCGAACCACTTTTTTCTGTCTCTTCCTCAGAAGCGATGGGTTCTAGGCTTTCGTCTCTCGGTGAGTCTTCGATTCGCTCATCATAAACAAAATAAAAACTTATTAAAATGTGAGAAAATAGATCTAAATTAAGAATATTAGTAAATGTATATAATTTTTTTAAGAATATTAGTAAATGTATATAATTTTCTTTTTCATCATTGTAAGTTCATCTTCTTCACAGTTGCTGGTGAGGCTTTTTATTTTAATTCTGTATTTATTAAAAGTTGTGTAGAAGCGATGGGTTCTAGGCTTTCATCTCTCGGTGAGTCTTCGATTGGTTCTAGGCTTTCATCTCTCGGTGAGTCTTCGATTCGCTCATCATAAACAAAATAAAAACTTGATTAAATAGTATAAAATGTGAGCAAATAGATGTAAATTAAGAATATAAGTAAATATATATAATTTTGGAGTAAATTAGTTGTTTTATATTTTTGTGTTTTTTTCCAGAAGAAGAATATTTCTCTTGCGGATTCGGCTGCCGTCCGATTGCCTTGCTGTTGCCCCTCTCGCGTTCTTCTTCTTCATGGCCAACAACGGTGCGACTAAACCTTCTCCAACAGCTAAGTTGCGCACACTTCTTCTTCATGGCCAACAACGGTGCGATTAAACCTTCTCCAACAGGTGAAAACTATCAGTTGGATATAATATAATATTCTAAATTATAATTAAGCTACATTCCATATAATAATCTATCATCTTTTGTGTTAGAAATCTTATAATATTATAAATTATAATCTATTTAGATTTGCTATGATACTCCATAATTTGTAGTCTGATGTGTTGTCAATTCGTAATCTTTTGTGTAATTATTATAAATTATAGTCTAACTAAACTAGATTTACTATGATACTCCATAATTATTACTGAGATTTGTTGCCAATTAGTGTGATGTGATGTACATTTCTTATCATAGAAATCTTATAATATTATAAATTATAATCTATTTAGATTTAGATTTGCTATGATACTCTATATTTTTTAGTTTGATGTGTTGTCAATTCGTAATTTTTTGTGTAATTATTATAAACTAGATTTACTATGATACTCCATAATCATTAATGAGATGTGTCAATTCGTAATCTTTAGCGTGATGTGATGTATATTTCTTACAATTTCTATATCTGTCTGGGAAAATTCTAATTAAAGAACTATTTAAAACACTATAAAGTAGTCTTTTCTATATATATATATATATATATATATATATATATATATATATATATATATATATATATATATATTATATTTATTAATATTAGATATTACTAGATTTCTATCATGATTAGAAATTCTTATTGTGATGTGATGTCAAGATATTTGCTTTTGAGAGTATCACATAACATATTAGTAGATTTAATATCATGATTAGAAATCTTATAATATTATAAATTATAATCTAAATGTTTAGTTTTTTAAAGTGATATGATATTAGATATTACTAGATTTTCTAGAAATTTTTACTGTCATGTGATGTCAAGATATTTGCTTCTAAGAGTATCACATTAGATATTAGTAGATTTTATATCATGATTAGAAATCTTATAATATTATAAATTGTAATCTATTTAGATTTGCTATGATACTCCATAATTTTTAGTCTGATGTGTTGTCAATTCGTAATCTTTTGTGTAATTATTATAAATTATAGTCTAACTATACTAGATTTACTATGATACTCCATAATCATTAATGAGATGTGTTGTGAATTCATAATCTTTTGTGTTGTCAATTCATAATCTTTAGTGTCATGTGATGTATATTTCTTATCATAAAAATCTTATAATATTATAAATTATAATCTATTTAGGTTTCCTATGATACTCCATAATTTTTACTGTGATGTGTTGTCAATTCGTAATCTTTTATGTAATTATTATAAATTATAGTCTATAATTTTTAGTATGATGTGTTGTCAATTCGTAATCTTTAGTGTGATGTAATGTATATTCCTTACAATTTCTATATCTGTGTGGCAAAATTTTGAATCTCATATTACTAACCTTAAGAGTGAATGATGTGATATTACTAAATTTTATCATAATTAGTTCTCTTAGAGTAGGTGAAAACTATGAGTTTGATATAATATAATATTCTAAATTATAATTAAGCTACATTCCATATAATAATCTATAATCTTTTGTGTTAGAAATCTTATAATATTATAAATTATAATCTATTTAGATTTGCTATGATACTCCATAATTTGTAGTCTGATGTGTTGTCAATTCGTAATCTTTTGTGTAATTATTATAAATTATAGTCTAACTAAACTAGATTTACTATGATACTCCATAATCATTACTGTGATTTGTTGCCAATTAGTGTGATGTGATGTACATTTCTTATCATAGAAATCTTATAATATTATAAATTATAATCTATTTAGATTTAGATTTGCTATGATACTCTATATTTTTAAGTTGGATGTGTTGTCAATTCGTAATCTTTTGTGTAATTATTATAAACTAGATTTACTATGATACTCCATAATCATTAATGAGATGTGTCAATTCGTAATCTTTAGCGTGATGTGATGTATATTTCTTACAATTTCTATATCTGTCTGGGAAAATTTTGAATCTCATATTACTAACTTTAAGAGTGAATGATGTGATATTACTAAAGTCTTAGACCAGCTCAAGTTTTAGCTGCCTCACCTGGTTCAGATCAATTTACGCTTCCTCCAGTAATTAAAACTATTAGTGGACAAGAGCATATTTTTCAAATAACACCCGACACACAACGATTTAGATCAAACACTGTATCTTTTAAAGTGTTAAAAATTTTCCCTCTTCATTCTAATGCCAAAGGAAAGACCCCCATAGTACAAATTTACTCATCAAGTATGAAGATCAACTACAGTCCCCTACTGCTAAGAAAGAAATCAATAAAGATTTATTTACAGAAACACCATCAGAAATGGAAATTTTTTCAAGGTAATTTTACTATCATTTTATATGATCTAATATTTTAGATAAATTTATATTCATATATTTCCTTTTTTTTAAAAAAAAATTTGTAAGTATTTTTATGTGCAGCTCAAGGTATTTTATTGATGATATTGGTGAAATACATCATCCTAAGAAACTACGCCTTACGTAAGATATCTAATTTAAAGTAGTTTTGTTACTTAATTATTTATGATTATTTATATAATTATAATTTATATTTATAATATTAAAATATTTACATTAATTGTAGGTTCGATGAAGCAGATCAAACTGATAGAGAAACAGACCGACCTGATAGAGAGGCAAGATGAAGAATTACGTGTTAAGAAATGAGATGAAAAATTACATGTTACAAACAATTTACTGATATCAGGCCAGATGAAGATTTACATGCTACAAACAATTTACTAATATAATATTTGTGCGTTGTATATAATATTATATAATCATATTTAATGTTTAATACTTAGTTTAACTTCGGATATTTCTGTTAATATATTAATGTGTAATGTCTAATATAGTTAATATTTAATGTTTAATGTCAAATGTATAATTGCTATTTATAATTAATATTTAAATAATTAAAATTAAAATATTATTATTGTTAGAATTTTAAAATTTTGTTTTAAAAAAGAAAAAATAGTAAATTTCTAAGTAAGTTGAAGTTATATATAGTAGCTTCCCAAAATATTTACGAAATTTTTTATTCGTAATTTTAGAAAATTTTTGAAATTCTTGGAAAACAAATTTAAATTAAATTACCTAATTATTTTTAATTTAATTTTTATTTTTAAAAACTTCACTAATTCTAAAAACAATTTTCCATTTAATAACCTACTTATTTTTAATAATTTAAATATAATAAATTATGTCTAATGTCTCATTATTTTTTACCTACCACAGCGAAGCGCGGTTATTTTAACTAGTTTATAATTAATCCCTAGAACTTGTCTTGCTATATTTCAAGAAATTAACAATGTAACATTTTCTCAAGATAAAAAAAAAAAAACATATTAAGTATCCACAAAATATATAAACTATAAGTAAGCAACACCTTTGTTATTGCTCATTTATTTAAAACACTCTAGCCTATATCACAAGCCTATTCATTTCGGGTATATATAAGTATGCACCCCTTCAGGAGTGTATATCTTATACCTCTTCTCATTCTGAGGTGGGATGAATTTAACTCGTCATTCGATGTGACGAATAGAATAATACCCACTCCTGATATACACCCTTAAAGAAATGTACACCCTTAAAGAAATGTACACCTAGCATCGCCCATTTATTTCATCTTTTTTTTTTCTTCCTTCTTTTGCTGTTTCACTTCTTTATATTTCATTTAAGGTATATATATGAAGGGACTAAAATACAAAAAGTTACAAGATAAAAAGCAAAAAGCTATAATAATAAAGCAATTAAAGAGTAAAAAAAAAAAGGGTTGCTCCATTTTGTGTTGTATATGTATCTTTTTCTTGACCATTGATCTTTCTTTTATGCACTTGAACTTAGCCCTCTTGCTTCGCATCCCTTCATTATTCTCATCCTCTTGCATGAAGATATGAACATCCTACAAGAACCACAAAAATACTTAGCACCATAAATGAAAAAAACATACTATATATATATATATATATATATATATATATATATATATATATATATATATATATATATATATATGAGTCCGGCTGGAATGTACTATCGATAGCATCAAGCAGTTTGTGCTATCAAATTTTTAGCCCTTGGATGAAAGTATGTGCGGTTGGGATTATAGTAGTTTTCTAAGATTTTTACTATTCAACCAACCACCCACTAAACCCTAGGGGATCACTATCATCCTAACCGCATATTTTTTAATCCAAAGGCTAAAAACTTGATAGCAACAATGACTTGGTGCTATCGATAGTATTCCAGCCTAATTATATATATATAGTAGCAAATTGACTCGATTGTCATTCATTTGTTTTCGATAATGGAGCTTCCAAATTGACGATCGGCATCGTTGAATATGATCTAAACCATTTAAAATATTTAGAAATTAAATTTCATATATACTTATTCAATATTCTTTTCTAGTCCATCTAGTGAACAAAAAAATGAACGGTTGAAAATAAATATCCTTCAAAAAGTGATGATAGTAGTCTTGCATGAAATCAAGATCAAGAGTATAAATCTTGTTTTAAATAATTTAAAACAAATTCTAACTAAAATTCAATTAATTTAAAAATTTTTACAACGTTAAACTAGTAAAAGCCTCATATCTATCATTAAAATTATAAATTTTGAAACCCTTTGATCATTAGGTCAACGATGTCGAAAAGATTTAAAATTTAATTTCTAGATTATTTAAATGGTTTAGATCATATTCAACGGTACCGATCGCCGATTTGGAAGCTCCATTATTGAAAACAAATAGGTGGCAACAGAGTCAGCTTGCTAACGATAGCATTCTAGCTCAACTCTCTCTCTCTCTCTCTCTCTCTCTCTCTCTCTCTATATATATATATATATATACACATACGTGCGTACTTATATACATACATACATGCATACATACATGCGTATATATGTACATAAATACATACACATGTTTAGTAAATATGTATAAAGAATCAAGTACTTACTCCCAAGGCACATCTCCAACCAACATCCAATCACTATCTTTATCCTCATATGTGATAGCATACTTGGACTCATCATAACCTTCTACTCCACCTATAATTAGAAGCCAAAATAATAAAATTTAAACAGTTAATTACCAAAATAATTAAGAATAGATAAAATGTATGGATTATTCTAGTACCATCCTTATATTAGTACCATGGTTCTTGTACTTTCAATTTAAACAATTTTCCGTTTATGACTAGACCTATTCCGAAAATAAAATATTGCTCAGTTGTTGATGTTTTGGATCTAAACTAATTCATACAACATATTTTACGTTCTAACCATTAAAAATCATTTGAAGTAGAAGGATGGATATGATGGCCATTTTATAAGAAATTTTTTATTTTTTTTTAGTTCTAAGAGAGAAAAATGTTTAAATTAAAAGGTACAAGAATTATCAAAACACTTTACCCGTTACGTACCTAAAGATGAACATTTAAACATGTCTTCTAAGGCACTCCAAAGTTCTTCGTATCCTTCGTAGATCTTTAGATCTACTTTTCTCAAATAAGGAACCCCATCCATGCTGATCTTCACGTAAATCCCGCCATTGTTATCATCGACTACAAGATCCTTCCTGCCTCGAAAACTATTCATTCGATACGCTCGAATCGGTGGCCATCCGACTATCTGCATCCTGCAGGTAACCAAGTTGAAGATCACACGTAAATAAATCGATGATATTAAGAAACCATTAACTAATTACCCTATGAAGCATTAATTCAACATTGCGTACTTAGTTACGGGTTTGGTTGCTAATTCATTATCCTCGTTCTCCATTTTCTCCGATAATACTCGTTTTTTACACTTTGTAGCTATCTGCGTTGATCTGATCCCTCCCTCCACACCGATGCCTGGGGGCCTAAGCGTCAGCTCGGTCGCCTTGAGATTCTCCAGATCATTCTCGTAGCATGTTGCATTCTCCATTTCTGATACAAATATGCTAAATCTAAATACTTAATACACATGAAACGTACTAATCAAATCGATCGATCAATCGACGATACTGAATACTAGTGATGATCAAGAAGGAGTTTCGGAATAGGATTGATGTATATGTCTAAGTACCTTGAGTCGTGGGAAATGATCTTTTAGTAGTAGTTAAATAGTGTTGGTGGAAAAGAGTAGAAAAATGTGAAAGAGGAGACAATTTTAATGGATCCATGATCCATGTACTATGCGGGTAGGGAAATGCTTAGGACAGCGAACCGTGTAACGGGGACAGGGAACAGAGGTTGGGCGAAATGCCGGTCTGAACCGGGACAGGGCCGGTCGAAGAGCAGGTTTTGTCGGACCGGACCGGGACAGTGGGGATTGCTTGGCGGAGGCGGCTCGGCTCCGGTCCGGGTCGTCCGGATCGGGTTGGACCCGGTTTTGCCGCCCACGTGGGTGTTATCGGGTCGGTGGTACGCGTGGTTCGCAAGGTTTTTTTTTATATTATATGTATATATATATATTTGGAAAGGGAAAACCTACCTGTACACCCCCTTGGGGGTGTACAGGTTACACCCCACCCATCGTGGGGTGGGGTGTAATGCACCCATCACACGATGTGATGGGTGCATTACACCCCACCCCACGATGGGTGGGGTGTAACCTGTACACCCCCAAGGGGGTGTACAGGTAGCACGGCTCATTTGGAAAATGCTACCTGTACACCCCATTAAGGGGTGTACATCCTACACCCCTTAATGGAGGAGCTGGATTAAACAGTGCATCCTATCACCCTTAATGGAGGTTTAAAATAATTATGAATAAAAAATTTAAAAAAATTTAGAATTTAAATTAAAAAATTAAATGTAAATTAAGAAACTAAATTTGTACAAAATTAAATTAAAATTTTTCCACAAAGTTAAAATTTAAATTATACTAGTGCCAAGAATGTCCCATGAGAGGGAGACATAATCTGAAAATTAAATATATATTTTTACAATTTAATAATTATAAAAGATAATTTAATTTATAATATTTAAATTTTAAAAATATTTAATTTTATTACAGTTTATATATTTTTATTTTATTTTATAATAAATTTTGAAATAAATAAAATATAAAAAATATTTAAATTTAAAAAGTACCGGTACGCAAGAAAGTGTACCGGTACGCAAGAAAGTGTACCGGTATGGAGAGAAAGAGGGAGTGAGAATAAAAGTTTTAAAAATCCCATTCAATCTTGGCCGCCCACGTGGCGGGGTGTATGATATACACCCCGAACGTGGGTGTACCCTAAAATGCTACTTGTACACCCCATTTTGGGGTGTACATCACACACCCCACCCATCCAATGGGTGGGGTGTGGTGAGGGGTCACTTCACAATTTGTGAAGTGACCCCCCACCCTTAGATGGGTGGGTGTAAGATGTACACCCCTTTGGGGTGTATATGTAGCATTGCTCGTATATTTATTTATATATATATATATATATATATATATATATATATATATATATATATACTAAAAATCAAAAGTGTTGGTAAATTCTACCACCCTTACAAGTTACAATCTCTTTTTGTTGTAGATTTAAAACTCGTTTTATAAAAGATAATTTGTTTATTAAAAAAATATAAAAGTGAACAAAAAATTGATCCTAATTTTTTCATTCAAAATGTTTATTTTGTAACAAAAAATAAAACTTCAAAATAATTTTTTTTTTTTTACTTCTATTTTTTTTTTTTACTTCAAGTTACCTTCTCTTACTTGGCTTTGGCTAATCAATGCATTAGAAAGCAACTATAATAATAAAAAAAATTATTTTTCTACAAATTAGATTATATAAATTAAATTTATATTTAAAAAATAAAATTATAAACACAATTCATTTTTTTTAACAATATCATCCATACATTTTAAATGAGGTGTATGATGCGCATCATATCCATACAAGGGTGAGGTTTTCTCCACTAGTCATTATCCAGCCGAAAAGTATCAACTCAGAAGAAAGTGATTGAGAGATAAGCGATTATTCCTCGTAAATTACAATATACACAACTGTATATGTGGTTCGGACAAGTATAAATAAGCGAACCATTTAAGAAAAAAGATTCTAGAATCTCGTAAGTCAGTGACCACCCCTACTCTTCAATACCTTTCATACTTATAACTATCGTTTTTCTAGATAAATTTTCATATCCGCACTTACAACTTTTCTAGATAAATTTTTATACCCGCATCTACTACTTCTCCTAGGAATAGTTGTACATACTTGTAATTCTTTCCCAATAATCTTTTCTCGAGCAATACAAAGCTAACCGGCTGATTCGACCGGTTAATCAATACCCTGTTGTTTTAGTTTGATTTTTCCAAGCCGAACTTTATTAAAATAATTTTTCTTTTTTATATTCTTGCATATGGTTTTGAACCATTATGAACGAGAATACTGTAAAGAAGAGGAATAAGTCCACTTTTATTGCTTACATCTCCAAGATTCAAAACGAGATACATTTCTCTCTTTTTCTCTCAATTGATTTAATTAATTATGTCTGTTACCAAATTAATATCAGACGAAGGTGTGAATGTTTCAATTGTAAATTTTATATTTTATTGCAGCTTTGTATTTACATATTATAAAAATTGTGACTTTTATCTCCTAGCTAAATCTCCAATTGTATTCACAATTAATATTTATTTATTTTTTCTAAAATTTCTTTAACTTTGAAGAAGTTATTGGTTTCGCAGTGAATGAATTTCTCAATAATTATATTTCTTTTTTTACGTGTTTGTTACTTTTTTACTCTGTAAAAGTAAGTTTTGTTTCACAAATAATAAACTTAAAATTTCAGTTGTGATTGTGTAGAAGTTTCCTCCAATAGCTAGCATTTAGAATAGACTTCTCAATAATAATTACTGTATTCAGAGCTTCACTCTCAACCGCTATTATAATTTTTTTTTGTCAATATATGACTTATTTTCATATAGAACAGTGGCTTAACTATAAAGTTTAATCATATTGATTGATTGTTGAATTAATTATAAAGATGAAAAAAAAATTATTTATTAATTTATCATAAAATCTTTTATATTAAATAGTTATGGCATTACTTTTTCTATATTTGATAAGTTGCATATTTAATATTTATTTCAACTTACTATGACATGATTAAATAAAATTATGAAAAAAATATTTTAATAAAATCTACCTGCTGCATTGCGCGGGTAACTACACTAGTATAGAAACCAAATTTCATAATTTTTCAATATTATTTACTAAGTGACTAAAGAATATTAAAAATGATTATTTTATTGATCAATGTGATATGTTTATAAATTCAATGATGTAGAATAATTTAAATTATGTGAAATTTTACTTAAAAATTATACTTATCATCAACAATAAGATCAATACTTTCAATTCAAAATTTAAGTATTTTATCATTATTTTTATAAAATTTTTATTTTCAGTCGTTTATTTTGAAAACTATCATTCACTAGACAAACAAAATCAAAAAAATATTAAATTTGATATATAAATAGCTCTAATATTATAGTTTATATTTAAGCAAAAAAAATCGCCCGAAGCACCATTATTGAAACAACTTACATGCACAAAAATTAGATCTTCACACTTTTAAAAGCATGATAACATAATTTTATAATAAATATATATTGCTAAAATAATAATATTATATTTTATTAACGATGTCTAAGCTGTGTCTCATTCTAATTTTCTTTTAAAGCTGTCGAATCGTTATGCTCGAATTGCACAACATTTTCTATGCCGTGTCCCTAAAAAAAGTTGTTACTTTTATTTTTAAACACTAAATTATAGGAAATTCTCATGTTAACATTAGTTTTTATAAAAAAATTTCAGACTTTTAAAATTTTATATTTTATCTTTTTAAAATTTTTATATTTTTATCGAAAATATCTTTTAAATTATAGAGATATATTAAAAATTAAATTTTTTTATAGAATAAGTAAGAATAATTTGAGCATTTCATTCTCTTCATTAATATTATAATTTTTTAAAAATATTTTTTAAAATTTTAAAAATATAGAATATAAATTTTTAAAAGTAAAAAAATAAATGAAAAAATAAATTTTTTACATGGTGGGTGTTAGGCCCAACAAAAAAAAAAAAAAAAAAAAAAAAAAAAGAAAAAAGCTGGGAGATCTAATTTGAAAAAGACCATGATGATGAGTCTTAAAATATTTTTACTTTTTTTACAATTGAAAATAGCATTTGTATGTATTATTGTTTAGCATTAATTGCATACAGATATTTAAAAATATATCGAATAACAAATATATTATTATAAAATTCAACTTTTTATATTTATATTTTAAAAAATTCAACGTTATTCATATATATTTGTATCGTCTATCTATATTAGCAAAATTTAGTAAACCGTTAAATACTTAATCTTGGTTAATTAGTGAGCTAAATTTATCTTTTTATCCTTTCAGTATTTTTGTATTATTTTAATTGTTGAAATATTTGAAAGAACAAAACTGACATTTCACATATAGTCTGTTAAAACATAAACAGTAAAGTAACGTAATAATAAATTAAAGAAATATATATGAAAAACTTAGAAATTTTAAAATAATAAATATGAAAAAGTTAAACTTTGTAGAAATATATGTGTTATTCGATAAGTTAAACTTTATAGAAAAAGTTAAACTTTGTAACAAAACTGACATTTCACATATAGTCTGTTAAAAAATAAACAGTAAAATAACGTAATAAATTGAAGGAATATATATGAACAACTTAGAATTTTTGAACGAATAAATATGAAAAAGTTAAATTTTATAGAAATATATCTGTTATTCGATAAGTTTATAGAAAGTCGTATAAAATTAACCCTATTGTTTAAAAGGGATAAGAATGAGTAATAAAAAGTAATATATTAAATTAAAAGCAAGGTTAAATTACAGTTTTGGTCCTCCCACTATAAGACACGTGACACTGTGTGCTCAAATTTTAAATTGTTATAATTAATTACTAAAATATTATATTATTTTAAAAATAATAAAATTATTAATATTTAGTGATCATAATAATTTATAAAATTTGAGTCAGAAATTATAATAAATTATAATTCGAGCACTAAAATATCAGTGGCACAAAGACCGAAAATATAATTTAACTTAAAAAATAAAATAAATTAAAATAAAATAAATGCTTGCAAAACTCTCTGGATTGATGCCGTATTCGTTGTCCTTGCTGCAATGAGCTGCATGTGTATGAAAAGAGAAATCAAAAATTATATATGTGAAATTTAAAAAATAAATAAATAATAAATAAATAAATAAATAAAAGCACAGTTCAATGCATTGGGTTTCTTTTGTCTCTCCTATGTCGGTTGATCATCAATGTTCGAGTTCAGGGTTCTTCTACATCTTTCCAAATTCCGCGATGGCAAAAAGCAATACTCTAAAAAATATTATAATTTTTTTTAAAAAAAAAAAAAATAAAACTAGATTCACCAAATTATTTTTTTTTTTGTTTTAAAGTTCAAAATCTCATCTTAATTTTTTATTGGCTATTTTAATAGGAGCTTCAAATTATTTATTTTCATTACAAAACTCTCAATGATTGCATCAACTTTTGTTTGAAACTGTCCGATTCAATTATAATTGTTGTGACTTTTATATAAAAATTTATATTAATTTTTATTGGGAATATAATATTTGTCTTGATATCGATTTTAAAAATTTATAATTTTGGTATTATTTGTCATTAATTCCGTACTCATTCTGGTTGTTGAGATTTCGTAATAAAAATATTAAATTAATTTTTATAAAAATTATATTTTTTCGATAAAAATTAATACAATCACAAAATGAAAATAAAATTTAATTTTTTAAATTATAGATTTCTTGACCGTATTATATGAATCGTATCATATTAAAAAAAATAAATAAATAAATAAATTTCTGTGTTATATTTATATTTTACACAAAAAAAAAAAAAAAAAAAAAAAAAAAAAACTCAGAAAACAATGATGTCGCCAGCTGTTAACAGAGGGGTCATTTAATGCAGAGCCGAATTGTTTATTTGTATGTACCTTCATCATGTACATATATATATATATTACTAAGCTTTGGAAATTTCGCAGCATCTACGCAGTAAATAATATATAAATACATGTGCATGGTTTGAAAAATTTTAATTGCCTAGCACGTGCATGGTTTTTTATTTATCTTCCTATAAGAACCTAACGAACGATATAGCACAGTTAGCTATTTAAATCCTAGAGAGAGAGAGAGAGAGAGAGAGAGAGAGAGGTTCTCTCAGTGCTAGCTCATCCGGTCGTATTAGAGTTACTTTAGTTCTAACCTATTTATTTTTTTTTAATTTTTTAAATTAATCAGTGTAAAATGATACTTTAGTTGAATTAAGAAACTCATAATTACCAAATAATATGAAACTCATTTTACTAATTTTAGCCGAATTTATGAAAAGTCATTCTCCACCATCAACGATTGTCAATCGAAAAATTGTCTGGCTAGTTCCGTATACGACCTTCGAGTTGACTGTGTGATGCACTGCGTGCCAAACGATTAGGCCGAGAAGAAATCTATTCGGCCGGATTCTTCTCAATCAAACTCTCAACAGAGTTCAGCTTAGAGGGGCTGAATAGAAACCAGAATAAATACGACCGAAAGCCGATTGGAAAGCGGTAAGGAAATTAAAAGTTAGGAAAACTGCAGAGAAAAGCAGTAAATGCTGGTATGAAAATCTATCTAGGAAAGCAGTAAAAAAACGATAAACTTAGTCGAGAAAAACTGTAAATGTAGGAATTGAAGGTATAGAAAAGTTAGGATGGTCACTAGCTTATGAGGTTACATGACCGATTTTTTCTTCGATGGTTCGGTTATTTATACTCATTCGAATCAGGTGTCTGATCGCCGTTTTAGGTAATCAGCGTAACTTTAGGAAAATCATCGCGTATTTCTCAACTACTACTTCCTTTTGAGTTGATCCTCTTCGGTTGGATAGTAGCTATTTTTTATCCACGCTCATCCCTAAGATTGGCGAGTCGAGGCATGATCTTCGGCGCTTTCCGATGCTGGACACAGCTTGCCATTTCTGCATTAGTTACGTGATTCACGTCCCAAATCTCGTGCCTCCCTTCTTTAGGATCTTCTTTTTGCAGCTCGAGTAGCCGATTATCGATCCTGATTTTGCCTTTTGTTATCGTTCGGCCGAGACAAATGACAGCCGACTGTAGTCGGTCTTGGTCGAGCCACGAGCACTCTTTGTTGACTCTTTTTTTTTATCGGCTTATTTTTAGCCGAATGTCTGCGCCTACTTTTTGCCACACGTCGCCTTCCGAATTTCTCACGCTTCTCTCCACGTGGCGATATTTTTTGCCTCAACATAAGATCACCCATCTTAGAACTACTATTATTTTAGCATTCTTAACTCTTAACTTCTTGAGTTTAATCACCGCCTAACATATTATAACTAGATTAAAAAAATTTAATCTAATTATATCTTTTATATATATTTTGATATATATATTGTTAGAAAAAATAATTATACTAAAATTTGATGATGATTAACTATCTAACAATTTGTGATTAATTTAAATAACAAAACTTACCGTTAAACGTTACAAAAATTCAAAAAATTGAGAAAAGGAAGCCGAAATTAATAAAATTAATTCGGAACCGTACTAGATACTGTTTTAAGGCATATTTTCGTTTTGTGTGCAGATTAATCGGAGACACGGTCCTAATGTACGACCGAAATTCTTATCCTACGAGCACGATTGTAGAAGATATTGACGGAGACTCTTTCAACACTCGATAACAAAATTTATCGAATAAAAATTTAAATAAAAATATCTCTCAAATAAAACTTTTTTTCCCACTTCTTTTTTACTACAATGCTTAAAGTATATATATATATATATATATATATATATATATATATATATATATATATATATATATATATATTAAGTCTTCAAATTTTAATATTATTTTTTTATCTCAGTTAATTCAGCAACAAACATATGACCTAAATAATTAAAAATTTAAATTTAATTTAAATATTTTTGAATATAAATATAATTAAATAGAATATATATACGGTAGAAAAAGATATAAAATAAACTAAAGTAAAAATTATATATAGAATTAGTCTTTGTCTTTATTGGTTAGAGATCTTTATGTAAAGACTTTTACGGTGGGTTTGAATCCCACTTAAAATAATTTTAGAAAATTTTATTATAGCTAAAAACAGTAGATTTTATTTTAAAAAGAAAAATTTACTGTAGCGATAATAATAGTTAAAGCAGTAAATATTTTTTTTACTGTAGCAATTTTTTTACTTTACTGTCGCAAAATAGTAAAAACAGTAATTTTTTTTAAGGATTACACAATACTGTAAAACTAATTAAAATAATTTTTTTTAAAAAATAATTTTAAATTCAATAGTAGAGAGTAAATAAACAAAAATCACAATAATCTATATGCAATTAAAATTTTAAAATGCTAATTCCAATATATTAAATTTTGAATGTCAAACATACAATCAAGTTATCAGCAACAAAATTATACATAATATGTAATTTTTTTTTTCTGAATTAGCACTCGCTTTAATCACAAACAAATTGGGTTTACGTCTTAGACCGCTAGAAAAAAATAATCGCACTAAAATTCGATTGTGATTAATTATCTAACAATTATATATATATATATATATATATATATATATATATATATATATATATATATATATATATATATAAGTTATCCAAAATATTTTAAATGTTCAAGTATTAATATTAATTTTTTATCTTAGTTGATTTAGTAGCAAACAGATAGCCCAAACAACTAAAAATTTAAATTTAATTTAAATATTTTTCGATATAAATACAATCAAATAGAATATGTATACCTTAGGAAAAAACATAAAATAAATTAAAGTAAAAATTATATATAGAATTAGACTTTGTTCTTATTGGTCAGAGATCTTTATATAAGGGTTTGAATCCCACTTAAGTAGCCCAGGGACAATAATAGGAAAAGGAAACGTCCGAATTTAAAAGTAGAATAAAAAATAATAAATAATAATAAATAAAAATAAAATTAATTAATAATTAAATTTAAAATAAAAGATAATAATATGAAAAATTATTGAAAATTTTGAATTTTATTCCAATATATATATATATATATATATATATATATATATATATATATATATATTTCAAATTTTAGAGTGTTGCAAGTGATGATTCATTATTTATCGTCATGTCCCATAAGTCGAATCGTTGGCGCTAACCATTAATCCCAAAAGCATGAGTTGTTAGAAATACGCAATCAATTCACTTAAAATATAATGTGGAGACCTGAATCCTGTTGGTTGACCTCGACCTGCGATCAGTGGCTTTTTGACGCACTTGTCGAGTGTTAGAGGCATTTACGCACGAAACGGACGCGAGAATTAGAATCAACGCGAAAAACTAAAAAAAATAGTGAATATTTAGCTTTGGAGAAGGTTTCGGGCGCCCTAAATGAGGATCCGAGCGCCCGGTTCTTTGGGCATTGTAGCGCGTGCAGGCGTGGGCAAGTGTGGGTCAACGCGGGTGTGGTGACAGAGGAACGCTCCACGTGTGAACACGCGATTGGGCAGTCACCCCCTCAAGCGCCGCGTGACGCGTGGCGGCGCGCGATTGGAGTGGGCCACCCGCCTCGGGTGAGGTGTGGATAAGGCACCATGTGGCGACCGCTGATTGGCAGAGTCGTCGCATCAGGCTAACAGCGGGGGGAAGCGGGGCGACACGTGGCGGGTTGCGATTGGTGGATCTGGAGTTTCGGGCGTGCGCGGATGAGCGACGCGTGGCACGCGGCTTCCGGACGCGCTGTGTGAGTGACACGTGGATTCGGGCGCGGTTTCGGGCGCGTGGGGGTGTTATCGTGCGCCCAAATCTTGCCCTCGAAGCTGAGTTTTGGGCAGATTTTTGATGGTCTATAAATAAGGGTTCTTCTCTCTATTTCTGTCTTTTTTAGAGGAGTTTCTTGGAGACCTTTGGCAAAGAGGAAGAACACCCATTCCCCACCGCTCTTAGCACCATTGGAGAGAAAGTGGAAGCTTCATCTTCATTTTCTTCCCCACCATTGGAAAGCTTCACCATTGTTGCAATTGGTGTCTTCTTCGTTGACGATTCGTGCGCGACCTCTCGAGGGCAAACCGCTTGGAGTTTTTGGCTGAAATTTGGAGGAGAACTTCACAAGAGATAGATCTACAACTTTTCTATTGATCACTTTCCTCCATTCTTGCATTTTATTGGGGTTTTTACATCAACTCTAGAGCCCTGGTGCACAGGGCGGAGTTCTGGACAGAGTTTAGTATTTATGATTTTTCTTGCTTGTTTGTTCATGAATTTTGAGGTTTAAAGGCTTGATTTTCATCTAGACTCATAGAGGAACACTTTGGTACCCTTCTTGGAGATTTTGGAGGTGATTTACACAGGTATTTTTACTATTCTTGTCGACCCTGTGGCAAAATCATGTACATATTTTTTATTTTGGAGCTTGTTTTGATGTTTGGACTTTGGGGATGTAGAATTCGATAAGACTTTGGTTCTTTTTGTGGATCACATAGTTTGGACACATTTTTAGGGTCAAGGTGAGCATTTTCTCTTTTGATTTTAGTTGGAGATCATTTATGGTTTAACTCCTACACTCCTTTGATGTTAGTTGTTGTTTTTTGGACTGTTTTGGACAACATATTGGCATTCTTACCATAGCAAAATTTTTGGTACTTGAGGAGGGCATTTTCGAAATTTCTGGATGTTCCTAAGTTGGAGGAGAACTTAGAAATTAAGTTTGGCACCTTTTCTTCGAGGTATGAGGCCGCTTGGTGCCGCCATTTGCATTTGGAATCGCTTGCTGAATTCCTGTGGCTGACCCGGTGTTTTTGTTGCTTTGCTCAATGTGGCAAGATATTTTGGGTGATTTTTGATTCGCTAGAATCTTAGGAACCCGAGGAACGCGCACGTCAAGTTTCATCCTGATCGGACCCCGGATCGTCGCGTTCCAGGTGGGTTAGATTTCCTCCAAAATCAGCGGGCTTCTTATTAATTCTATTGTTGTAGCTGTCGAGCATGCTAGTGGTAGTGCTACTCTTGATGTTATGATAGATGTAGAGTTGTGGAACTTTGACTAGCACCCTATCATATATTGCATGATATCCGACCAGACTTTAGAAAACTATTAACTTAAGTATATTCTAGCTATATTTGGACTTCCTACACTTGTTTCATCTTTCTCTCTGGACTTTGTGTCTATCCTCGCTCGGGTATTGGGCCAAGTGATCAGGGTAGTGTAGGATGCATATTGCGCTCGTGCCTGGGGGCCGAGTGGAGTCTGGTAGTTGAGGCTGATCTTGTTCTAGTGTGTCGGGAGCCATTCGGGTAGATGGTGGTCCTGGATCGTCGAGTGTTCTCCAACCAGTTTTGTTGCCATTGAGTTCGTAGTGGTGTGGAACTTGTAAAAGTAGGACCTTGAACTCAGAATGTTTTTTGGGCATACATGTTTTCGGTAAATTAAGTTTTCCCTTCGAACTTCGATAGGCTGTCGAAACCTGTTCTTGTTTGATTAAGGTGAATGTACTAGCCTTTCGGGGTTTGGAAAATAAAACATGTTTTAGCTAATTTCCTAACAACTAAAATAGATTTCCTCAAATTCAGAGGTTTTTCTAAAAGTAGCTAATTTTTCCTCACTCGAAGAGGTTTCGAGTGAAAATAGTTTTCAAGAATAAATGTCATCTTTCATGTAAAACTCTTTACACGAAGAGGGTTCGAGTGGTCTAGGCTCTAAGGGTTGTTTCCATATTTGGGTCGAGAGCTACGGGAGGCTGTGCCTGGAATCTGTTCTTGTTTGATTGGGATTGTAGATACCAGTCTCAAAATTTTCGGACCCTTCGTTGTCGTCGTTTGGTTTGTTCTAGATCGAGAGTTGTGATTGTGCCTATTTCCTTATACCATGAGCGTGTATTTGAGTTGAGTGTGGATCTGGTGGATCTTGCGTGTGGACTATAGCCTGTATGAGCCGTATTGAGCTCGACAGGGATGCGCTGATTTTTATCGGTGGGGTCGCTTCCCTCGAGTGCTGCTCCGGAGCTGGGCCTGTTATATGTTCTTACGTGACGTCAATGCAGTCCAGGTGGACACCTTACATAAATCCCGTCCCAGTGTGGATGTGTGGTAGTAGGTGGGCGCAGATTTAACTGGACCTTATAAGCCAGTCATTGAGATTGGGTATTACTTTTAGCATATCGAGATCGAGTAGTTGTATACTATCATCTGTTTCATTCATTGAGCATCGTAGATGAATGTATGATAGCTTTAGATTTCATTTTAACTTATCCCTTTTTCTATTACAGTAGTCTGCTATCTTATATCTCTAGTAGACTTAGTGGGCAGACTGTTGGGTTTGGAGACGGTACCCACTAAGAACTACTTATTGATGTAGTTCTCACACCCGCTGTGGTGTTTACTTTTCATATATGCCTGTTCCTGTTTCAGCACATGTGGAGGTTTCTGATCGAGGTAAGGGCGTGACCAACTAGTTCTCTACCCTACATTTTGTGAAGTTTAGAGGTACCCTGGTGGATGTTTATGTATTTTAGCATTGTACAGTCTGAGGCTTTATGATGTATTATTATTTTGAGAGATAAATTATTTATTTTATTTTAGATGTACAGTTTATGACTTTATTGTAGTTATTTACTTTATAACTCTGATATCTGTATAGTTGTTAGTTACTATTTTTTGCAGATTAGACACTTCGCCTACGCGAGATATTCCGTATGGGTGGCGGATATGTTGGCGAGCTCGGGTCGCAGTCTTGATCCCGGGGCGTGACACGTACAATCACAACACCCACGGATCTTGATTGTGATTCAGCCCAAGTAACCTCACGCTACTTCGAATATGACTGGCTCAACTCAGCCTCACCCTATTTTGAACGTGATTCGACTCAACAAGATCTCCCGCCACATTAGTCACATCAATGTGACTAGTAAAGGAGTCTCTATTCTTGTATGGATGGGATATACATCATACATTCTATTTAGAGTGCATGAATAGCATTGCTCAAATAATAAATTTTTTTTTGCAATTAGTTCTACTTAAACTATCCCAACACCTAGCACTTGTGTGGCACTCGCGCGACAGAGATAGTATCAGTTTTGCAAATATAAATTTTAAAGAAATATTTGTGAAAAAAAAAATATTAGAGCACTAATTGCAAAAAAAAAAAAAAAAAAAAAAAAAAAAACCAAAATAATAATATAATATTTTTTAATTAAAAAAAACTATATATATATTTTTAAAAATAGGCCAGTAATTACAACTGCCGCTCCCAAATCCGTGGTGTGGCTCTGCAGCGAACACGCCGACCCACGGGAGCGGAGCCTCTTTTCCCTCCGCACAACCTCTTATCCCACGCGCGCGCCCAAAACCCACAACCCACCCCCCATTCACCCGCCCTTTCCCTTCCCTTCGCCTCTAACTCACCACACAAAGCCCCCGCCCTCTCTCCACCCACCGAACCCTAATGGAGCTCCGCCGCGCCGCGCTCTCCTTCACCAACAACGCCCTCGCCCCCTTCCCCTCCCTCCCCAACCCCTCCCTCTCCGTACGCTCCTCTCTCTCTCTCTCTCTCTCTCTCTCTCTCTCTCTCTCTCTCTCTCTCTCTCGATCGATCGAAGTGTGTGTGGGGTGAATGTGTGTTTTTGGGTGTTATAACTTGCTAAATGTTTGTGATGGAAGAGATCTTTGGTTGTTTGCAGGGGCGAGATGGTAAGAAATGGAGAGTGGTGTGCTCCAATTCCACTAAACCATCAAAGGTGAGATTCCTTTTAACTAATGAAACAGGAGCAATTTACGCATTACTTGAAAATTGCGCCATTAAATTGACCAAAAGTTTAGGCCGCGCTTTGTCATTGTTTCAGCCCTTGTAACGATCCAGCTCAGTAGCATTAATAACTCATGTGCGATCCATTGGCTCAAAATGCTTAAGATCAATTAAGTGAGACTCGTCACACATTTCCGGCAGACAAACCGATTCTGGAACTAAATGTAACGACCCAGCTTGCTAGCAGTAATAAATCGTTGAGTCCAAACCAATGCCCAAAATATTTAAGCCTAGTTATTGTGGATCAATCTATTCGTTTTTATATTCTCATACATAATTCGTTTCTCATCCAAGGCGTCATAATAATTCCAAAATTTTGGAATAATAAGTAAGTTTGCATATGAAGTTTGTTATATTTAGTAGAGTGGAATCATATAATAGAGTAAATTGTTATACTATTGATATCGATAGTTTTATCAACGTAGAAGATATTTTTTAATGATTTTTTTTTTTTTTTTTTTTTTTATTGTTGTTATTTAAGCTGCTAACTAGATATATGTTGAAATGTAGAAAAGTGTGATAATGATATACTAACTCATTTTACTAAATAGCAAGCAGTTGACAGTACTTAGGCTCTTCTGGTTTTTATCCTTTCTAATTGTTCCTTTTTGCAAAAAGATGCTAAATTTGTGTGATTTTAGTGAGATGACTATTTCCCTCAGTTCGTAATTCTTTCATGTTTATTTAGGGAAGTCAGATGGTGGTATCAATAACTGGAGCTACTGGTTTTATTGGTCAAAGATTGGTGCAGAAGTTACTAACAGGTTTGTTTGATTAGCCACCATGTGAAGAAATTTTTGGCTTTTGTAATTATCTGGTAATAAGACCGGTAAGTTGCTCATATTTTAATTTAGCTGTTACTTAACCTTCAGATGGATGTGATGTCCTACCTATATGCCTCTCCAAGGATTGTCGTGCCAGTGGCACGGTGCGTGCCGCTGTGCCATCAGCACATCACGGCACACCGGCATGCCCCGTGCGAATGATGGCACAAGCCTCCGTGCTAGTGGCACTCGGTGGCACACTGGCACAAATTGTCGCAGACTTTTTTGTCTTTTTTTTTTTTTTTATGGAAAAATAGTTTCTTAGAGTGTTTTAATGTCTTTAAAAATGGTTTAAGTGTTAATAATTCACGAAGTTTAGTAAGAATAGTGTGACGCCCCAACTTCCCAGGGGGTCATCCATCCTAGAACTACTCTAGCTCTAGCACGCTTAATCCTCTTAACCTCTTGGGTCTAGCCACCGCCCAAAATGCTATAGCCAGGTTAAGAGGTTTAGTCCTATTTATATCTTATATATAGGACTAATCCAAATCTTGGGGGCGTTACAAATAGAATCATAGACATCTTCATAACTCAAGAATGTCATTTTAACATCTATAGAAGTGCATTCATGAAGAAGAAATTTAAGTCAAAATTGGATAAAAATTTATAGGAAGACACTACAATGGATAAACTCAGTAGGTCACGAATGATAAAAGAAATCAGATGCAGTCTTCAAATTTGAGTTTTTTCACTATAACTTGGTCTAGTTATGCAATTGGAACCCACTATTTACTCCAAAAATTAGGTGATCTATAAGATCTGCATGCTTGAAGTTGAGAAAAACCGTTTTATAGCCTTTTAATCTAAAAAAAACTTTTAAAAAACCCAAAAAATTGAAAAAAAGGATATATTTTCAGTACCGCTCAGCACGCCCTGTGCCATTTGCTGGCATGGCCTTGACACTATATGGCACGGGGCGGCATGTATGGCACGTGAAATCCTTTAAACCTCTCTCTCTCTCTCTCTCTCTCTCTCTCTCTCTCTCTCTCTCTCTCTCTCACACACACACACACACACACACACACACACACACACACACACACACGCGCGCGCGCGCGTGTACGCACACGCACGCGCATGCGTCTTTATGTTCAAGCCTGTCATCGTCCATATTAAATTTATGTTAGTGATTATCAAAGCTGTAACTTCTGAGGCATCATCTTGATGTTCCCTGTATTAATGCTATGTCTGTAAACATTGATGCAGATGATCATAAAGTTCGTGTTCTAACACGATCTCGGGCAAAGGCACGATTAGTTTTTCCTGGTAAGAAGGTAATGAATATTTCTAGTAACTCATGCCATGAGTTATGCCCAAAATTGCACTAGTTAAAATATCAATTTCTGTTTTCGTTTCCTTCTAGTGGTGGAAGTATGAGCCCGCCAAAGTAATAAAAGATTTGGACCCTAAATAAATGTCAAACAGCAGTTATTGACTCCCTCTTTATTCTCTAGATTTTAATTTCTATGCCACTTCTTAAAATGAAAAAGATTTCTGATATAAACTAGTCACAAGACAACCTTTTGATTCCTAAAATACTCAAATGTAGTATGGCTAAAATAATAACATTGCTCTCTTACAGTAACTGCAGAGCACTTGTTACTGTTATTTGAATTTCCTACTGCTGATGCTTCTTCCATTTTGTAATGCTGCTCCATTGTCTAATTATCCACAAGAAGAGATTTCTTTAATCTTAATTAGTTGAAGCTGGTCCATGTTTTACCTTATTTCTTTTTTAGTCTGTTTTCCATTCGTCTTTAAACTTTTGTCTCCTCTTGTGAAAAAAATTGTGCAATTGCAGCTGAGAAATTTCCTGGAATTGTAATTGCTGAAGAAGAAGAGTGGGAAAAATGCATTCAAGGCTCAAATGGTGTTGTTAACCTGGCTGGAATGCCCATAAGCACGAGGTGGTCTTTAGAGGTTGTTTACTATAAGAACTTTGCGTACTTTTGTAATTCTATGTTTCTCACATATCTAATATTTTTGAAATGCAGTGAATCTTGTGACTAACACAAGAATTCATTGCTTTATTCAGGAGCATCCTTTTGAGTTGTGTTGCTGGACATGATTCACATCTTATTTATGACATCTAACAAGTTTCTTTGGCAATTGCAAAGTAATAGTCAATTTGAGATGAGTTATTGAGTTTTGGTATTCTAGTTGCAGATTAAGAAGGAAATAAAGAAAAGCCGGATCAATGTTACATCAAAGGTGATTTTTACTTGATTTTTTCTTAGTTAAATTGTAATTACTATTTACTTGTAGTGTAGGATTAGTTGGGCTGGCATGGTGACATGCCAATCAGCTGTAAGCATGCATGCCATTGCAGTGATGGCGCTGAATGGCAATGACACACCAATGAATTGGACCCCTGATCACATCCCAGCCATGATTATAATCATTATATGTTATATTAATTCTTGTTTATGTTGTAAAGCATGCTTCATTTCCATTCTTCACTTAATTAAGTTTACTTAACGTGGCAAAGATTGTAGGAAGTATAAACCGCACTAATCCAGATTTTCGGCCTTCAGTTTTGGTCAGTGCAACGGCCATCGGTTATTATGGTACGCAATTTTATATGATTTCTTGATGAGATTTCCCTTCCGAATATGCGACTGGAAAGACTGTAGATCAATGCCTGATTGAGAAATCACTATGCTGGTTGTATTCTTTTAGATTTCAGCTACTTTTACTATGTTTACTAGCAGAAAAATATGGTTGAATGCTATCTGAATTCCTCCCATCATTTGCGTTGAGACTAACCATACAAATAACATTACATGATGTCAATGGTGGTTGTTATTCTTCCATAGTTCAGAAAAGAGAGCTACGTAACATTGAAGTGATCAAGCCTTTTACTAGTTTGGGAATTGGAGAAAGAATAGGCAAATATATATGATTGACTTTCACCTGACATCAACACTCTAGAAGTTAGTGAAGTAATCGGGACTGGTTTCAGGAAATTAGTCTATTAAGGTCAATTGGTACATATATCTTAATTCTTAAGTATTGTATTTCACATCAAGCTTTGTTCCACTTTCTTTCGGGAAATGAACATAAACTTCACACCCAAATATTCTCAAGTGACCATAGGAAATGTCTTTGCCACTCCATATAATTTCCGGAATGTCTTCATCCAATGCAACACTAAATCTATTAATCAATTAAACGGCCGTATTTGCCGCTTCGGCCCAAAAAGGCTTTGGTAGGCTGGAGTGAGACAACATATTTCGAATTTGCTCCACAATGGTTCGGTTCATTCTTTCAATGTTTCTATTTTGTTGTGGGGTGTAGGGAACCGTCTTCACTCTTTTGATGACATTTTCTAAGAAAAAATCATCAAAGGCATTAGAGCAAAATTCATGACTATTATCAGTTTGCAAGCACTTAATAAAATGTTCACTTTATTTTTCAACACAGGCTTTAAATTTCTTAAGAGTTTCAAAAACTTGTTCTTTTGAAGCCAAAGCATAAATCCAACACTTTCTAGAATAATCATCTAAGAAGGTAAAAAAATAGTATGCACCTCCTAGTGACTTAATATTGAAAGGACCACAAACATCGGAGTAAACCAATTCCAATAGCTCGACTTTTTAATGCTTCTTATTTCTTTTGAAGTTAACTCTATATTGTTTTTCGATAATGCAATGCTCACAAAAATCAAGAAATGAATGTTCAAAGAAAGGAATAAGATTATGTTCTTTGAATACCTTCATACCATACTCACTTAGATGATCAAGCCTATTGTGCCAAACTTGCGTATGTTTGCCTTTGCTTGTGGTAGCAAGTACCAAATTTGAATCATCATCTTTTTGAGCGATTTCATGAAGTGTATAGAGACTTTCATTCTTTTGCCCTTTCAAAATAGTCATACTATCCCTTGATATCTTCCAAGAGTCATTTCCAAAAGTGATAACAAAATCGGAATCATCCAATTGTCCTATCGATATTAAATTCTTTGTGATATCCAAAACATGGGGTACATTCATCAATGTATGCTTCTTGCAATTTGTTTGTTTTATGATAATGTCACCAATGCCCACAACTTTACATACCCAATCATTACCAAGATAGACATATTCACCATCTATTTCTTTATATGTAGAAAAATATGATCGATCCGGACATAGATGATGCTGAAGCTCGCGGTCTAAAGACCGGAAAATCGGCAAATAGCTAGAAACTTCCCAAACAGGAGGCTGATAACTGTACAATCAATCATGCTGTATAAATGTAACTGCTCCCTACTCTATTATGCAATACAAGATAGATGCTGTCATCTGTATAATCAATCACGCTGAATAACTGTAACTGCTCCCTACTCTATCATGCAATATAAAGAAGTAGAGATACTGGAATGTCAAGGCTGTAAATTGAACTAGCTAATGACTCATCAAGCAACGATAGCAGGTAATAATCTGAACTGAGTATTGGTAAATTGAGTAATCCGAGTTAAAACCATAACTAGGTAATGACCAATCAAACATGGTATCTGTCTAAATATAAGCGGGTAGATAACTGAACTACCATCACAACTAGCTAATGACCAAACAAACATGGCAAGAGTCCAAGTATAAGCTAAAGATACATATAGGAATGACAGTAAACTAATATATTGAAATCAAGGCAAGAAAGCTTAAGAGATGGGATCAGGGCTAGTAAGAATCACAGGGGTCCGACCGAATACGGTACCCAATCAGATGACAAGATGCTAAAGCCCGGACTGAAGTACCCACCTGACAGACGACCTCCTGAGGCCACGCCTCTGCTACATCCTCTAGGAGCCAAGGGAACCTAGATATAAGTACCACACGTCAGTAGTCTCTACTAGTCCACTAAACATCCAACTGCGACTCTATGTTGCCAATCAACCCAAACCGAACCAACAATCGGAACAACGGTTCCTTTAACCGATTTCCGAACTATGCAAATTGCATTACTAAGGCCACTGTGACTTACTCTAAAATGCTTTCCCGAGGTGCCACCAGGTTCAGTGGATCACTCAATCACTCAACACGATCCCAAAAAATTCGGGATCACAATTTGTACCCTCTCTCGCATCATAGCTTGTGGATTTTTCGAAATCCTCTCCCGATCTCGCAATCATCTTCATAGTCTTGGAGATTTGAAGGATTTGGAGGCCTATAAATAGGGCAACAAGGACAGCATAAAGGAGGGGTTGCATTATTGCTTAGTTTCGGTTAGGGGTGTAAAACACGGGCCACCCGGCCTAACACGACTTCGAGCCGGGCCGTGGCCCAGCACGACAACTATAGCATCCGTGTTGAGCTGGCCTGGCTTGGCTCTCCGGGCCATGCTGGGCCGTCACTTCAGGGCCCGTCAGCCCGGCCCGGCATGGCCCGTGGCGGGCCTAGGCCATGCCGGGCTGAGAGGCAGGCCCGCGGCAGGCACAACATGGCTCGTATAGGTTATGCTAGCCATGCTTTTTAGGCTTTTAGGCTGGCACGACCCAGATACAAAAGAGGAGGAACCTGGAATCAGGAAAATCAAGCTTTTTAGGCCTTTGTAGGTCTGGCTGGCCTAGAAGCCAGCCAGGCCTTTTCGACTTTTCCCAAGGGTCTGCTATCGTGGCATACCTATGGGGAAAGGGCCCAACGACTATTGGTTTTTTTTTTTTTTTTTTTTTTTTTTTTTTTTTTTTTTTTTTTTTTTAAAAAAGAAAGTAGAAAAAATATTTTTGGTCGAAATAACTAGAATGCCCTCACTAACATTCAAATTTTTGACTGTTAGGGAGGATATTTTGGTCAAAAATTTAAAAATAATTTTTATATTTTCTAAAAAAATTTAAGTTTTTTTTACATCTATAAATACTCTTACAAATCTCCAAATTCATCACAACAAGAAATTCTTCATTCATTTTCTTTTACAAACACTAATTTGTTCTACTCTCAAACTTCCTATCTAAAATTTTCTCTCTCAAGTTTACTTTGCAAATTTTTTGAATCTTTTCAACAATTCTTTTTTACAAAATCTCTCTACAATCTCACCATACAAAATTTCAATCTTAAGATAGTATTTAATCTCTTACTGTTTAAATTTCTAATTTTCTTTCAAATAATTGTTATTTAATTATTTTTTAGTCTTCTTGTATCTAAATTTTATAACAATTTTGAGTGAATTTTCTCGTATAGATTTTTCTTGTATTGATTATACTCTCGAGTATTATGTTAGTAATTAATCAGAAACTGCAGTCAGTGGCTCTCCTTTTTTATTTGGTATATCTCTTTATTAGATGTCTTTTTTTTTTTTTTTTAAAGTAAAAAATAATGTAATGAAGAGAAAATAGTGTTGGAATTTTTTTTTTCTATTATTTGCAAGTTGGTTGTGTAAACAATGCATTTTATTTAAATATATTTTTTAGTTTTTTATTTTTTTTTTACTTTTCTCTAATGTAATTATGTAATATGATTAATTTGAAATTTATATATTTTTTATAATTAGTTTTTTTTAAGATATCAATTTCTCTTTATGTCACGCCCCGGGTCGAAACTGCGACCCGGACTCGCCAACAGATCCGCCGCCCATACGGGAAGCCCCGTATGAACGAAGCGTCTAACCTGCAAAAGATCATCTATACTATACAGATATCAGAGCTGAACTATAAAATGAACAGAAATAAAAACAACTCTAAGTATAAGTACAGACCAAGTCCTCACATAACTACATATGTCTCTCAAAATAAAAGAGTACAACTCGATCCTCACTACAAGATCACTCAACAAGAACTCTCAAAAGGCGAGGGTACAGCTACTCTCAGGGCGACATCTGGTAGGGATTTAACTCGCGACTCCCTTACCTCGATCTGAAGAAGCAGCAACAGGAGCAACTGGAACAGGAGTAGAAGTCCCTGTGGGAGAAGACACCACGACGGGTGTGAGAACTACGTCCCAAGTAGTTCTCAGTGGGTGCCGCCAACAAGCCCGACGGTCTGCCCACTAAGTCTACTAGAGGCATAAGTAACAATAATATAAACTGAAATGAAAGGCTGGAAAAGTAACTCTACAGCTACTATGCCTCTATCTAGATGCTCAAAAAGTGGAACAGATGATAGCACGATGCATCTACTAACTCACACGGTACACTCACCCAATCTATACTGACTGCCGCATAGGGTCCAGTCAAACCTGCGCCCACCTACTGCCGCACATCCTCAACAGGACGGGTCTACCGTAGGGTGTCCATGGAAACTGGCCCAGCCAGAGGGACGGCGTCGACAAGTCGCGATAGCAAGTAACAGGCCCAACTCCGGAGTGGCACTCGAGGGGCGCGACCCCACCGAGGAAAGTATCTGCGCATCTCTGTCGAGCTCGATATGGCTCATGCAGGCTATAGTCCACACCACGATCCACACGATCAACCAACAACACTAACTCTCAACTCACAGGCTGGAAGACCACACAGCCGGGGCCACCGTCCCCCAGACGGCTCCCAAAACAGAACACCAACCAGGGCCCGAAAGTTTCGGGAGACCGACACCTACAACCCTATCAAACAAGAACAGGTTCCAGGCTGGGCCCCCGTTGCTTTCGTCCCAACCAAGAAACGGCCCCTAGAACCCGGACCACTCGAATCCTTTCGAGTGGGAAAATTTATAGGAAAAAGGTGACATTTGTTACAGAAAACTATTCTCACCCAGCCCACACAGGGTGAGGATTAAAAGTAGTACCCTTTTTGAAAACTTATCTTATTTTGAGAAGAAATCCATTTTCATGATTTTTAGTTCTTTTTAGGAAAATAGTTAGAAAATACGTGTTTTATCCAAACCCCGAAGGGCTGATGCCTTTGTCCAATCAAACAAGAACAGACTCCAGCGGCCCTTCGATGCTTGGAGAGAAACATTGGTAGACTAAAATCATGTGTATGTCGAAAAGGGTTCTGGGTTCTAGGTCCGACTAACGCTAGTAAACTACCGCCACTAACACAGTGGCGACAACCCAAACAGGAAAAACAAGACCTCCCGAGACCACCGTTTGCCCCAAACGGTTCCCGGTACAGACAAGCGATCTACTACATCTACCAGACTCCACTCTGCTCCCAAGCACGAGTGCAAATGCATCCCACACTAAAAAGAAGTCCCGACCGCTCGGCCCACTACCCGGGCGAGGATAACACTAAGTCCAGGAATGAAGATAATATGTGTGGGTGTCTAAATATAAATAACCCTAGCCCAAGTGAGGGTTTTCTAATGGTCTGGTTACACATGCAATATATGACGGGGGTGCTAGGTCAAGTCCAAGGATAGCGATAAATAAGGATGTGGAGAATAATGATAAGGAACACATGCTGAACTGAACTAGTAAGCAATCTCAACTCATGCTCTCTAACATGCTGTATTGGAGGTAACAATAATACATACACATCCCTAAACAGCTAGAATTAGTGTGCAGATCGTAAATCCTGAAAGCGAGGCCACCCACCTGATCAGACGAACAGTCAAAAGTCCTACAGCTGATAATACCAAAAGTAGCAGCTACACAGTGTCCAATGGGTCCAGCACAGCCCACACTGCTCCTGGTACAAAACTGAGCTGTCGTTACACAAATACTCCTCCAAAACTGTCAGATTAACATACAGTAATTCAGCTGCAAAGACGGGCAAAAATCACCTGCTGGAAGTCCTCAGAAAAATCCGAATAAAATATCCCTGCGATCTACGCGTCGCTAGCTTCGAAACGACTACCTGCACGCCCAAATCCGAGTTCCCAATGCTGAGATATAAAATCGGCAAGAGAAACACCTCCAAACTAACTGTGTAAACTTCCACTGAAAAGAACTCGGGAAGAAGAAAGATTCCCACCTTCGAAGCAAGCTCAGAAAATTCTGAGAAAAATCCAGGAGATTCCTCGCGAAAAGTAGATGAATTTAGCCTCTTGAATCACCTCGATCCGATATCGGTACGCGAAGATATGGCTGAAATACTGCGGCGCTGTCCAAAAATCCGCGAAGAAAAAGGAGCAACAGAAAGCTCAAATACCTCCAAAATCCGAAAAGAATCTGAGAAAACTCTGAATACCAAAGTCAAAGTCCTACCTGTCGTGAGTCTAACGGCGCAAAAATCGTCGAAATCGGATGTCGGAGAATGCCGGGAGAGTCTGCGCACTGAGAAGACGCAAAACGGGTCGATGATGAGCAATATCGCGCCGCGCCGGAAAAATAGCCAACCTCGGAATCCGTGCACAAGAAAATTCCGGCAAGCCACCGTCGGGTTCAGCTCTGGCAGAGGCACAACCTTCCTTAAGGGACCACAGCGAAAAACCCAAGCAAAAAGGAGTAAAGAAGGAGGAGAATGAGGTTGCGGGGAGAAAGAAAAAGAAGAAAAGGAAAGAGAGGAGAGGGGGGGGGGCTCCCGGTGCACCGGGTCCACGGTGCACCGGCCCCTGCCGGCCGGTCCACGGCACAGGGGGCCGCGCGCCAGGCGCAGGGAAGCGCCCCTGCGCCACGTGGCACGCCGCGTGTGGCGCGGCCTCCCGCGCGCCACACGCGCGCGTTACACCGCGCGCCTGCGGGACACGCAACGCGCCCGCAGGCGCGTGTCACGCGCGCCCGCGCGCGCGAATGGGGGCCCGCCACGTGGCGGCCCCCCGCGTGCCCGCGCCGCACGTGTCCCCCCAAGCGCAAGCAAGCGTCCACTTTCCTCGAAAAGCGTGCCACGGTGCCTCGAAAAACGCGCACTTCATCCGGGGTTCAAATCCAACAAATAAATAGTCCATTTTTAGCGATTTCGCGCGCTGAATCCAAAAACGATGTCCGTTTCTCCAAATTCTCGTCCAAAAATTTGCCGAATGCCCCCGGATAGCCCACTTGATCCGATTTTCGCACCGATTCCAAATCTGAAGTCCGATCTACCGAATTTCAACTCTAAAAATTCCAGAGGCGACCGAAGAGAGAAACTTTTATCCAAACTTCGTCCGGAGTCCAATTTTGACATCCGAAACGCGCGAAATCACTTCCAAACACCCGACGGGTCCCCAAAAACTCCCGCGATCCATTTTTAAGGCCCGAAGTCCACCACTGGTGTCCAAATTGCGCACAACGTCCACCAACACTCCCCGCAGGCCTCCGAACACTGCCAAACAACCAGAAAACTTCCCGCGGGGAAACCAGGTCCTCACATCCTCCCCCACTAAAAGAAAGTTTCGTCCCCGAAACTAAAACAACCCACCACAACAAGACCAGACCGACAAACCAACACAACCAACCAAGGAAGGTAAGGCCCCACCAGCAAAAAAGTCATCAACTCTCAACCCTCTATTTGGAAAACAACTGAAATTAGCGAAAAGTCCAGAAATTTCGAAAGGCCAGTGCCTTCGCCCCAATCAAACAAGAACAGGTTCGGGCACTGTCTTCATTTCTGAAGCAGCCTTTCAAAATTTGTGTCCCGTTCGTAAATTTCAGCACAATAACGAGAAAGAGGGGAGAGAAAAGTGTTGATGTCGTTCCTGCTGTGGCCACAAACGAAACTACAACCTAACCAAAACCTCTAAGGACACAACCTCTAGTCCTAACAAATAAAGTTCCCTAGGTGGCGTCTGTCCAAAGCCGCTGAAGCCGCCGCTGCTGAAAGGATACATCGGCAATCCGAGAGAACGAATTCCTCCTGTCCAACTCGCCGAAGGGTATCCACTCTCATTCCATTATCAGTCGTAGTACGGCACCGCACCAACTAGTCTAACCTGAGAGTTCAATCCAAGTCCTGGAGCTGTCCTTGTATCGTCACCTCAGCGGGCGAAGTCCCAAGTCTCAACTGTACAATCATGCACCACAATCTCTCTCTACTCATAGGATACAAGAATAATCCAATCGCCAAAACATGTCGCATAAATTCTTAACCTAAACCCATGCAAGGATGCCGATGCAGATGCTCAACTAATAATGCAGAAGAATGCAGCGGTATCGAAATGCTCATCTCAGTTAACAAAATAAATCATACCTGCCGCGACATGATCTGTCGCAGGGGTGTCCTCCACCAGGCCTGCGTAAACTCGTCCACTAGGTGCCGCAGATCGTCGTCCTGTCTGTCCCGACGTTGTGGCCCACTCTGTCTGACGGTGTGCCGGAGAAGCTTCCGCTGCATGGATAGGCAAGGGGGGTGCTGTCGCAATCGGCAGCACTGGCAAGATGGCCTGGGGACAGGCTGCGCGGAAATGTCCTAACTCTCCACAAAGGAAACACCGCCCCTGTCTCTGCTCACACTGCGACGGTGGATGAGGCCCGCCACAGATGACACACCGCTCCTGCCGCTGCTGCTGGGGCCCACCTGATCCCTGACGCCTACGAAACCCACGACCCTGAGGATGAGATCGTGGAGGTCTCGGAGGTCCCTGCTGACTCGACTGCCCCTCATCCAACGGTACCGGGCGCTTCGCCCCTGGAGTCACTACAGGGGCTGGCGCCACCTCTGCCATCACTGCCTCTCCTGACTCAACAAATAAAGCCTGCTCCATCGAGGCCTCCAAAGTCTGCAGTCTGCGGGAGCGAACAAACTGATAAATATCCCGACGCAATCCTCGCTCGAACATGTAGATCTGATGAGCCTCATCCCTGGCCACGTGAGGCATACTAGCCAACAACTGATTAAAATCAGCTATGTATACGTGCACGGGCCGATCTCCCTGGCGGAGACTCCTCAACTGCTCCTCCAATCTCTGACGGACACTCTCAGGGAAGAAAGCTCCCAAAAGAAGGCTGCGAAACTCCGTCCATGTGAGAAGTTGCGTCCCCGGCGGCCCAGCCGGTCGCACACGCCGCCACCACGCCTCGGCGTTGCCCTCCAAGAAATGTGTAGCCAAAAGAACCCGGAAACGATCCTCAATGAACAAACTCTCAAAATGCCGCTCCATGGCCGTAATCCAAGACTTGGCCTCCCACGGCTCAGCTCCCATACCAGAAAATCGGGGTGGATCGAACTGGCGAAACCTCATCAACAAATCCACCACCATCCGCTGCTCAGCTGAAGACAGAGGTCCCGTCGACCCAGACGGTGGTCTGCAAAGAACCGGCTCCTCAGGGACTACTGGTGCTGGAGGAACAATAGGGGGTGCCGCAGCTGTGGGAGAAGGTACAGGTGAACTATCATGAGGTGCTACCGCTGGCTGCGACCTCTGCTCTAACAGAACCATCATCCGGCCCAAGGCCTCCTCCTGACGGCGAGAAGCCTCCTCCTGACGTCGCAAGGTCCCCTCCTGACGCTGAATAACCTCTGACATCTGTGCCATCTGAGCTCGGAGCTCCTGTACCTCATCTTGGTGTCCCGGTCCCGAGTCCTCCAGCTCAGGCACCGAAGAAGAAGGCTGCGAACGCGTAGACATCCTGCGTCGTGGAGGCATCGTACCCACCTGCAGTACACATGCAAACATCAGGACAGTTCCAAACAACACTCGACCCGATCCAGCGAAAGTCTAAGACATGTCATCCATTCCATAGCATTATGTTGTCTGCAGCCAACATAATCGCTTAGGAGAATAACATGCCAATCACTCATCCCATCCCTTGGGAGAGGTATAAAACTCAATCAGGACTCTCGCGAACAGTCACGACTCTCACGTAGTCATCCTAATGTCCAACCACAAGCCTAGGGTTTCTAAGTCCAACATGACCTACAACCTAGGCTCTGATACCACTCTAATCTGTCACGCCCCGGGTCGAAACTGCGACCCGGACTCGCCAACAGATCCGCCGCCCATACGGGAAGCCCCGTATGAACGAAGCGTCTAACCTGCAAAAGATCATCTATACTATACAGATATCAGAGCTGAACTATAAAATGAACAGAAATAAAAACAACTCTAAGTATAAGTACAGACCAAGTCCTCACATAACTACATATGTCTCTCAAAATAAAAGAGTACAACTCGATCCTCACTACAAGATCACTCAACAAGAACTCTCAAAAGGCGAGGGTACAGCTACTCTCAGGGCGACATCTGGTAGGGATTTAACTCGCGACTCCCTTACCTCGATCTGAAGAAGCAGCAACAGGAGCAACTGGAACAGGAGTAGAAGTCCCTGTGGGAGAAGACACCACGACGGGTGTGAGAACTACGTCCCAAGTAGTTCTCAGTGGGTGCCGCCAACAAGCCCGACGGTCTGCCCACTAAGTCTACTAGAGGCATAAGTAACAATAATATAAACTGAAATGAAAGGCTGGAAAAGTAACTCTACAGCTACTATGCCTCTATCTAGATGCTCAAAAAGTGGAACAGATGATAGCACGATGCATCTACTAACTCACACGGTACACTCACCCAATCTATACTGACTGCCGCATAGGGTCCAGTCAAACCTGCGCCCACCTACTGCCGCACATCCTCAACAGGACGGGTCTACCGTAGGGTGTCCATGGAAACTGGCCCAGCCAGAGGGACGGCGTCGACAAGTCGCGATAGCAAGTAACAGGCCCAACTCCGGAGTGGCACTCGAGGGGCGCGACCCCACCGAGGAAAGTATCTGCGCATCTCTGTCGAGCTCGATATGGCTCATGCAGGCTATAGTCCACACCACGATCCACACGATCAACCAACAACACTAACTCTCAACTCACAGGCTGGAAGACCACACAGCCGGGGCCACCGTCCCCCAGACGGCTCCCAAAACAGAACACCAACCAGGGCCCGAAAGTTTCGGGAGACCGACACCTACAACCCTATCAAACAAGAACAGGTTCCAGGCTGGGCCCCCGTTGCTTTCGTCCCAACCAAGAAACGGCCCCTAGAACCCGGACCACTCGAATCCTTTCGAGTGGGAAAATTTATAGGAAAAAGGTGACATTTGTTACAGAAAACTATTCTCACCCAGCCCACACAGGGTGAGGATTAAAAGTAGTACCCTTTTTGAAAACTTATCTTATTTTGAGAAGAAATCCATTTTCATGATTTTTAGTTCTTTTTAGGAAAATAGTTAGAAAATACGTGTTTTATCCAAACCCCGAAGGGCTGATGCCTTTGTCCAATCAAACAAGAACAGACTCCAGCGGCCCTTCGATGCTTGGAGAGAAACATTGGTAGACTAAAATCATGTGTATGTCGAAAAGGGTTCTGGGTTCTAGGTCCGACTAACGCTAGTAAACTACCGCCACTAACACAGTGGCGACAACCCAAACAGGAAAAACAAGACCTCCCGAGACCACCGTTTGCCCCAAACGGTTCCCGGTACAGACAAGCGATCTACTACATCTACCAGACTCCACTCTGCTCCCAAGCACGAGTGCAAATGCATCCCACACTAAAAAGAAGTCCGACCGCTCGGCCCACTACCCGGGCGAGGATAACACTAAGTCCAGGAATGAAGATAATATGTGTGGGTGTCTAAATATAAATAACCCTAGCCCAAGTGAGGGTTTTCTAATGGTCTGGTTACACATGCAATATATGACGGGGGTGCTAGGTCAAGTCCAAGGATAGCGATAAATAAGGATGTGGAGAATAATGATAAGGAACACATGCTGAACTGAACTAGTAAGCAATCTCAACTCATGCTCTCTAACATGCTGTATTGGAGGTAACAATAATACATACACATCCCTAAACAGCTAGAATTAGTGTGCAGATCGTAAATCCTGAAAGCGAGGCCACCCACCTGATCAGACGAACAGTCAAAAGTCCTACAGCTGATAATACCAAAAGTAGCAGCTACACAGTGTCCAATGGGTCCAGCACAGCCCACACTGCTCCTGGTACAAAACTGAGCTGTCGTTACACAAATACTCCTCCAAAACTGTCAGATTAACATACAGTAATTCAGCTGCAAAGACGGGCAAAAATCACCTGCTGGAAGTCCTCAGAAAAATCCGAATAAAATATCCCTGCGATCTACGCGTCGCTAGCTTCGAAACGACTACCTGCACGCCCAAATCCGAGTTCCCAATGCTGAGATATAAAATCGGCAAGAGAAACACCTCCAAACTAACTGTGTAAACTTCCACTGAAAAGAACTCGGGAAGAAGAAAGATTCCCACCTTCGAAGCAAGCTCAGAAAATTCTGAGAAAAATCCAGGAGATTCCTCGCGAAAAGTAGATGAATTTAGCCTCTTGAATCACCTCGATCCGATATCGGTACGCGAAGATATGGCTGAAATACTGCGGCGCTGTCCAAAAATCCGCGAAGAAAAAGGAGCAACAGAAAGCTCAAATACCTCCAAAATCCGAAAAGAATCTGAGAAAACTCTGAATACCAAAGTCAAAGTCCTACCTGTCGTGAGTCTAACGGCGCAAAAATCGTCGAAATCGGATGTCGGAGAATGCCGGGAGAGTCTGCGCACTGAGAAGACGCAAAACGGGTCGATGATGAGCAATATCGCGCCGCGCCGGAAAAATAGCCAACCTCGGAATCCGTGCACAAGAAAATTCCGGCAAGCCACCGTCGGGTTCAGCTCTGGCAGAGGCACAACCTTCCTTAAGGGACCACAGCGAAAAACCCAAGCAAAAAGGAGTAAAGAAGGAGGAGAATGAGGTTGCGGGGAGAAAGAAAAAGAAGAAAAGGAAAGAGAGGAGAGGGGGGGGGGCTCCCGGTGCACCGGGTCCACGGTGCACCGGCCCCTGCCGGCCGGTCCACGGCACAGGGGGCCGCGCGCCAGGCGCAGGGAAGCGCCCCTGCGCCACGTGGCACGCCGCGTGTGGCGCGGCCTCCCGCGCGCCACACGCGCGCGTTACACCGCGCGCCTGCGGGACACGCAACGCGCCCGCAGGCGCGTGTCACGCGCGCCCGCGCGCGCGAATGGGGGCCCGCCACGTGGCGGCCCCCCGCGTGCCCGCGCCGCACGTGTCCCCCCAAGCGCAAGCAAGCGTCCACTTTCCTCGAAAAGCGTGCCACGGTGCCTCGAAAAACGCGCACTTCATCCGGGGTTCAAATCCAACAAATAAATAGTCCATTTTTAGCGATTTCGCGCGCTGAATCCAAAAACGATGTCCGTTTCTCCAAATTCTCGTCCAAAAATTTGCCGAATGCCCCCGGATAGCCCACTTGATCCGATTTTCGCACCGATTCCAAATCTGAAGTCCGATCTACCGAATTTCAACTCTAAAAATTCCAGAGGCGACCGAAGAGAGAAACTTTTATCCAAACTTCGTCCGGAGTCCAATTTTGACATCCGAAACGCGCGAAATCACTTCCAAACACCCGACGGGTCCCCAAAAACTCCCGCGATCCATTTTTAAGGCCCGAAGTCCACCACTGGTGTCCAAATTGCGCACAACGTCCACCAACACTCCCCGCAGGCCTCCGAACACTGCCAAACAACCAGAAAACTTCCCGCGGGGAAACCAGGTCCTCACACTTTAAATAATAAAAAATTATGAAAAAATATAATATTAATTTTATATTAAAGTTGGTTATTGGTCAAAGAAATGTAAGTTAAAAAATTTATATTAAAAATCTATATAAATAAAAAGTTAAAATTATTGATCTTTAAAATTTTAAATTTTATATAATATTAAAAATTAATAATATTGGAAAGTTAAATTTATTGTTGGTATTTTACTTATTTTTTAATTTATAAAATTTTTAAACTAGTTTTAAATAGTTGGATTGTCACGCCCCGGGCCCCAGCGAAAGCCTGTCCGGCACGTGCACAAACTTGTGTGCACAAGGTAACCCCCAGTACACACAAGGCGTCAACAACAACAAAGTGGAAAGGAAGCAAATAACATATTCTACTAGTAATCAGAGCATGTGAACAACTAAACTAAACATAATAGAAGTAGAAATAACAACTAGCCATACAACATCTAAAACGAAATATACAATAAAAGTCCTCTGAAAGGTACATCCTACAAAGATACATGGTGGTCTCTAGTACAATACAAGTACACATCTCAAAAGCTAAACCCAAAATAAAAGGCATCTTATATCCTCCTTGAGTGGCCCAAGGAGAAGACTCTAGCTGTGCGCTACTCTCTTGCTACGGTCCCGAGCCTTTCCCATTGTGGATGGCTCTGAAATAAAAATAACAAACCAATAGGGGTGAGAACTATTAGTCAATAATTTTCGGTGGGTAAGCCGCTGAGAGAAGCGAAATACACTGCTAGGTCAACTGAGGCAAGATAGTATAACTGCTAAAAGGAAATGCAGGAAAGTAAATAGCTGAAATAAAGCAACTCTACTACTATTATGCCTCCATGCTCAAGTACAAGAAAATAACAGGTATGAAGCTACACTGCTAATCATGAATTTCCAACTACCATGGATGTATCATCTATGTTGTAATGTTCAATGCCAAGTTCAATTAACTTGTTTAATTCTCTTTAAAGACTTTCATCAAGTGAGTCTCAACTTGTGCCACACCTTATGGTCTCGTGGTAGTCAACATCCCCACTCTAGAGATGAGCCTCCTCTATGACGTTCCAATTGCCACCCAATCCCGCACGGCGAGCATGATGTCATGATGGCCAATTCTAGAGCGCCGGCTTGAAGGGAGCGACCCTACCAAGCATGTGCGAATGAGCACAATCGACAAGCAAGCATAGTCCGGATTATCGTGTCTAAAATACGGAATAGCATGTTCGACCTTTAGATTCGGGTGTAATGTCAAGCATACCATAGTGTCAATGTCTTGTATACGATATTGGCGAAGTTTTTACTTGTTGAAAGAGTTTATCATAAACTAAATGCCATTATGTCTCAAACATGGAATTCCACAATTATCCTCTTGGTTATACAAATTTTGAAATTTTCTACTTGTACCTCAACTATACAAGGTAACACTAATGTCATAATGTTCAAGTATACATGACCATATGTATATAATGTCCCAATTTTACCAAAGCATGTATAGGTGTTCTTTACTCATATAACAATTTGTAAAAATACGAAAATTGCTATTCAGTCCCCTTTCAATGTGTCCATGCACATGCAACGTATAACTTTACTATATAGAGTATGAAATTTCTTATATATGAAGGGGTCCAAATACATGCTCAAAAATCATGATAAATCAAACTATGAGGTCGAGCCCACCGGATAGTCGCCTAATCCTTGTGGGAGATCAAAACCAAGTTGCTCACCAGCTCTCTTATGCCCTAAGACAAGTTCCCAAGTGATCAAAACACCACAAAAAGCTATTTACGAAATTCTTTAAAAATCATTAGAATAATAGGTGGAAAATATCTTAAACCAAGAAAAACTTACTTGATCTTGAAATCAAAGTAATGGGGCTTCAAATTCAATCTATATGAGTGTTCTGCATCTATCAATTCCAACCCAAAAGCCTTAAATCAAAAAGTCCCAAAATAAACCCTAATTTTTAAAAACTAGATTTCCCAACAAGAAATCCCAAAAAAGATGGAAAAGAAGGATTTCTAACCTTTCTTAAGCTCAAATCCTTCCTTAGAAATGCTAAGGATGAGGATTTAGGGCTCCCAACCTCCTTCTTCAAGCTCTAACTTTCCTCCTGGTCCTAGGTGCAAGCTCCAATGGTGGAGAGGAGGAGGAAGAAGAAAAGCAAGAATTAGAGAGGAGTTGGAGGAGAAAAATCCAAGAAAAGTGGGAGGAAGCTCTCCTCTCTTCCTCTCTTGTACTCTCCCAAATGAGAGGATGAAGAGTGAAGAGAAGAGTATAAAACACCTATTGTAACAATATTTCCAAAGGTCCCTCCAAAAAGAAAAATTGCAGTTCTTACTAGGCTGCCCAGACTGCCAAGGTCCGGATCTTTTCTTCAAGGTCTGGACCCCGAAGGGTCACAAACAAGGTTTCAAGTGCCGCTCGTGCCGCTCGGCACAGGGCGGCACGTACCGTGCCCCTCAAATGGGGGCACGGTACAGGGGGGGTATCATCTATGTTGTAATGTTCAATGCCAAGTTCAATTAACTTGTTTAATTCTCTTTAAAGACTTTCATCAAGTGAGTCTCAACTTGTGCCACACCTTATGGTCTCGTGGTAGTCAACATCCCCACTCTAGAGATGAGCCTCCTCTACGACGTTCCAATCGCCACCCAATCCCGCACGGCGAGCATGATGTCGTGATGGCCAATTCTAGAGCGCCGGCTTGAAGGGAGCGACCCTACCAAGCATGTGCGAATGAGCACAATCGACAAGCAAGCATAGTCCGGATTATCGTGTCTAAAATACGGAATAGCATGTTCGACCTTTAGATTCGGGTGTAATGTCAAGCGTACCATAGTGTCAATGTCTTGTATACGATATTGGCGAAGTTTTTACTTGTTGAAAGAGTTTATCATAAACTAAATGCCATTATGTCTCAAACATGGAATTCCACAATTATCCTCTTGGTTATTCAAATTTTGAAATTTTCTACTTGTACCTCAACTATACAAGGTAACACTAATGTCATAATGTTCAAGTATACATGACCATATGTATATAATGTCCCAATTTTACCAAAGCATGTATAGGTGTTCTTTACTCATATAACAATTTGTAAAAATACGAAAATTGCTATTCAGTCCCCTTTCAATGTGTCCATGCACATGCAACGTATACCTTTACTATATAGAGTATGAAATTTCTTATATATGAAGGGGTCCAAATACATGCTCAAAAATCATGATAAATCAAACTATGAGGTCGAGCCCACCGGATAGTCGCCTAATCCTTGTGGGAGATCAAAACCAAGTTGCTCACCAGCTCTCTTATGCCCTAAGACAAGTTCCCAAGTGATCAAAACACCACAAAAAGCTATTTACGAAATTCTTTAAAAATCATTAGAATAATAGGTGGAAAATATCTTAAACCAAGAAAAACTTACTTGATCTTGAAATCAAAGTAATGGGGCTTCAAATTCAATCTATATGAGTGTTCTGCATCTATCAATTCCAACCCAAAAGTCTTAAATCAAAAAGTCCCAAAATAAACCCTAATTTTTAAAAACTAGATTTCCCAACAAGAAATTTCAAAAAAGATGGAAAAGAAGGATTTCTAACCTTTCTTAAGCTCAAATCCTTCCTTAGAAATGCTAAGGATGAGGATTTAGGGCTCCCAACCTCCTTCTTCAAGCTCTAACTTTCCTCCTAGTCCTAGGTGCAAGCTCCAATGGTGGAGAGGAGGAGGAAGAAGAAAAACAAGAATTAGAGAGGAGTTGGAGGAGAAAAATCCAAGAAAAGTGGGAGGAAGCTCTCCTCTCTTCCTCTCTTGTACTCTCCCAAATGAGAGGATGAAGAGTGAAGAGAAGAGTATAAAACACCTATTGTAACAATATCTCCAAAGGTCCCTCCAAAAAGAAAAATTGCAGTTCTTACTAGGCTGCCCAGACTGCCAAGGTCCGGATCTTTTCTTCAAGGTCTGGACCCCGAAGGGTCAAAAACAAGGTTTCAAGTGCTGCTCGTGCCGCTCGGCACAGGGCGGCACGTACCGTGCCCCTCAAATGGGGGCACGGTACAGGGGGGGTATCGCCCCCCCTCCCCCCCCGTGTCTCGGCGATACCCTTTTGGTATTGCCCGAGACAGGTATCGCCCGTGATACCCAAAGGGTATCGCCCGTGCCGTGCCGTACGGCACGGCAGTTTTTCCTTTTTTTTTTTTTTTAATCACGCATAGAGTATTTTTTTGTTATTTTTTTAAAAAATCACATGTTGTACGGTACATATTTTTTATTTTTTTGTTTTAATCTTTAAGAGATTTAGGTTATTTTATTTACTAACTAATTTAGGTTGTTAGTAAATGTGAGTAACTTTAAGAGATTTAGATTATTATTATTTACTAACTAATATAAAAAGGTAAAGAGATAAGATAAAATGAGAATGTGGTTATAAATCAGATCTTTAAAAGATTTAAGTTGTTATTATTCACTAACTAATAGCAATCTAAATCTTTTAAAAATTTAGGTTTTATAATTAAAACTATTTTAAATATTAATCTCTTTTCCTTCTTATATTAGTTAATAAATAATAACAATCTAAATATTTTAAAAATCTAATCGGTAGCCACATTCTCATTTTATCTTATCTTTCTACAATAACAACCTAAATCTCTTAAAAATCTGACTCGTACCCACATTTCCATTTTATTTACGTATTTCTCTGTAATTTTGTTTGAAATTAACTTAATTATGAAATTTGAAATTAATTTAATCATGAAAATTATAGCTAAAGACGATCCACCGTCTTTAGAAGGCGGTGAGCCTTCTGTATGTGGCGCTAATATGGCAAGCTAATATGGCAAAAATAGGATTAGTTTTACAAATAAAATTTTGATAAAATTATTTTGCAAATTATAAAATTTTAGAGGGTTATTTTGAAAAAAACTCCATTGTACTTTATATATATAAAAAATTATCAATATGTTAATTGGTGAGTATAGTAAGCTATATATAGCCAATATTCATAAATTTTTGACTAAATATTTCAAAATAATATTATAATAGCTTATTGGAAGCAAAAAAAAAAAAAAAAAAAATCGTGCCAGAGTGTGCTACTGGGAGGTCATGCGTATCCATCAGCACAGAAGCATGCCACGTGTCGGCACGGAAGCGTGCTCGTACCGTACCGTGCCAGGCGGCGGGCGGCACGCCCCCGTGCCACGGCACTTAATTCCTTGGTCACAAAACACTTGCGCAGCGAGGGTCCGGACTCTCCCTCCAAGGTTCGGACCCCGTAGCTAGGATTCTAGGTTGTGCGTTGAAAGTCCGGATCTTCCCTCCATGGTCTGGACCCCGAAGCCCAAACCTCAAATTTTAGTTTTTTCTGAAAATTCTAGTTTTGCTCCGAATCGCGCCAGAAACCTTCTAGAACTTTTCGGAATCTCACCAAAGCATCCGAAGGGCATCGAACACCCTTCCACACACTAGAACTCCACAATTGGCTAAAATTCAGCGTACTACATGGATATAATTGTGTAAACTAAAAAAATATAAGTCATAAGTTATAATTTAAAAACGAGTTGTCTTTTATCTAAAAAAAAATACATTTTTTTAGAAGAAAAGTACAATAAAGACTAGGAATTTTTTTTTTATTACAAGACTGGCACGAAACCCGGCTCGGCCTGTGCTGGGCGGGCCAGGGGGCCGGGTTGTGCCTTATTCTTTGAAAAAATGGGCTGGCCTAGCCTCGCCCAATCCGGATTTATAACAGGGTCGGGCCTTGCCGAGCCGAACCTTGGCGCGAATCGGCCCGGTTAATATGGGTTGTGCCAGCCCGGCACGGCCCACATTACATCTCTAATTTCGGTACTTAATTTAGAATTAGGAGGCTCACGACACCATTGCTTCTGAACCAAGAGACGGACAACCCCATACATAGGTTGCACAGAGAGGAAGAAAAAAAAAAGATTGAAGAGGAAGATGAAAAAGAAGAACGAGAAGAATGGAGAAGGATCTGATTGACTCGTGGCCAATTCCATCGCCGCCACCGCCGTCATGTCTGTTGCCGTCGCCTAAGCCTTTGCTACCACCGTGTCTGTTGCTGTCGCGGCCTTAGTTGCCGTTGTCGCCTTGTCCGCTGCTGTCGTCACCCAAGCTGTTGTCTCCCAAGCCGCCGTCGCCATCGTATCTGCCGCCACTGCGCCGAAGCCGCCGAAGCCAAGGTTGAAGTCGATCATCCACTCCCACTACTTCGGGAGCAAGGAAGAACAAAAGAAAAAGGGTTGGAGAACTAATTTAATTTGTTCACACTAAAATGTACCCTATAGTATGCTTTTGTTAACAAAACTATCATATTTTGTACTGAAAAAAAAACTTATTTGCATAAAAAAAATATTTGTCTACTTTTTGCTCCCTTTCTTACATAAAACTGTTTATGCTGGGAATTTGAAGCCACTTATATAAGTATCATTTATCTGTTTGTTAAAAAAAATAATAAAAAAGAGGCATGAGTGATTGCGAGTAGGGGACTATTTCGTGTATACATTTGTTTGCTTTCCTTTAAGTTAGAAATTGATGAGTCCTTATAATATCATGCATTATATTGAAGACTACTCAAATAAAAAGTTTTTTTTTTTAGTATTATCATGGTACTGCAAAGTTAAAGTTAACCCTGTTGCACTTATTATAGACTTTATATTTTATTTTCTTTTAAACAAATATATATATGCCGAACACCTAGTTGGCTTTTTTTTTTTTTATTATTATTATTAAAAAATTATTATTTAGAAGATGGTATTTTGATCATGGCCAGCTTAATCGGAGGTGGCCAGAATGTGACAAGAGAGTGTAATTAACCGGGTACCTGCGGGTATCCGAAGAGTATGAACCTCTTTAATCTCTAGATCTTTTATGTCTTCTTTTGACCATATATTTTTCGCGCTGTTGAATGATATATAGTTGTGGAAAGCGCAATACCCTACTTTTATAAATATTTCTTTTTTTTTTCTCGTTTTTCTCTTTTCGGGAAAACAATATTCATTGGTAATGAATGCGGTCTTCATTTATACTCATGCGAAAGAATTCCAATTTTTGTTACCATGTACATTACTTCTCTAATTATCTTTCTCATGACAATAACAGGGACAAGTGAAACTCATAGTTTTGATGAGACAAGTCCATCAGGAAATGACTACCTCTCTGAGGTAATGGATCATCATCATACATTTTTATGCACTTAATGGAAGTTTGATCGTCTTGTGAGAAAATTGGGGCATGGAACTATGACATTGATTGATTTATGCATTTATCTTGGTATTGGTTAGTTGGTAAGGAAACCTTCAAGCCAGCTGCAAAATTTTAATAAGATTCATTTGCTCTGTCCCGTTTCTAGGAAATAGCATTCAGAATGAGTATATTTTTGAGAACAGGCAAAACAGATTAAACTAGAAATTTTTTGTCATTATTGAAACACTGTTTGAGGACATATACATTTCAGTTATAAGTGTATAATACTCATTTGAAAAGTTAACAGAAGGGTAGAAGGTCTTCTGTTTAGTATCAATTCTGAGGACATGCATGTGAATGAGTCTGATCTAATGTTAGGCAGAAAAGAAAAACTAGAAATTTTTAGACAATTGATTATCTTGTTAGAGAATGCCAATAAATATTTTACCATAGATTAAACATGGTGCTGCAACCTAATAAGTTTCTCAAATAATGTTTCAAAGTTGCTTCAAAACCTTCATACGTTCATTATCTGCAAGTTTGATCAAATAATATGAAGGTGTCGTACTACTTCTATAGACCTCACACATTGATGGTGATCTCAGCAGTCAGCAGTTTTGATCTTGTAAGATTATGTATTCTTGCAGCGTGCATGTTCTTGCAAATGAAAGTATAACAACCTAGTGAAATAATCATTTTAGTTATCATATATCTCTGATCAACATTCATATTCTTGATTGACCAAAAAAAAAAAAATTATATACTTGATTTCGCTTTGCTTCAGCTCCATGATGTAATATACTACTTGTTAGACAAAATATTAAACCATTTGCTCATATTGTAATTTTCTTATGTTCTATTATTTGGTTTATAATGCATCAGGTGTGTAGAGAATGGGAAGCAAGGGCTAATGAAGTAGATAATAATGTTAGATTGGTGCTTATTCGTATTGGCATTGTTCTTGGCAAGGATGGTGGTGCTCTAGGTTGGCTTAGTTTATCAATATTCTCTTTGATATCTCAAATGTCTAGTATGTGCAAAAAGATTCTTATGCTTGCAAGAATGTAACTTCTTCCAGTTCAGTGGTTGTAATTTTATTTTCACTTGAATTAATCACGCCTGAAAGGTAACTCCTGATAATTTCATGTTTAGACAGCAAAGATGATATAACCTTATTATCATCCAAGCACTCTCCATCTCACATGAAATTGGTTTTACTAGGGCACCAATCAAAGTTGAGAAAGTCGTTCAAAAATAGATCATATACTCTGAATGGTCATAGTTGTAAAAGCAGCCCCAGAATTGGTCTTGTAGTTGTGATGGTGCCATGAAATGCTGCTTGTGGGTTTATAAGTAATAATGCTGATTAAGATTGTAAAGTATCGCATCTAGGACTTGTTCTTCATGGTTGTGAGTACTTTATTTTCGATTCATTTCTATTGCGCAGTAGGCAATTGAGCATTGTTGCATCATATATTAAATTACAGAATCTGGATTTAACATTTGATATGTATCTTCTGACTTGTTCTTAACTTATTCTTTTTATCTTGACATACTGCAGCTAAAATGATTCCCCTATTTATGATGTTTGCTGGAGGTCCTCTAGGTTCTGGAAAGCAATGGTAAGTTTTTTCAGATACCTGTTTTTCCAATTGTAACAAGATCAGATTCTTTATTACATTAACAATAATCAACCTGTTAGTCCGAACTATTTGGGTTAGCTATTTTGATAATTTGCGACCATTAAGTCCTAATTTGAGCAAGGTTTTAATCGATAGATTCTCTGCACATGTTAAGTATGCTAAGCTACAATGGATTTATTGACTACACACTAAAAAGTGTCAGTAATTTCAACTTGCTTTACGAGACAGCAAAGTCATGTGTTCCTTCTCCATACTGGTGTTATTTCTATTATTGCAGTTATATTATTCTAGAACTTGGTTAATGCAAGTTTGCTTGGCTAGTTATTTTTACTTGCTGAGGAAAGATTTACAGAATAAGTAGAATTCATATGAGAAAGAAAATATGAGCTTGAACGCAACATGGATTTTTTCTTTTTTTTTCGGAATTTCTTAGCTATGCCTGGAAGATGGAGAAAATTCAATATGGATTTTCTGGAAATAATAGTTACCGAATCTGCTTAAATTATGTGCTTGTTGGAGATGTTAGTTTTAGTTTACGTTCTAGTTGGATGCAGTAGAATTTATATTCACATGGCTGTACAAATCATCTTTTAATTCTACAAAATCTTTTGTAAATCCAATTTTGAAATTTTTTTCAATTTCCCTTTTCCTCTGGGATTGAATATCATTAGGCGACTAGATATATTTTTCTAATATTTTACTATTTGATAAACGGTTTATACATTGAAATGTCACACCAATCCCAAATTGATGGTTCTACACCTTTCCGACCATAGCCATTGCTGTTGTTTTTTCTTGCTCCTCAATTAGTTGTATTCCTCATGTTTTCGCATTTTGCAGGTTCTCTTGGATTCATCTAGATGATATAGTGAACCTCATATGTGAAGCTCTAACAAATCCTTCTTATAAAGGTAGCCTGCTATTTACATTTGCATTAGGTTTGCTGGTTATGTTATCCGCTCATAATTATGATCAATGGTTCTTCGTACATCTTGTTGAATAAAGGCTAGCAAATCATCTTGATCATTTGACACACCCTTGATTTGTAACCACAATACCACATTTACACCCACAATTATAGTGACCTTTTTGATATTTACTTAATATCTTATGGAGGATAAATGGAGTGTAGGGCATTAAACAATGCAAGTCTATTCATGTCAATTCACCTCAAAAGTTATTTTTTTTTCTTTTATGAGAAACAAATAAGAAAATGAATTTAGCATGAAGAGGGAGGCAGTTGGGGCATCAACAAAAATACAAGATAAAAACAAAAATAAAAATAAAAACTCAAAATAAAAAAAAAAAGTGCATGAAAAGTAGCAAGCAAAGAAGAATTAGCGGCAATGCTCAGACCACTGCTCTAGAAAGTGTCGAATGCCCACCAGAACTTGAGACGGGTTTGTACTTCTGTTCCTAAAAATGATGTTGTTTCTCACCAGCCAAATAGCCCACCAGGTTGCTGAAAGCCTAGTGAGATCGTTAATCCTTTAACACACATCACAGTGATCAGCCAGTTTCTCCCCTAGCCCTCCTACGCCATTCGTCTTGTGTCATGGTAGAAGTGAAGTCAGAACATGTGTACATATACCTAAAGTAGACGCAGCTCGAGAACAGGTGATCACAAGTCTCGAGGTCACTTGCACATAGTGCACAAAGCTGCTCTCCTACCCAACCTCGTTTAACGAGATTATCGACAGTTAGTACTTGCCTTTTCAAAACCAACCGAACAAAGATATTGATCCTTGTTGGGATTTTGCGTCGCCATATGTGCGTGCTTCTCGGTTCTCTTAGGCCCCGTTTGTTTTTGGAACGGAACCGGGAATAGCGGGGATATCCCCCTTATTCTTCCAAACGCTCTGGAACCGTCTGGTATTGCTTATCCCAGAACAAGGAGAATAGCTGGTATAACAAATCCCACATTAATATTTTACTATTAAATTTTTTACCATACTACCCTTTTTTCTCCTTTATCTCATCCCAACATATTATTTTAATAAAAACTCTCTCCTCACTCTCTCTCCTCTTCCCTCCTTTCTCTCTTCCCAATACACTCTCATCATCACAAATCCCTCTCTCCTCTCTCTCTTTTCCTTCATCCCACCTCCTTTCTCTCTTCCCAATACACTCTCATCATCACAAATTAATATTATAAAATTTTAAATTTATTATTTAAAATAAATATTATAAAATTTTAAATCTTAAAATTAAAATGTTGAAATTTTATATTTTAAATTTAAATTTTAATTTGAAAAAATAAAATATTAAATTAAATATTATTTTTAAATAATATAATTTAATTATGATTATAATTTTATTTCTATTTTTTTAAACTATTAATCCATTAATTAAAACGAAATAATTAGATTTTAACAACTTTTATCACAATTTTTTAAACCATTAATCCATTAATTTTAATTTGAAAAAGTTAACATTAAATTAAATGTAAATTTTTTAAATAATACATTATAATTATGATTATAAATTTATTTTTATTTTTTTAAACCAATAATTAATTAATTAAAATGAGAAAAACGAGTTTAGCAAATTTTAATGACATAATAAAGCTCGTGGGTACAAATTTACAAATATTTATCAAATATACGAATTTTGTGAATTTTAAAAAAAATTAAAGTTAAAAATTAATTTTTTAAAATTAAAATTATATAATTGTAAATTTCAAATTAAAATGTTGAAATTTTATATTTTAAATTTCAATTTTAAGTTGAAAAAATTAAATATTAAATTAAATGTATTATTTTTAAATTATATATTTTAATTACGATTATAATTTTACTTTTAATTTTTTAAACTATTAATCCATTAATTAAAACAAGAAAAACGAGTTTATAATATTTTAATGACATAATAAAGCTCGTGGGCGAAAATTTACAAATATTTAGCAAATATATAAATTTTGCGAAATTTTAAAAAGGTATTTTGTTAAAAATTAATTATTTAAAATTAATATTATAAAATTGTAAATTTTCAAATTAAAATGTTGAAATTTTAAATTTTAAATTTAAATTTTAAGTTGAAAAAATTAAATAATAAATTAAATGTATTATTTTTAAATTATATATTTTAATTACGATTATAATTTTACTTTTATTTTTTTAAACTATTAATCCATTAATTAAAACGAACTAATCAATTTTTAACAACTTTTATCACATAATAACTCTTGGGGGCAAAAAGGTAATTTACCCATCTTATCCTCTTTATCCCTCCTATTCCTCATTATTAAACCAAACACGAATTGCCTTATCCCTGGAACCATCCCAAACGAGTTTAAGCTCTAATTCCGTACTTTATCCTTATCCCCAGAATAGCCAATTCCAGCCTATCCCGATTCCAAACGCAGCCTTAGATTGGTTTGGGGATTAAAGAGGGGATAAGGGGGATATCCTCCCTTTAATCCCCAAACACTATTAGGTGAGGGGGGGAACAGTTGTTCCACCTCCACCCCCAATTTTTTTTTTTTTTAAAATAAAATTTTTTAAATGTTAAGATGTTTAAATTTATAAAATTTAATTTTTTTTATTTTATTTTATAGATTTTAAAATTTCTTTACTTTTTAATAAATCTAAAAATTTAATTTTTATTTTTTTTAAATTTTATTAATTTTGAAAATTTAAATTTATACAAATATTTTATATTTTTTTAAAATTTATACAAATTTAAAAATTAAAATTTTTGCTCCCACTTTTGTAATTTTTTGAGAGAATTAAAAGTGAAATTTTTAACATTTATAAATTTTTAACTTTAGAGAATTTTTAAATTTTATAGCTTTTAAAATTTTTAACTTTAATTTTTAATAAATTTAAAATTTTATAAAATTTTAAAATTTATAAAATTTTAAAATTTATTAATTTTAAAATTTTAAAATTTATACAAATTTTTAAATTTTTAACTTTAATTTTTAATAAATTTAAAAATTTATACCAATTTTTATATAAAATTTTTTGAATTTTTAAAAATTTATAAAGTTTCAAAATTTTAAAATTTTTTAATAATTTTTTTATATATACAAGTAAAATATAAATTTTAATAATTTTTTTTAATAAATATCTTAAATCAAATATTTAAAATCATACAAGTAAAATTTTTATCTGTTTTAACAAATTATTATGGTTGAGGGCAATTTCGTTATTTCATGCGACTCCTACTCTCTATTTCTGTTACTCCCTATTATCACACCAAACACAAATTTTTTTATACCTGGTACCAATCTAATATCAAACTAAATACATTTATACCGTAGTTCCAGCTTGTTTCCAAATTTATACTTTTCCCTGGATCAATTAGTTCTCTCTTATCCCCCAACCAAACGCAGCCTTAGATTTTCATTAGATAAGAAATTGTACAGAGATTTGACGGTGGAGAGTTGATTGGCTGTCCATCTCCAGTTGGTTGTGTCTGGCAAATTTGTCACTCTCCCTAGCAAATCCTTATCTGTTGTATGTTGTTTCTATCCTCTAGAGAAACAGTTTCAAATCCTCTAAGAATCTTGTTCCACTTCCAACCTCTTCTCCCCTAATACTTGCTAACCTTGAGTTCTTTATGTGTTGCTCTATCAAAAACGTCAGATCCATGAGGGGCATCACCGATCCAGGTGTTTGACCAAAAGGTCAATGTGCTTGCCCTCTCCAATGTTGTAGGTAGCTTCGCACTTGAAGATGCCTCTGCATTTTAAGCCATTCCTGTTTGAAGGATCTCTCATCTTTTAGTGGTCTTCTCCTAGGTATAGTAAAACGCGCTGATTAACTTCAACCATTGCGAGTATGGTTTGAAGAAGAATCTCCACTACCACTTTGTCAAGAGCGTAGTACTCATATCTTCCATGTTTCTTATCTCTAATCCTCCTCTTTTTTTGCTCTTACATATATTCTTCCAATTTAAACTCATATATTCTTTCATCTCATCTAAACTGAACTTTTAGTAGAACATTTTCATCTCCACAGATAGAGGTAGTAATTGGTCGAATAAATAAGGCCTAGGCTTGGCAGGCTAGGTGCAGGCGTAGGCCTGGATCTAGGATTGGGCAGCTGGGTGGGGTGGAAAAAATCTAGAAAGCAGATGGCACGTATCCTATGTTGTGTGCCTCAGCCAATCAAATTGCTCCTTTGGGGTTCGCCAATTCCATCATGGTTAATAGAAAAATATTTTTGTTGTACTTTCTATTCAAAAAGAGAGATATGATTGGTTGTTGATAGATGATGTGGTGTGACTGTCATATAGTAGAATCTCTCGGGTAGGGTGGGTTGGGTGGGTTACCGGTCCTCTAATCGGTTATCAGATTATTTAGTACTGAAAGACATTTAATGAGCACTGCTACTATTTTCCATATTTAATTTCTCCAAAGCTACTTCCCACCAACTAGTAGTACAAAAGTGTATTTACCATCTCTAAAGTCATGCCCCACCAACTCCCAAGTGCCTCCTTCCTTTCTGCTTTCTCTTGTTTGCCCCAACTCCTTTTTTTATTTTTGGCTAAAATACAGAAAACCTCTTTGTAAATACATGTTTTTTCACATTTTCTCTCTGACTTTCAAAAACCTACATTTTGCCCCCTTAAAATATCAAAAAATATTTTCAGGGGGTTACGGTGTTAACGAAGAGGGTGAAATGACTATATTGCCCTTGTTCTATAAAGAAAAAAATTAATTTTTAATGTATTTCTGTCATTTCAAGAGTATTTTCGATATACATTATAAAATAGTAATGGAATATTGACGGAACCTTGATGGAGGGGAGCCAAATGCATCAATTTGAATTTTTGAGGGGGTAAAATGTAGGTTTTTAAAAGTCAAGGAAGAGAAGTGAAAAAGCGGTTATTACAGAGGGGTTTTATGTAATTTAGCCTTTATTTTTGGAGCGATTATTTTTTGAACCGGGTTTATTACTAGACTTGTTTTAATCTTATATATTTTAAAACCCGAGAATTTATTTAGATACATGAATATTTTTTATTCAGTATAATATTTTAATTTATTCAATAACTATCAATGAATATGACACTTACATATGTCCAGCAACCCATCACACTAAATCCTTCAGCTCCTAACCTCCAACTGACTATAGATCTCGAAAGGAAGGGGGAAAAAAATTCAATGGACAAGTCAAAACATTGCTACGCCAGAGAATAGCTATTATAACAAGGTGGTCTACGATATAACACTAACACCATCTCATATATACTACAAATTAATTATACTCCTTATTTTCCCCGCCGGATGATACAAAGAAGAGCAATCCAAAGGGAGCAAGATAGGAGTAAAAATGCTGAGAGATCCCTCAACTATAGTTCATTTAAAATGCTCTTTCAACTTCAACTTTTTTTATTTGCACCACCTAACTTTTTCTTTTTATAATTTGGTTATTTTAGTTACTCTCAGTAGAACATATTCACAGGCCAGGTCGAATAAACATTTATATCTTCCATGTATCCTATCTCTAGTCCTCTTTTTTAGCTCTTACATGTAGTCTTCCGGTTTACAAGTGATGCGTCACGTCCAGTTCTTGAGCAACCTTTCCAGAAGAAGGATCGCCTTAGGAATTCTACACGATGAGTAGCCCATTTTGGTGCTTTGAAGATAGTGAAATAGTAGAGTGGTAGGTTAATGAGAACCGAGCTGATCAAAATGTGCCTTCCTCCTGGCGAGAGCACTTTGGATTGCCATCCTCCTATTCTTTTGTCTATTCTATCAAATGACTTTTAAGTCGTTCGTGTCTTTTGTAAGGTGTTTATTAGACATCAGCAAGCCCACGTACCGAATTGGCAACTTACCGGCTTTACACTATAAGATTTTCGCCAATCTTTCACCTTTACCATTTCTCTTCCCCAAATAGAAGATCTCTGATTTTTCTTTATTTACTTTTAAGCCTGAGGCCCATTCAAAAAATTAACCTCGAAAGTTGGATTTTCAATATTTCAAGGTGTAATTAATGGAACTGCACCGAACCCTGTCCGGTTGTCGGAGATGTGTGACAACCTGGGCCAAGTGATTGGTCGCCCCTCTTGGTTGCCCGTACCGGATTTTGCACTCAAAGCAGTCCTTGGCGAAGGCGCCAAAGTTGTAAGTACCCAACACTTGTCCATCTATTTATTCTCGCATCACATTACACAGGATAGTCAAGTTCGCATCAAACGCAGGTTTTGGAAGGTCAAAAAGTGCTTCCTGTAAGAGCAAAGGAAATAGGGTTCTCATTTAAGTACCCTTATGTTAAAGATGCACTGAAGGCCATTGTAAAAGAGCTGTGATTGGAAATTTCTTTGTAGTGTATCATTTATTTATTCTTTCTTACAAAGTCCTTCCATGAACATCAACAAACTACTCACAATTATGTCAGTGATGCTTATATATTTATTAGTTAAGCTAAAGGGTGGTGGTTTGTATCTTTGCATATTTTAAGTCGTCAAATCTTTGTTAGTTTTTTTGTAACGCTTCCAATAGTCCCACATCGGATGTGAATGAGATTGTGATTGGATATATAAAAGACATGAACATTAGTAATAATAACTGACTTAAGCATCTTGGGTTGTGATTTGGACCCAACGAATTATTATTGCTAGTGAGTTGGATCGTTACATTCTTAGAGTGAGAGCGCTTGTCTTTAGTTTTCAATTGACATAGAATCTGCTCTGGCTAAAACCAATGATGTTCTCCTGTTGTTTTGTCGCGCGTATACGTAGTATATATGTGCATTCATGAGATCAGGAGATTTGAGGAAAATCTAAAAACTGGGAAAGTCTTTCTATGCGAAGTGATGTAAAAACTGGGAAAGTTTTTCTATGCGAAGTGACGAAAACCCAAGAATGATAAAAGTTCACTAGCAATAATAACTCGTTGGGTCCAAATCACAGTTTAAAATATTTAAGTTCAGCTATTACTATTAGTATTCATGTCTCTTATATACTCAATCATAATTTTATATTTATCCGATATGGAACTATTGGATGTCATAGACTCCTGTTTTAGGCATGACATTCTCGCACAGCTCAAGATCATCCGGCAATGTGAGATTTGTCTCGCTAGCCCTGTCATTTATATTCAGGCTTAGTCGAGACTCGTCACATATTTTTAGCTGGTAACTGGCTCCGATACCGAATATGACGACTTGGCCTACTATTTCTAGATAGTCACAAGCATTCTACTGAAACAAATTTGTACATACATGAAATTATATATGAATGTCGTTTTGCTTATCCTTTTATTAAAAATAATTAATTATCTTAATTAAGTATATAAATAATATTTGGATTTCTATTATCTAATTTTTTTATTTAAACACAAACTCGTATTTTACTTAAAATTACTAATTTAAATGTTACGAAAAAAGTTTTAATTAAAACATAAAAGTAATTTTCTAAAATAATCTTACAACTAAAGAAATTGTGAGAAAAAATTTAAAGATGGTAAAAAATGATTTAAGTTTTAGTAACCTTTTAAATAGACAAATTAACTTAATGTTCCTATTAATATAGAAACTTCTTTATACATCAACAACACTATAAATGATTAAAAAAAAAAAACTGAAATATTTTAAAAATAAAAACAAGCTGATAAGGAATATTATCAAACAATATTTTTATACATGGGATCTGGAAGGAGTTCTTTCATTTCAAATAATTCTCTCATCAGAAAACACAGATTCTTATAAAATAAATTAATTATGTAATGCCAAATTTTGTTATATTGTGAAAATAAATAAATAAATAAATAAATAAATAAGTAGTATTTAATTTAAAAATAAAGATACATGAAATATATTATAAAAAAATTACTTCATGTGAATGGTTACCAAAAAAAAAAAATTAAATAAATGACAAAATATAGTTAATATTGACAGCATACGCATGTAATTAATCGACACTTTTAGTAATTTTAAAAAAATTATTGATTTTTAAATATTATATAAAATAAAAATAATAGGCCTGTCACAGTACCTGTTCTATCAAGTACCATGGGTCAAAATGATCAAAATGAATGAAGTAAACATTAAATATGGGTAAATATAAGTGTACACCCCTGACGGGGTGTAATCTTACACCCCACTATCCTGGGGTTGAATTCCATCACATGATGTGACCAGTGGAAGAAGCCCCACCCCAGGATGGGGTGGGATGTAGGATGTACACCCTGTCAGGGGTGTACAGGTAGCATCGCCCTTCAATAAATTATAAATTTATAAATATAATTGAAGGTTAAATTCATAATAATGCGAGTTTATAATTTAAATTTAATTCTTTTATTTAAATTTGGATTCAAATTTATGTTGTAAAATAAAACTCTATATTTAAATTATTTACTTAAATTTAAATTATTTTTTGAATTCAAAATTTAGTTTTATTGAATAAACTACTTAAAATACTTTGAATTTTAAAAAATTACGCTCTTCAAATTTATAATTTTAAAATTAAATTTAAATTTATAAATTTATAATTTGAACATAATTTTTTAATCACTGCAATTGAATGCCATTATTTGAACAACCCAGTTGCCGCTGTATATCATCAGACTGTCTCACTAGTCCTGTCATCTACGGCATTAGCCGGTGATGAACTCCGATACCAAATATAACAACTGAATTTAAATATTTTAGGCTGGGATTTGGACCCAACGAGTTATTATTGCTAGTGGCCGAATCGTTATACTTATATAGAAAGAAAAATAAAAAAAAAATAATATAAATAATTTATAAATATTTAATAAGGTAAATAATTTGTAATTAATTAATTCATTATAAAATCTAATCTTTTCGTTTCTCCAAAAAAATATTTTATTGGAGGAAGCATAATCTATTTATTTTTAGACCACAAGATGTACCATTACAAATCTCGAGGCAATGAGTCATGACCCTTCCACTGTTCCCATTGAACCATATGTATACACCATATATATATATATATATATATATATATATTAATATATTATATATTTATATATATATATATATATTAGAATAAATAATTTATAATTATAAATTTTAATAAATTATTTAAAATTTTAATTATTGTGTATCATATTTAATATAGGCTATATATATATATATATATATATATATATATATATATATATATATATATATATATATATATATATATATATATCATTAGAATAAATAATTTATAATAATTATAAATTTTAATAAATTATTTAAAATTTTAATTATTGTGTATCATATTTTAATATAGGCTATATATAGAGATAATCATACACCAGGTGAATGATCTTTTCAACAAATCATTCACTTGGTAGTAATAATAGAATGTATGGAAAATATCCATCACATAAATCATGGACCAATAAACTAAATCAATCATAATTTAAATTTAAATTCAAGTAATCAAGTAATCGAACAAATTATATTTATCTATTTTGTGATTTTGCATTTTTTTTACTTTGCACCACTAATTTTTAAAGGTACTTTTTTTTTTTTTTTTTTTCATCAAAATTTCCCATTTAATTATAAGTTTATTGGTATAAAAGCACAATTGTATTTTGTATACAATCTATTTTATGATTTTGTGTATTTAAACTTTGTTGCCCTAATTCTCAGAAGTGAACTCTGCTACACTGTAATTTTTTACACTTCATTATCAAAATTTGCCATTTAAAATAAAAATTTTCTGGCGTATAAGTAGAATTAAAGTTTATATTTTGTAACTTAAGACACTAATTGAAGTTCATTGTTTTGTAAAATTTAAAATATTTTTTTTTGAAAATAAAAATGTATGTTTTATACATCACTTATAAAAAAAAAGCACATAAGATGCAAAGTGCTTTTAATTTACTCAAACCAAATAAGTTAAAAATTTAGGTAGCAAAATCAAAATTTTAGCATATTGAATAACCAAATCAATAGGGCTTGTAGCCGTAATATTTAATTGAAGTTTATTGTTTTGTAAAATATAAAAAATCTCTTAAACAATTATAAAGAGAATTTAAATTGGAAATATGAATATACTTTTTTCAAACTAAATTAATTACTATAATTTTAAATATTTATATTTAAATTTTATGAGGCATAATAATGAATTGGCGCTTATATATAGAGATCTTTTCCACTCTCTTTAAACATACCAACACAACAAAAATAAAATACAATTTTATTTTTATACTAGAGAAAGAGAGGTCAAAGAAAGGTGTTTTTTTGTGGAACTTTAGACTCATCTACTTGTGTAGAGTGGTGAATCCACGCGATGAGGATCGAGCCGCTGTATTCTTGCTGTATTCTGAAATGGACAAGCCAAAGTTAAGTTGTATCGGTTGGAGGGCGCAAAGAGCTTGAATCTCCTTTAAGAGAGCGAAATTTTCATGGCTCGACTTAATCGACTCGTTGATACTTTTCATATTTTATTATAATCTAATATTTATTTTTGTGTATTTATACCAACAAGACTAAAAAGAATTTTTTTTTTTAAAAAAAGAGGTTATTATTGTTGTTCTATCGTATCGATAGGAATCAACGATTGCTTCGAAAAAACCGAATCTCCAATCTATACAAATATTAATTTGGCGATTTCTTCATAGTGAAGTGTCGCATTCCTATACTTTTTGCTGACGTGGCGTTCCTTCCTTGCTCCGTAATCCTAGCCTGCGCCTCCTTCTCCCGCGCATGACTCCTTTTCTTAACTTCTCTCTCTCTCTGACTCCCAGCCTTCTCCCCCTCTCTCTCTCTGTGTGACTCCTAGCTCCGAACCTCTCTCTTTCTGACTCCTAACCTTCACTCCCCCCTCTCTCTCTATCTGTGATTTCTAGCCTTCTCCCGCTCTCTCTCCTAGCCTTCTCCCCTTCTCTCTCCTTCGTCCTACGCGCGACAACAGGCGGGCGGCATGTGTGGCAGCAGGCGAGCGGCATGCGCGGCAGCAGGCGGGCGGCGCGCTGGCAGGTTCTCTTCTCTCTTTCCCTTTAATTATTCTCTTTTAATTTGATTCAGATTCCACCATTTTTCAGAGTTTTGATTTATTTATTTATTTATTTTTTAAAATCTTCCCCTTTGGTTCATGTTTCTTAGATCTAAAAATTATATCGAAGAAGAAGAAGAAGAAGAAGAAGAAGAAGAAGAAGAAGAAGAAGAAGAAGAAAAAGGATATTGGATTTATGGGTTTTTGTGGCGGGGGCAGCAAGTGCGCGGGCGGCACGCGCAGCAGCAAGCGGGCGGCGCCCAGGCAGCGGCCGCGCGCGGCGCTGGCTGAGGCAGGGCGTGCGGGCGCGCGGCGTGGCATCCCGCAGTGCGGGCTGGGGCAGCACGCGCGGGGGCGAGCAGTGCAGGGCGCGCGCAGGCAGCGTGCAGCAAAAGTGCACGAGCGACAGCAACCGCGTGGCACCCGCGCAGGGCGCGTGCGGCTGCAGGACCGCGCTGCGCGGGGAATGGTCGGGTGCGGGCTGGGTGCAAGACTGAGCGCGGCGAAGGCAGGGGCGGCCAAGTTACAAATGCAAGTTTAATAACATGTTAATTAGCAAGGTATAATTAATGAAGCTGATTTCAAATTTTCAATTTAAAATACCAATCTCTTAAAATTTAAATATAAAATTTAAGTTAAGATTTAAAAATAAATTTTTTTTATTATAATTGATATATATTTGATGTGATGTACTATTTTTAAGATATGGTTAAATTTTTTTAAAAATACTAGATTATATATAGTTATTTATTTATTTATTATACATATAACCTGATATTTTTAGATATGGTTAATTTTTAAATTTTTCCAACATATCATGGTTCTTCTTTCTCTGTCTGTCTCATCTCCTAATTTATTTATTTATTATTTAGTTATATCTGATACAGTAATTTTAAATTTAATATACCAATATTTTAAAAGTTAAATTTTAAATTAATATATGAAAAATTCAGTTGAGTCAAAATAGTAATGTGTTAAAATTTTTATAGATTTAGGAGTAAAAATATTATATATAGGAAATATTGTAAGAAATTATCCGGCACAGAATAAAATGCAGCGGAAAAATTTGCACATTATTTTAAAAATAAATTCATATCATATATGAAAGGTAAAATAAAATCAATCCAGTGCCGGTGGATCGTTCTCATGTTACAATATAAAATAAATTAAACTAAACAGATCTCATGTTTAGTCTATATTACCTTGAACCAGTTAAGGCCTCTTGATCTACTGAACGGTTGAAAATTGGATATGATGAATCGTAGCCGCGCACGTGCCCGGCCTCTATGAGTATCCACACGGAATTGATGTAGATCCAACGCCTTCCGTTGCATGGAATAGATGAGTCGCAGACTTCAAGAACGGTGCTAGCAGTCCCTTTGATGTCTGCGTTACCTTTTTGATGAAACACTCTGATCTTCACGAAAGATTATATGAAGAGGGAATAACTTAACGTGAATTACTCTCACGTTCCGCGACCAACTTAATTAATTTCCACTTTTTCTTACTAAAAGGAATAAATTACGTATCACATACGTACTACCTATTCTTATAATAGGAAGTTGGCAGGTTATAACAAAATAAAGTATATCCTATAGTAACTAATTAAATCTTATAATTAGTCCACAAATAGGTTTTGGATTTTTGGGTTTTATTTGTGGATCGAATGGATTTTGAATTTTTGGGTTTTATTTGTGAGTGGACTGGATTTAAGACCCGTATATGGATTGGGCCTATGTCATATGTGGGTTGGATTTGGGATCCGTATGTGGATTGAATTTGGGACCCGTATATGGATTGGGCCTTATGTCATATGTGGACTGGATTTGGGACCCGTATGTGGACTGGGCCAATGTTATATATGGACTGGATTTGGGATCCGTATGTGGACTGGGCCAATATTTTCATATGGGTAAATTTAAGGCCTGTATATGGAGTGAGCCTTATTTAACAAAGGGTTGAATTCGTTTATTATGCCTCTTTGAATTGGACTTGGACGCATTGAATCTGGATTCAAAGAAATTCCTATTTATTTCGATATCCCCTTTTATTTTATTTGATTCGGGGTAAAAAACAGTCCCTTATTTTATCTTGGGGCCCGAAGAAATCCCCGTTATTTTATTTTTGATGTGGGGTCCAATGAAATCTCCTTTTGACTGAACCTAAATCCGGATGTCCGAAGAAATCATCCGAATCGGTTTTGGGATTTTTTTTCTTTTTTTTTTTATTTTTTTTTTTATTTTATTTTTCCTTTTTTTTTTTTGAGCCTAAAGTTAGGGCGTCCGGAGAGGTCCTAACCGGCTTTGTTGACTTTCTTTTTTTTTTTCTTTTTTTTTTTTCTTCTTTATTTATTTATTTTTTTTTCCTTTCTTTTTCTTTTCTTTCCAACCTTTCTTTTTTTTTCTTTTCTTTTCAACCTGAAGTAAGGGGCGTCCGAAGAGGTCCCAAACCGGCTTTCAAAGAAAAATTGTTTATTATTTTTTTTCTTTTTTTTTTCCTTTCTTTTTCTTTTCTTTCCAACCTTTCTCTTTTTTTTTTTTTTTTTTCTTTTCTTTTCAACCTGAAATAAGGGGCGTCCGAAGAGGTCCCAAACCGGCTTTCAAGAAAAATTGTTTATTATTTTTTCTTTTTTCCTCTTTTTTTTCTCTTTTTATTTTTTTTCTTTCCGACCTTCTTTTTTTTTTTTTTTTTTTTTTCTTTTCAACCTGAAGTAAGGGGCGTCCGAAAAGGTCCCAAACGGCTTTCAAAGAAAATTTGTTATTATTTTTTTCTCTTTTTATTTTCTTTTCAACTGAAGTAAGGGGCGTCCGAAGAGTCCCAAACCGGCTTTCAAAGAAAATTTATTTTTTTTCTTTTTTCCTTCTTTCTTCCTTCTTTTTTTCTTTTCTCTTTTTTTTCCTTTTCTTTTCAACCTGAAGTAAGGGGCGTCCGAAGAGGTCCCAAACCGGTTTTCAAAGAAAATTAATTTTTTTTTATCTTTTTTTTTATTATTATTATTTTTTTTATTTACCTGAGAAATACGCGGGTGCCGAGGAAGTTGACCGGAGGAGGTTGAGGCTATGACCGGAAGAGTCGAAGAAGTTGACCGGAGGAGGTTGAGGAAGTTGACCGGAGGAGGTTGACCGGAGGAGGTTGAGGAAGTTGACCGGAGGAGGTTGAAGAAGTTGACCGGAGGAGGTTGAGGCGATCGGCGCTTGAGGATGAGGGGTTTTTTTTTCTTTTTGTAGTGGAATATAGGACAATATCGGGCGTTCTTTTTTTCTGTGGTGGGAAAAATATGGAAAAAGGTTGTTCCCAGGCAAAGGAAGATCCCTCCTTTTTATAGTGGGGAGTTTTTTCTGTGGTGGGAAAAATATGGAAAAGGTTGTTCCCAGGCAAAGGAAGATCCCTCTTTTATAGTGGGAGGGGCAGATAAATATCGTGTGGGACTCGTTGGGTTTGTTGAGGGGTTAGCGAGAAAACGTGGTTTCGTTGAGAACGACGTTCGTTGGTTCGTTGAGAAAAATGCGTGGGAACCTCGTTCAAATTATTTTGAATTTTGAATTTTAAATTTCAAAGTTGAAAAGATATGTTCAAAAAAAATTCAAATTTTAGAATTGAATATGTTCAAATTTTAAATTTCAAATTTCAAAATTGAAAAGATATGTTCAAATCAAATTCAAATTTAAAATGAATATGTTCGAATTTTAAATTTCAAATTTCAAAATTGAAAAGATATGTTCAAATTTTAATATTCAAATTTTTAAAATGAATATGTTCGAATTTTAAATTTCAAATTTCAAATTGAAGAGATATGTTCAAATTTTTAAATTCAAATTTTAAAATTGAATATGTTCGAATTTAAATTTCAAATTTCAAAATTGAAGAGATATGTTCAAATTTTAAATTCAAATTTAAAAATTGAATATGTTCGAATTTTAAATTTCAAATTTCAAATTGAAAAGATATGTTCAAATTTCAAAATTCAAATTTTAAAATTGAATATGTTCGAATTTTAAATTTCAAATTTCAAAATTGAAAAGATATGTTCAAATTTCAAAATTCAAATTTTAAAATTGAATATGTTCGAATTTTAAATTTCAAATTTCAAAATTGAAAAGATATGTTCAAATTTCAAAATTCAAATTTTAAAATTGAATATGTTCGAATTTTAAATTTCAAATTTTCAAAATTGAAAAGATATGTTCAAATTTCAAATTCAAATTTTAAAATTGAATATGTTCGAATTTTAAATTTCAAATTTCACAATTGAAAAGATATGTTCAAATTTCAAAATGAACGATTAATGAACGAGGAAAGTTCGAAATTGAATTGAGAGATATTTTAAAATTTGATTGGAGATTTGAATATGAATTTGGATAAGTCGGTTGAAAAATATTTTGAAATTTTATTGAAAATTCAAAATTCAAAATTCAAAATTCAAAATTCAAAATTCAAAATTCAAAATTCAAAATTCAATTTGAATATAATTTTTTTTTGAAATTGAATTTTTATAAAAAATTTTACTATAACGTAAGTCCCGCTGGGCACAAAAAATAGGATCCGACTGTTTGGTAAACCAAAAAAAATTGACGGTGCTTTGATGAGACCTATAAGTTTGTGTTCACAAAATAACCCAAGCTTGTATTCACAAATGGCCCCTATTAAAGAATTGAATTTGTTGGACCCAAATATTAATATGTTAAAAATTTTGGGCTTTATACGGGGCTTATACAGCCAAATCAATATTAGGGACAACCATAATCTTTCCCCTCCATTTTTTTTATATAATTTTTTTTTTTACCTCAAACAAATGCCCCCCATCTTTCGTTGTACGTGGTACGAGTACGGTGTACGTTCGATTGTTTTCTCTCTTTATTTTTTTTTCAAATATTATTTATTTTTTTTTTTTTATTTTTTTTTCGTATGCATTCAATTTGATTTCTTAGTTTATTGACATGACGGTCAATTGAATATGGCCGCTCAGTTTAGTGACATGGCGGTCGATATGAATATGGATTGCTCAGTTTAGTGACATGGCGGTCGATATTAATATGTGTTGCTCAGTTTAGTGACATGGCGGTCGATATGAATATAGGTTGCTCAGTTTATTGAATGGCGGTCAATATGGGTATGGGTTGCTCAGTTATTGACATGGCGGTCGATATGAATATGGGTCGCTCAGTTTAATGACATGGCGGTCGATATGGGTATGGGTCGCTCAGTTTATTGACATGGCGGTCGATATGAATATGAGTCGCTCAGTTTAGCGACATGGCGGTCGATATGAGTTTGGGTTGCTCAGTTTAATGACATGGCGGTCGATATGAGTATGGGTTGCTCAGTTTAATGACATGGCGGTCGATATGAGTATGGGTTGCTCAGTTTAGTGACATGGCGGTCGATTTGAATGTAGGTTGCTCAGTTTAGTGACATGGCGGTCGATATGAATATGGGTTGCTCAGTTTAGTGACATGGCGGTCGATATGAGTATGGGTTGCTCAGTTTAATGACATGGCGGTCGATATGGGTAGGGGTCGCTCAGTTATTGACATGGCGGTCGATATGAATATGGGTTGCTCAGTTATTGACATGGCGGTCGATTTGACTATGTGTTGCTCAGTTTAGTGACATGGCGGTCGATATGAATATGGGTTGCTCAGTTTATTGACATGGCGGTCGATTTGACTATGTGTTGGCTCAGTTTAGTGACATGGCGGGGTCGATATGAATATAGGTTGCTCAGTTTATTGACATGGCGGTCGATATGGGTATGGGTCGCTCAGTTTAATGACATGGCGGTCGATATGAATATGGGTTGCTCAGTTTATTGACATGGCGGTCGATTTGACTATGTGTTGCTCAGTTTAGTGACATGGCGGTCGATATGAGTTTGAGTTTAGTTTAATGACTTTCCGGTTGTTTGGCTTGGGTTTAGTTTAATGACTTTTCGGTCGTTTGAAATTAGATTTAGTTTAATGACTTTTCGGTCGTTTGGATTGGATTTAATTTAATGACTTTTCGGTCGTTTGGATTTGGGTTTAGTTAATGACTTTCGGTCGT
>CM054952.1:4245154-4297692 GCA_029168755.2 Tillandsia fasciculata
TTGCTTGGATTTGAGCCCAATTACAGAGAGCAAAACAGAACTGCAACAAGATTGAGCCCATGAGTGATAGCATCAATGAAGGACTGATTTACCAAAAATAACTAATTAGAAAAACCAAGCAGCAGCAGATAATTCACACCCAGAAAAGTTTAGATCAATCTAAATTGTCAAACACAACTAAGCAACAGCAGATAATGGAAGAAGCGCGAATCGGTTAACTGATCTGATAGAGAAAATACAGCGTATAAAGTTCCTTCGAATTAAGGAGTTTATTTAGATGCCTTTGAGATAGTAACTTTATTTAAAGAAACTGTGAAGCTAATAAATAGGTTTATAGTTCTCTTCAAGCAAAAGGAAAGCAAAAACAAAAGAAAATAATAAATCATGTCAGCTGCAGTGAACAATTGTCAATAGATCAAGTCCTGAGATTACTTATAAAAGGCTACAATATAATTTCACATAATTTCTTACCAAAGCAAAATTTATACCAGCAATTAATAAATGCTTTTTGTGCCACTAAAACAGTACCTAGAAGATCACATGTACATCAAAGATTAAATAATGCAAAGAGGTAAGGGGAAGTTAGTAAGCTTAAAGAAGAAGGGGGGAAAAAGAATCAGTTAATCACTTAAGATTTACTGCAGGTCAGGACTTCACATTAGTTCCCAACATAGAGAGAGGGATTCTGCAACTCAAAGCAAACAAAAGATGAAGGCAAATAAAAAAATTACACACAGGCTACAAAGTTGTCATCGCTGTTTTTTGATGCTAGCGGCGACTACCAGTTGTGTTATATAGGTACAATTAAATCATTCCAACTGTAAGCAGCATTCTCAGCAAAAACTATAAGCAATTAAAACTACTACTTACACGTAGTTGAGGTTGGTTAATGCACTGAGATCTGGGACTTTTCCTTGAAGCCCATTGCTTGCTAAGTGCATGCAAAAATGGTGCAGTAAAGTGTTATCTAGCAAAAATGGTGCAGTAAAGTGCATGCAGAAATTTACAACTTACAAGATAGTGGACTTTAATCCGGTCACCTTTGTAAGCTTGAATGCTACAAGTTTCTTGCTTGTGCTGAAAATAGGAAAGTCAAATGTCGTAAGAAAGTATAACACAAAGCAAGGAACAAAGGATTACCTGTCAACTTCAAAAGCCTAAGGAATAGTTTAAGAAACAAAAAATTGACATAGTAGAACTGGCACTGATCTCAGGTATGCGTAAGAATCATACTTCATTGTGGTGATCGAGTATACCTTTGGCAGTATCTAGTCTCACCAAAATCATAAAGGGAAGTATGAGAAAGAAAAAAAGAAAGGCAAAAGAGAATTTTTAATAAAGATAATTCAAGTACCTCTTTTGGCATAGATGCTACAAGAGAAGCTAAAAGTAACCAAGCAGCTTCCCTCTCTACAATAGCAGCCACTGGATTCCCTCTCTAAAAGAGTATTATCTATGACTTTTACACAAAGAGGCAAAGGGGAAGATTATTTCTGTCAAACCTGACAACACAAAACTAGTAATTATAGTTCCATATGAGAGATTGCAAGTTGCTAACAAAAAGTATCAAAAGAAATAAAGAAAACAGGATTAACTTAGAAGACTAGCAGGTAGTTTACAAAAAACTATCTTACCACCTTGAACATGAACATGACCCCCACATATTGAACAAACTCAACAAACCACTTTCACTTATCTAATTTCAGTTCAAAGTTTCTGCTCTATGTATGTACAGGAGACCTAAGACTCAAAATGAAAAGATAGTAGTAAGACATAGTTTGTTATTTGTCGAGCTGAAGCCTTGGAGATCCATTATCAAACAGTTTTCGATTAACCTGCAAGTTGGCAATAACTAAACATTATCAAACAGTTTCAAACAATCAGTTGCACCTCCAACAATGTCACTTTAATTAAAAATGTAAAATTGAGCATATAATTACCTTCGTTTGGAGGGGATGATGTAGTCGGCACTCCTCGACTAGAAGAAGGCGGTGGTGCAGGCGGCACTCCATATAATTCAACAATTATCTTTAATTGTTCATTAAATTCAGTTTGTAATTGTGCCTTAATGCGTCCTTCAATTTCTTCAATTTCCTTTTTGAATCTCTCCTCTCTTTCAATTTTCTCCCTTTGTGCTCTCTCTTCAATTTTCACTCGGAAATTGCTTCAATTCTTCTTTCAAGACATCAATTTGCCTCTCAATATACTCTTCAGATACTTTGATTGTCAAATTCTTAGCAATTAGTGGCTTAGGTCCACATCCCAAACCACGCAGATATCCAGAGCGTGCACCAAAAGTCTGTGTTAAATGCTCTTCTATGGATAATGGAGGACCACCTAACTCTTCTTGGGACTGTGCTACATGCTCAATTTGATCCTGCATTCAATAAAATACATTTGTAACAAGAAACATTTATATAAAACCAAAGGTCGAACTAGAGATGTGTTATGAAATAAGGTTGTTGTACCAGAGCATTTTGTGCTTTAGCAGAACACCATGTCCCATTAGTTCTTCTTTGATGCGTAGCCTTCCAATATTCGGCCAAATCAGGATAATCCTCCGTTCTTGGATCTCTCTGCAATTAAAAATTAGAAATTTTATGTCATAAAATTGATATAGTATAAAAATATATCCATTAATTAACTTAATTAACAATATCACCATATCATGAAGAATAGAAGCAAATGATTTTCTGCCACATATTGAACTCGTTGATTGTTTGGCACGATTTGCTTTGTTTCGCTCCGACATGCTCTACAAGAAATTAAATATGGTTATATTTGAATATAAGAATAATCCTTCTAAACTAATAGATATAAGTATAAAAAAATTTAACAACCTTAAATGGTTCGGAGCCAAAGTATTCTACTAAAGTTGCCCAATCAGATTCTGAAATATCATTTGGACAATTTTGCAGTCTTTCCTCATCTGTCTCAAATTGTTTATAATGGAGATGCTTCCGATGCCTCCAATCTCTATACAGATGATTTAAATTGAACATTACTTCCTTTCTACAGCCATCAAGGCCGTTGTATTTTTCCTAAAAAGTAGTAAGATAAAAATAGAACAAAAAACCAAAGTATTAAGATAAAAAATGGTAACAAGAAGCATAATAGTAAGATAAAGGAAAACTAAAGTAAAAGATCAAACCATTAAATGATCCCACATCTGATCTTTATAATGTGTCGGCACTTGAGCCCATTTCTGAACATTAAGTGGTGCGTATTGACGCAACACCACTCCCATTTCTGTTTCGAATTCCGTTAACGCTTGACCGCCCACAGCTCGACCCAAGCGCTTTGATATGTGCACTTCGCCTTTAGAACCCTCCTTTCTCTTTTTCGCGTTTGGATTTGTTGTAGGCCCCCTACCTCTCTTCTTGGCTACAACATAATGTATAGCAAATTTAGTATAAGATAATGAAAAGTGATGCTCTACTTATATAGAATGCAATTAATAATAATAATTAATTATGTGATAAAACCTGTAGTGCTAATGTCTGGAGTAGCAACAATTGGAGATGATGGCTGCTCAATTATAGTTGAAGGAGAATCTTGGAATACATGTTCCCCTTCACTGATTGGTGGAGTAGGTTCTGATCTTTGAGATTGTGATCTAAGCCATGGCTTTTGAGGTTGAAAGGCCGCCGATGCTTTAGAAGTCTTACTTTCCCCCACCATTGCCTGTCAATCATATTGCATAATCAATTATTCACATAAACATGAAATATTAAGAAGTCAAAGCAAGCTTATCAAGTATTATCACTAAACACAAAAGACAAATTTGCAAGAATAAAAAATAAATAATAAATTAATACCTGAGAACAAGATAGGTCAAGTTTCGTTCAAAAAATTGCTATCATCACTGTTACAGTTTTAGAGGTCCTCTTCGTGCGCAGTTACATTGATATTGACCTCACTTACAATCTCATGTATATTATCTCTAGCCATCTCAAAATTATTTAATTCATCCTGATCGCTATCGCCATCAAATCTATAGAAATTACCTATATTCTCATTCTCTTGAATTGGTATTGCTGTAGAATTCTCTTGATTAGTAGCACTATTTTCTTCTATGCTAGGCTCATCATAAAGATCCCGAGGTTGTGTCTTGATAACAACTAACCATTTAGAATCCTTTATATCTTGGCATAATATACTTGTTGAGCTTGTGAAGCCAATATATATGGATCAGTTGTATTAGTGGACAATTCACGATCAGCATTAACTAAGAAAAAAACCATTTTCGTCCTCCTTATATCCACGACCGCAGTTGTACACATCCCACCAATGACATTTAAATAAAGCAACCTTTTTTGATCCTTGGTATTGCAGTTCAATGATATCTAAATTTGCCCATAGTATTCCTTGTTAAATAGACCATCATCTCCCGACACAAATACCCCACAATTTTGTGTCTTCAAAAATTTCTCATGCTCTTTTGTGTGAAATCTGAAACCATTAATTAAATATCCAAAATATTTATTCACTCGCTTATCTGGACCTCGGGCTAGATATAATAGATCTTGTGATACTGTTTTATCTTGGTTTTTGAACATCTCCGCTATTTTAGCTTGAAACCAAGCTAAAAATTGTTCTTCGTGCCGCCGCTCTACATCACTATTGTATTTTTTGCGAACCTCTTCAATATGTTCCCTACGCATTAAATTATCAAGTTTATATTAGAAAGTAAAAAAAGAAAATCATCCAAATTAGAACCACTAATGAATTTAAATCCTTACCTAATATAAGGTAAAACTTCTTCACAATTTTTTAAAACAAACATAGTTGCCCGCTTCCAATCAGAAATAGATAGTTGCTCATTTTTGGGATTACTTAGAGGGGAACCACGTTGGGCAAAAATTGTCAAGCTGGAGTTGTTTTCTGTCAGATCACCCTCATAATTTCTCCCGACACGATTCAATCGTGTCTCAGTGTCATACAAGTATTTAGAACAAAAAGTGACACATTCTTGTGCAATTATTCCTTCTGCTATAGATCCTTCTGGACGAGCCTTATTACGAACATATGATTTGAGTGTGCGCATGTACCTATTCAATATGGTTAAATTAATATCACATTCTTATAAAAAAAATATAAAACTTTTTTCAATATACCTTTCAAACGGGTACATCCATCTATATTGGACAGGGCCAGCAATTTTCGCCTCAGTTGCGAGATGAACTGATAGATGAACCATGATATCAAAGAATGCAGGCGGAAATATTCGCTCAAGTTTGCACAAAGTCAATGCAATTGAATTTTCAAGTCGCTCCAAATCACTCACTCTCAATGATTTGGAGCATAATTCTCTAAAATAGGCACTAAACTCGATCAAGGCATTAGAAACATCTTTCCTTAATAATCCGCGAATTGCTAATGGGAGGTGCCGATGCAATAAACAATGAATGTCATGACTCTTCAAGTTTTGAAGCTTACTTTTTTCTTTATTGACACATTTAGAAATGTTTGATGAAAATCCATCTGGAAGCTTCAAATCCATTAGAAATTGGCAAAATAATTGCCTCTCATCTTTGGAAAATGTGTAATAAGCACTAGACATTTTATATGTTTTGCTGCTAGCAACTGTTTCAATTTCATTTTGTATGGCCATCACCTTCCCCTCCATTGGTATCAAGTGAAGCTCCTTTCTTAAACCCATCGACATCAAATCCTTTCGTGCATTTAGAGTATCTTTGGACTTTCCATCTGTATTCATAAGTGTGCCAACTACATTATCACCAATATTTTTCTCAACGTGCATAACGTCCACATTGTGTCGTAACAACAACGTATGCCAATACGGCAAGTTGAAGAAAATGCTATGTTTTCGCCAATTTAAATAATGCAGTTGTAGTTGAGAACGTTTTCTTTTTTTATTTACTTTCCCAAAGTTATTTGCTTCATTTCACTCAATTGCTCTAGCACTTCATCACCGGATAAAGGCTTAGGTGCAAGACGATTCTCCTTTGTTCCGTCAAATGATTTTTTGTCATTACGCCATTTATGATTAAGTGGCAAGAAACGACGATGACCCATATAACAAAACTTTTTTCCGTACTTCAATCTCATCGAAACTGTATCCTTGCTGCAACAAGGACATGCTAGACCTCCTTTCGTACTCCAACCAGATAAATTGGCGTATGCTGGAAAATCATTTATAGTCCAAAGAAGAGCAGCACGCATAGTAAAATTTTCTTTTTTGGACGCATCATATGTTCTAATCCCTTCTGCCCACAAATCATTCAACTCATCAATTAAAGGCTCCAAATATACATCAATATCATTACCGGGAGCTCTTGGGCCAAGAATAAGTAGTGATATCATAAAATAATCACTTTTCATGCACAACCATGGAGGCAAATTGTATGGAACTAGAATAACAGGCCAAACACTGTGTGTGATGCTCATATTTCCGAAGGGGTTAAATCCATCACTTGCTAAGCCCAATCTTACATTACGTGGCTCTACGGCAAACTCAGGATAATTACGATCTAAATGCTTCCAAGCCGATGAATCAGCAGGATGCCGTAAAATTCCATCGTTTTGCCTTGCATCACTATGCCACCTCATATTACTGGCCATCTCTTTATTCATGTATAATCTTTGTAATCTCGATGTAATAGGAAAGTAACGCAAAACCTTTTGAGGAATTTGTTTTTGCTTTCTTAAGTCTACTTTTTCCTCTCTGTTACTCGAGATCCACCTAGACTCACCACATATAGGGCATGTTTGATTATTTGCAAATTTCTTCGAAAAAAGCACACAATCATTCTTGCAAGCATCAATCTTCACATAATCCAATCCTAAATCTTTAATTATCTTTCTTGCCTCATAATAGGATTTTGGAATATTTGCACCATCCGGTAATAAGTCGATCAAAAACTCTAATAACATTGTAACTGACTTATCAGTCCAACCATTGAGACATTTGAGATTCAACAAATGTACTAAAAACGATAATTTGGAATATCGTTTGCAACCCGGATATATATCTTGTTTACAATCTTCTAATAATCGATAATAATTTTGAGCTTCAGGAATAGGTTCTTCAGTATTAGTACACTCTCTATCATCTATGTCATCAATTGTGGACTTTCCTTCATGCACAAATAAGTCCTCAAGCATTGTTTCCATATTTTTGCATCTCTCATCTATAGGAGTATTGGCACATCCGCATCACTTTCACCATTTGATTCATCTGATAATTCACCATGATGATGCCATTTAGTGTAACTCAAAAGAATTCCATTACGAAATAAGTCATACTTTACTTCTGCTCGGCTTTTTAATCTAACATTGCAACATTTTGCACATGGACAATGAATTCTTTTCACATTTCCTAATCTTTTAAATGCAAAATCCAAAAATGTGTCAATCCCTTTTTCATATTCATTACATGCTCGATTCGTAAGTGTCATCCAACTTCTATCAATTCTCATCCTCCTATATTAAAATGAAGTAAAATATTAGAGCAAGTTAAAGCTGAAAATTACATCGAGATCAAGAGGAATATCAATTCCAATTCCAATTCCAATTCCAACAATCAAATTAACAAGTCTCGGAATAAAGGTATCGAATAGCAACTATTCTAATAACTTTCTTCAGCTACTGTATACATACCTTTGTTGAATCAAGAGGAATATCAATTGTGGCACCACGATCACTGTAGAAATCGGCAGGTTCTGCAGGAAGAGGTGAAAGCCGAGAATTGGAAGCTGCGGGAACGCGACAGGTTCTGCAGGAAGAGGTGAAAGCCGAGAATTGGAAGCTGCGGGAACCCTTCCTGGGTGCTGGACATTAGGCTACTAATCAGCCAAAATAAATTACATAGAAGCTACATGAAGATGGCAAACCTATGCAGATAACGAACATGGTTTTCTGTTTTCTAATTGATGATGTTAGCTGCATAATAGTCAAGTAGAATAGGCTTACTGTTGTATAGAATGGACCTCCACTATAACTAGACTGTCCATTTGTGCAAGTAAAAAATGAAAATTCAATATTACGTTGACACTATAGGAAGATAAAAATAAAACAAGATGAAATAACAACTAAAATCTAAAGACTTATCTAGGTAATATAATGTGAAGAACTACCTTGCACCAATTGTGAACAGACAGATAAAAGCAAACTTGAAAATGACAACACAGTCTAGTAAAGTCTAAAACAAAATGGGCAGTAAAGCTCACAAAGTTTTGGATTCCTTAATAGCAGAGTACAAGAATTTATAAAAAATATACTAGGAGAAATGCAAATCTTGTTTAAAAAGTTAATTATCTAAAAAGTACAAATGAAAGGAGTACACATTTGTTACCACACTAATTGCATTACAGACATGGCAACGGGTATGCTTACCTCCGGATTCAGGAAAGCAAGCTCCCGAATACGCCCAGAAATTGTGTTGAAGTCAAACTGAATTGTAGTAGTAAAAACTACATTGAGAAAAGAAGTGATCTATCAAAAGATTTTTATTCAGGTAATTCCTAAACACAGTTTTTCTTCTAAAAAAAGCCAAGAAAAGTAAGAAGCAACAAATGCATACCCTCTTTGTCAGGCCAAAATTTGATACAAGTTCCCTGAGCAACAGTAACTTCTAGTGCCTGCACATTTTGACATGAAAGGAGACAAAATTGTATAAACAGTAATTTCTAGAGTTCACTTAGTAAAACAAAATTGCACAAGCATTGACATAGTGCAACACAGAATAGCTAAATATTTCACAATTGAAAAGTGGAGACATGTCAGGAGTTGAAAGACCAGCACATACACGGATTTCTTTGAAAACGTCTTAGCTTAAACTTAACTCACACTATTGGACTTCATTTAGGATTATATGCTGAAAACACGGCAATATGTAGTGGAAGGGTAGGTAAAATTTAGATGCATAAAGACAAGTATTAGTTGTCCTGATATGTAATTTAGCCTGACAAAATTTTATTAAAAATTATGGATAACATTTTATTGATGACTATGGATAACATTTTATTGAAAATCACGCTCCAGAAAGAAAAGTTGACTCAATGTTCAATTTACTCATTAAACTCAAACTAGACCAAATTCAACTAACTATTAGACCTGATTATTGCTCAATCCTAAACTCTGTTTCAAATTAGGAATAGGAAAGGTTTATTATGTTTCCAAATTAAAGTATAAGATGATTTCACCCAAAAATAGGAAAATACTTCACTGTACATAAATCAAAAGCATCAAAACTTTCTGAGATATTACATATTGTCATTGTGCCACCTAGTAGCCTCCATGCATACTAAAACCTTTTCTATTCTAGTGCTGAAAACATAGAGTACTGAGCAAAGATTGCATGGCACAAGAGAATAGGGCAAAGATTGCATGTCACAAGATAGACAGAATACCGTCAAAACAGTCTCCAAGGAGGACTTCTTTGTTACAGGATGTAAATATGTCGGAATCTGCAAAAGAGAAATTCAAAATAACAATCTCAAACAGCAAGTCAAATGAAAGCACAATGTTTGCTATTGAGTGTTTGACATTAAAAGCAACAAATTTAATAATGATCAAACTTTTATATGTTTTTCTCGTAGTATGCCTATTCAATCAATAAAGCCTGATATATCAATTGACCCTCCTGCTTCTCAGGTTTGAAAAACTCAGATAAGCAAGAGAAACTACATTCAAGTGAATAACTCAGTAGATCAAATAGAAAGCTCTGTTTCACCCAAAGCAAGCATAAGAATGAAGTCTCCTAAAGAATACTAACTATTTTCCTCTCTAGCAGTTTTTCGAGACCTAGTGCATCATAAACCAATCAAGATAGCTAGTGGGCTGTAGGGTACTTTGTAATAGATATTTCACATAGAATTTGTAGCTTTGTAAGCTACATGAGATAACAAATTATCTAATTTTGGATAAAAGTGAAACTTTTTAATTAACTAGCAACCACTGTTTGGAATAATTGATTGCTAACCAAAGTATTATCTTCTCCCTCCCTCGCTGTGCCTGCTTGCAATGTTTGTACTGCAGGATAAGGACTGATCAGCAATGGCAGCAGCAGCGAGTGAGAGTCGATAACTTGTGACAGATAGAAATACAAGCATGCATGTGATTCGAATCCAACCTTCAGCAGGGCTGTCGGAACTCAGAACAGGCGCTGAGGGGCTGCCAGGAACTGCAGCTGGGAGGGCAAAAGCACAAGCTCAAGATCAAAAGTGTTCCACTGAAAAACACAAGAATATGAAGAACATTTATTTTTATGTTACTGCATTTATATTTCTTAAAGAGACAATCAACCTCTCAGAATATAGCAAAATTAAATCAATCAACGATAGAAAAATTTATCATGAGCCAGAATAATATATGAAAACATTAGCCAAATTGTGTCAAAAAATAAAGAGTTTTTTTTCAGTAAATTGATTTATTCATGCAGTACAAAAAAGTTAAAGACTATCCTCAAATTGATGGGGCATGTCTAATTCAATGCATGACATCTAGAGACATTGATTATGTGAAATCCTGCTCTATTCAACCATAAGAGACTACGAGGATGCCAAATAAAAAATTTGAAGTTCAAGATAGCTGACAAAACAGTTACAAAAAAATTACACAACTCCGACAATGTGTTGTCTGCTTCTGTACAAAAACAATTTTCCAATTACACAAGCAATTTCCCAAGAAGGAACTTGCTCTTAAACCACTTCGATGCAATTCTAGATGAACTGTGATGCAATCCCATAATATACAATACATAATTTTACTAAGAAATCATAATAAGTTTCTTAAAGAAACCTCAAGATATTTCAATTCTATCCCAGATCAAATAGCTAATCAAACAACCCAGTTAGAGAATCAAGATATAATGATGTAGGGAAGCAGAATTGATATTTTTGGAAGCAACTATGGAATGAAGTCCTTGGTAAAGACTGAATATGTTATTGTCATTTCACTAAACAAAAGTGTAGATTGTCAATTTAAGATTTTTTTGGTCCAATCAAATCATAAATTTATCAGTATTCCTGCTGTTGTCAATGGATCAGTTTTATAGACGTAGTTGCGAGCGATTGGCCATAGCTCTTAATTTCAAACATGACACCTAATAGAGCATTAACTTAAATGTTGAAGTACCCATTTTCTTTAGTATATACAAAAGTAACTGGTAAACAATATTTTAAGATACTTTGAGATATTTAATGCATTACTGTAGACCAATTTAAGCTTTTGCTTTTCACTGAGTACGGGTTTGGTAAATTGGTAGGTTACTTTGGTTTTAATCCCTGGATAGCTGTAGCCACAACTATTGGATGGAATTTGTGCCACCCTAATTGCTGTTCATTCCTTTGTCAATTTTTCCTCAAAAGGTTAATTCAATTCAATTCACTTCTAGCTTCTTTTTATCTCATGACATTAAATAGATAGACTAAAATAACAAAAATAAATATGCATCAAATGAATGAAGCGATAAACATGCTATCTTCTATCTCTATAAAAAAAAAAAAAAATCTCTTGTCCACATTCAGATAGTGGGCAAATAGATGACAAAGGAGAAGCTGTCTCCATGATGCTATTAATGTATCATGTCATTAGTACCTCCAGTACTATTAGATTCCAGATCTGCCAATGGATCATGCATAGGACTTTGGAGTGCCTGTATATCTCTACTGTTGTAGACATATCACTACAGCACTGTTTTTGCAGCCTACAATTTGGTCATCCACAGGAACCTTAGTGTTTTTTCCTTGGTTGTATTCTGCTTTTTACCTTCTTCATTTTGATTGCATGCATTTTAGACTTTGGTGTGAGAATTAGATAGTCTTATCTTAGCCTTAGAATCTGTCCAGAATATTGATGATGTGTAAATTGGTTTGAATTCTCAAGTTTCTTTAGACCCATTAGACAATCAATAATTGTATATTTTCTGTAGACCCTAGCATGCAGGAACGATTGCAAATACATCAATTAATGGAGAAGGCCTTCAATACAAACAGAGAATGAATGTATTTAACAACTAGTTATATATCTATTACATTCCACAAGGTGCTTTGGGTGTTCTTAATCACGCATTAACCTATTGTATGAATTGCACCAAATTTGGAATACAAATTTTACCTCCGCGAGGGGCAACGGAGGGGCGACGGCGGGTCAACCGGCGAGGAGCGACGGCAGGTCGACGGCGGAGGGGCGAGGGGCGACGGCGCGAATGCAGTAACCTTCCAAGTCAGCTAGGGACAGCACTTGATCGATGAAAACAAAGAGAGGAAAATGAGCATATGATTGGATGAATTAATCAAGGTCCGCATCTCTGAAGACTGCATCAAAGAATGTTGGAAAAATAACAAAGATTCGTTGATCACCAGCATAAACCTATTTATTTGAACAAATGCCTTTGAGTTTTTGTAAATTTCTTCTCCATGCCGCATGTAAGGCATGTAAGCAAATTTAATATATCATTAAGGTAAAAATATATGGAAACCTTTTCTACTATAATGAATTTTGAAATGGAACCCTCACTTTTTTACTTTTTTATTGGCACCCTTTTATTTTTTTTTGCTTTGTGTTATTCTAGTCATTTAAATTGGGGATGGGGGTCTTCGTAGATTTAATGGTGATATTATTGGATTTGATGGCTTTAATCACTTCACAGAAAATGGAAAAGGGGTTTGAGTTAGCTGTTAGCTCCAACTAGCAAATAGAGCAGTTAAACATTTTACACAATCACCTATTTAATAAACTAAAATAACATTAATCAAACAATCTTAAGAAGTTGTGGTGTGGTGTAGAGAAAAAAAAAGAAAGTGAAGTATGCAATTCAATTTCAGAATAGCCAATAGTCGAGGGAGTTCTCAGTATATTTTTACACTATGTTTAATGTCGCGGGTGCTGATAATCATCTTAGATGGATAATACATGTGAGAATTTGTAATTTTTGTTGGTTGTGCAAAGTCCTGACATTTCAAGGTTGTAGACAAAGACATGCATTAAAGTATTATACTTGCAGATAAATGTATTTTAAGGGGCATAATTGGAAAGTTCGCATATAATGTTCATTTCTTCTGGTGTTTTTTAGGGGCATGAAGAATACATCAGAGGTTCACGGCAGTCGCAAGAAGCAGGACCATGGAAATCAATCAGAGAACTTACACAGAAATCGTGATATTCAGCGAGGGGCGAGGGGCGACGGCGGGTCAACCGGCGAGGAGCGACGGCAGGTCGACGGCGGAGGGGCGAGGGGCGACGGCGAAAGGGCGAGGGGCGAAGGAGGGGCGACGGAGGGTCGGAGGGGCGACGGAGGAGCGAGGGTCGACGGGCGATGGAGGGGCGGCGGTGGGTCGGCGGGGCGAGGGGCGAGGGCCGACGGAGGGGCGACGGCGGGTTGATGGGCGACGGGCTTGGGGAAGGAGAGAGAGAGAGAGAGAGAGAGAGAGAGAGAGTGTGTGTACGTGTGTGTGAGTGAGAGAGAAGGGGGGGTTAGGGCGCGGGTGATGTAGGGGCCGGCCGGGTCGCATCTAACCAAAAAAAAAAACAAAAACAAAAAAACAAAAAAACAAAAAAGGGGTTTTGGTTGGTGGAAAAATAAGTAGGAAAAATTTGATGGGAAATAAAAACTATTAGTGGCGACTTTAGTCGCCACTGAAAATAGTATTAGTGGCGACATTAAACTATTGCTTATTTATTGGTGGCGACAAAAGTCGCCGCTAATAGTTTGTATTAGTGGCGACAAAAGTCGCCACTAATTACTAAGAGCTATTACGTATTTATTGGTGGCGACGCGAAAATGTCGCCACTGTATCTTCTTTATTCGTGGCGAGAAACGTCGCCACTATATTTTTATCTTTTTCCGGCGACAACAGTCGCCACTAATTACTAAGATTTTACAGGTGATACAACCAAAATATATTTAGTTTGGTTTTTACCATAATACATGTTTATAGTCAAAGAAAAATTTTAGACAAAAGAGTGATCAAATTTATTGCGGTGATATTCCCTACCTTCTCTTAGATCTTTACTGAGGGTAAATTTTGAGCTCCTTAGAACCTAAGAAAAAAAATCCTAAAAATAAGTTCTAACCAAGTTAGAACAAAAAAAATTCACATCTGGAAAGAATCCAAAATAAATCCTTAGACTGCGTTTGGTTCGGGTATAAGCGAAAATTGGTTATTCCTCTGATAGGTATAAGTTCAGATATAAGCAGAAATTAAAATAATTTTGTATTTGGTTTAGTATAAGAGTTGTACCGGGGATAAGAAAAATTATGTTTGGTAAGCTAAAAAATAATAAGAAAAATAGAGCGGATTAAATTTTTAATTTAAGATAAAAATTTGACTGATATGATTTTAAATATTTAATTATAAATATTTATTAAAAAATTTATTAAAATTTATATTTTACTTATATATAAAAAAAAATTATTTTTTTTTTGTTTTTAAAAATTTATAAATTTTTAAAAATTCAAAAATTTGTATATAAAAATAGGTATAAATTTAAAAATTATAAACATTTGGTATAAATGTGTATAGATTAATAAATTATAAAAAAAAATTTAAAAAAATTAAATTTTTAGATTTATTAAAAAATAAAATTAAAAATTTTTAAATTTTAAAAATAAAAAAAAAATTAAATTTTAAATTTTATAAATTTAAATATCCTATAATTTAAAATTTTTTAATTAAAAAAAAAAGAAAAAAAAAGAAAAGAAAAGAAAGAAAGAAAGGTGGAACAAACTGTTCCACCTTTTGTGGGGAACAACTGTTGCCCCACAATACCGGGTTATTCCGGGATAATCCGGTATGGGGGACAGCCCTGTTTGGGTATAAGGGGGGGTATAACCCCCTTATCCCCTCCTTATACCCGATACCAAACGCCTCCTTAAGATACCATTTGGTTCGGAAATTATGAGTTTGGAAATAAATTTTTTTATTCCTGTGATAGCTTGCTATTTCCGGATAGTCACGGATAAAAAAAAAATAGTGTTTGGTTTGTAAAGTCGTTATTCTTAGGAATAGCTGAAATTGTTTTTGGTTTATTTCTTGAAATAAGCGAGAATAGTAAAAAAATAATAATAATTATAATTTTAAAATAATAATATTTTATCTAATTAATTAATATAAAATATTAATTAAGTAATAATTAATATTTGTATAAATTAAAGTTTATATTTTAGTAAATAATACCGTCTAATTTTTTAAAAATTAAAGTTAAAAATTTTAAAATTTGTATAAATTTTAAAATTTTAAAAATTATTAAATTTATAAATTTATTAAATTTATAAATTTATTAAAAATTAAAGTTACAAATTTAAAAAATTATAAAATTTAAAATTTTTCTAAATTTAAAAAGTTAAATTTTAATTATCACAAAAAATATATAAAAGATGATGTAAAAATTTTAATTTTTAAATTTGTATAAATTAAAAAATTTCTATAAAAATTTATATATACAAAATTTGTATAAATTTTAAAATTTTTAAATTTTAAATTTTTAAATTTTTTAAACTTTTTAAATTTTTTAAAATTTTTAGATTTATAAAAAATTAAAATTAAAAATTTTAAAATTTGTAAAATAAAAATATTTTGAAATTTTAATTTAAATTTAATAAAATAAAATAAAATAAAAAAAGATGGAAAGAAGATGGGAACAACTTTGTTCCCACCAATGGGACGAATTATTATCCTCCTCCTTAACGGGTTATTCCAGAATAGTCCGTTAAGGAGGGATAACAAATTCCTCCTTTTTTTTCCTTTTTTTTTGTATTTGAAGAATAAAGGAGTTATCCCCGTTATTCCCCAACCAAATATGACCTAAAATTTCAACTCACCTTTTCTCTTCCTAGCAAAGAAAACGTGGGTGAAGTAGACCACTCCTCTTAGGAGCTTTCTCTCGATACCTTTTACCTTCCCCAAGCTCCCAAGGAGATTGATCCCAAGTTCCAACAATGGAGATTTAGATTTTCTCTTTTCTTCTATAGAGAGGAAGAGAGGTGGAAATGTTGTGGATTATGGTTTGGCGGTGATTTAGGATTATATAGAGCTGCTATAATAACACATAAAGTTATAAACTCACCAACATTTTATATTTGCAAACAACTAACCCACATATTTTACGCCAGGTTTCCGACGCTCGCCTAAACTTTCAGACGCTCGAAAATATTGTACCTGCATTCGGTTTAGAATCTGAACGCCCACTATGTGAAACACTAGTTTTTCATAAAGTATGGAAACAAAATTTTCATAAAAGGTTTTTTTTTTTTTTTTTTTTTTTTTTTGAAGAACCAAATGAATGAAAAACCGAAAAATGATATTTCATAAAGAAAATTTTACTTAAAATATTTTTTTCATAAGAACTGAACCGCCCCAAAATCAGAGATATGCTGAAGAGCAAGCTCATGCATCCCAACTGGGCCTAAATCCAAACAAGGTTGATCTACTCATCAAACGAGCTGTTTTGGGCCGTATCCTATTAATGGACCCTTAACACTAAGCCCAATAGTGAATACAGTGAATAGGTAATTTTCCGATGCATTCGCATTGATATAGCAGTTGACATTGATCGGGCAAAGTGGCGGTGGTGGTGGTGGTGCGAAGCGGCGGCGGAGGGGACGAGTATGGCGGCGGCGGCGGGGGCGACGGGGTATTTGGCGCGGCGCGCGGCGCAGAAGGAGCGGGTGATGCTGCTCTACCGCCGCACTCTCAAGGACACCCTCAACTGGGCCGTACACCGCCACCTCTTCTACCAAGACGTAACGAAACCCTAACCCTAACCCACCCCACCCACTTCCTCTCCCTCTCCCTCTCCCCTCTTCCCGTACATCTCCATCTCTTCCTCCTCATCGCCAATTCCCCTCATTCGGCGCCGATCGCTGTTCGGGATTTGATTTGGATCGGATTTTGGGTTCGATCGTTGTTGATTTCGGGGTAAAGGTGTTGATTTGTGGTAGGGATTGGGTTTAGGTTAGGGAAAGTAAAAAAAAACCTTTATTTATCTACATCGGTACGTATGTGGAATGTGGTTTACTAAGAGCTAGACTAGTTATTATGAGTGGATGGCTAATAAAGAAGCGAACTCGGTGGCTAATTATTGGGTTTTAATTGGTTTCTTTCAGATTTTAGGAATTATAAATGAGGCGCACCTTTTCTTTTGTGTGATAGAATGATTGATGTGCTTGTTGTAGATATAATTCTTTTCTTAAGTAAAGATTTTAGCTTGTATCTGTAAGAATATACACTAATGTGTGGCTAAGATAGAGAGAGAGATTCAAGTTATGATGTTTAACCTTTTTTGGTTTTGCTAAAATTGCAGTTTGTCACCATGTAGACTGATGCGAATGAAAAAGATGTCTTTTTTGGTGTTGTATAGTGAGCTTATAATGGCAACCTGTTGAAGATTAGAGAAATGATTTTACTGTATTTGGAGTGTTCTATCAATGGTTATGCTATTCTTTTGGTAAATAATGTGATGGTGTTAAACTAGGCCTTTATCTCGTAACCCATGTTGATCATCTTGCCACTAGAAGTTGTGCTTGTGGATAAATGCTTCTCACACACAATTATGCAATTTGTTTTCGTCTTTTTTTTTTCCTTTGTTTTTATGCACAAGTGGGTAATGCTTTCCTTTTGCCTTTTCTTTTATTTTCTTCGGATGGGAGTTGCATTAAGGAGAAAATGGGACAGGTGGGATATGGGGCTTGGAAATTGTTGTGTTTTTCATGTTTTTTTTTTTTTTTTTTAATTCAGATGCGCCTTAATCATGTTTTGTAGCAAATGATTTGCAAACTATCTTGGAGGATATCCATCAAACTGTAGCTTTACATCTGACCAAAACTTGAAATTATTTCCTGCTGGTACTTAATTATTCTCAAGGGCTAAAGCTACTGCCTCGCTTTGAAGTTGGTTTAAATGGCATATTGTTATCACTACACTTCCTGATTGGTCTCCTTTGTGAGAGTGCTGATTTTAGAATAATATTGTTTCTGTATCTTCAAGTGCTGCTTGCTGTTCATACCCAAACAATAGGTTGTTTCATAGGTTACATTAAACATGGGGCAGTGGATCCCTATAGACTTGATTAGAAGAAAAAAAGAATGTAAGATGTATTATTAATATAGTTTTTGATGTTTTTCTTTCAGGCATCAGATCTACGAGAGAAGTTTGAGGCCTACAAGCATGTGGTATGATCTTTTTTCCAGTTATTTTTGAACTTTTAATTGATTATCACTAAGGTTGTTGATGCAGGAGAACACCAAATTGATATTATCGAAAGAAACATCATATAGAAATTATGACATTTATGTTCAATGTCACAAAATAAATGTTATTCATATAATATATGCATCTTGTTGGATACATTTCATTATTGAAAGAAGATGAGAGGGGGATGAAATGTTGTAGACAATTGCATATTATTCAAAATTGATTTGAATAGAGAATTTATATTGCTTAAAATTTATACGGGACATAATAGCTTCTTTTTTTTTTCTCTATTTTCTCATAATATTTCTTTTCCTTGTTAAGTTTTATGAACAGATTGCATAACATGGTGCATCATGTTCCATTTTTTTCTTATGATTTGGCTGGCATAGAACCATTAGAAGGAAAGAAACATATGTATATATGTTCATATTTGTTTTTAAATTTCTGAAATTTGGTGAATTTTCAGGAGGATCTAGACACTATTGATAGGCTTATTAGTGAGGGCGAAGCAAACTATGAGAAGTGGCGGCACCCTGATCCTTATATTGGTAAGTCAAAAATTTATTGATCTTTTTATGATCTGAGGCTTGCTTGTTTTTTATTCATTATATAATACAAATGTCATCCCACTAGATGGAGTTGACTATATTACTGGTTCATTTAGCTCATGTAACTAATTAGGATAGAAAGGTAGTCACCTTGTTTTCTTGCTTTGCCTAATGCATGCTGAGGAATTTACCTTTCTTTCTCTTTCTTTTCATCATAGACTCTGTTATATATACAACAAGCATTCTTTAGACTGAAGACTCATAGTGTGCATCTTCGTTTGAGACAAGCAGCAAAGGGGCCTAATCCTAATCTCTTTAGTATGGAAAATTGGCCGAGTTGTAATCTCATATTGCTATTCTTTAGCATTGCTCCTATTTTTATTTAGTTATGATTTGGAAATTCTTGCAAATATAAGAACTGGCATATTTTTGAAGCACTGATGTTAGATTACCAGGTGTAGAAACGAGAAAGATTCTCTCATTTTGAATAATCCCATGTTCCAACCCCTTTTGGTTATTCTTATGCTAATCCAGACAACAATGGGCCACCTTATGCCCCTCAAAATAGTTATCATGTTTTTTACAATCCTTGTAGGAAATCATGTTTCAGCCTTGTTTTCCAACAAATGAGAGCTGCTTTCTTTTGTTGCATTTCCTTTTTCTTTCACCGCTCTGTTACTTCTCCTACACTTCAGCAAACAATCCTCTGGCTCGTCTTGTCCTGTGTTCTCGTACAAGGTTGCCCTTAATAATGTGAGATGAGATGAACCTATATTCATTGTTGTTAGGGATTGCTTCAGAGAGTCGAAAGGACAACTTAACTTGAGAATTGAAAGTTCATGCAGTCATAACGTGCCTTTTGAAAGTATAGACTATGGATTATTTGGTTCAGTTCCCTTTTTTGGCTTTTTCGAACTCAAATTTTATGAAATGGAGTGTTCCACACCAAAGGATTGTTTGTAATCTAATTATCTGTAGGGTTTATTTGGGAACAAAAAACAAAATTTACTAGTAACTTTTTCCACTTTTTTCTTTGTTTGGACTGTTAACTTTTTTTTGTTGTTTTTTGTATAAAAGATGACTATGCAAGCTAACCAACCATAGCAAAGAATAGAGAAGTCCATCCACCGGCACACTCCATCCCATCCACCTGCACTCCATCTTATAGAACTTGAGTGTGGTCTAAAAATTTGATTGTTGAATTTGTTTTGGCAGTTTGGACAATAGAATAGACTCATAGTCAAAACTAGCTACAATTTGATGCTTAGGGTTAACCGGCCGCAATTCACCTTTTTCATGTGTTCTTAAGGCCAACATGGGCAATATTTTGATAGATCCATTTGTGATCTAGAATTTAACACGATTTTGAATTAACAGACACAACCTTCCGATTTGGAGCCAGACAACCAACACTATACCCATGAATCTTCTCTAGTTACCAGTCTTCTATATTGTTGTGGAAGATGTAAAGCTTTTGTTTTAGGATCATCACCAAATGGCCTTCAGATATTTGATGCCTGGATTTGGATTAAGACAAAAGTTTGGCTCCTTCGGCTTGCCAAATTGTAAAATGTTTGTACCATTTTCATAGCCAATCACCAAGGTGGGATCTGTGAAGTGCGCCATGTAATGAGCCTTACTACACTAATCATTTAAACTAAAATCCAACCAGCCAGGGTCCAGTGCCAAGCCATTTCCATCAGCTTTTATCCAGTTAAGTGCTAGTCCAAGTCCTAACAATACGATATGCAAACATGCATTTCGTAATACGGAATTCATCTCATCTTTTTAGGCCCAAAATTTTGACGATACCTTTTCTTCCTTGGTTGTGGCTAGATGGTGAAACATTTAGAAATAATTAACTGAGGCGGGTTTTCGTTTCAAAATCCGATTCGTTATTTTAAGTGGGTTAACTTTTGTTGCAATTATCTGCGTATACTCTCCGGTAATACACCCATGAAGCTTGCCATGTTTGTGGATTAGCTTCTTAACTGCTTCTATAGGCCACATGGAGTATCAAGGGAAGTTTCTTGCAGTTTCTTCTGATCTGTGCTATTTTACATTTGTTGAGTGGTTGATGTTATTATTTCACATATGTGCTTTTTCTCTTGATCCGCAGTTCCTTGGGCTCCCGGCGGCTCCAAATTTACACGAAATCCTCCTCCACCTGAAGGGGTAAGCTGTCATATTTGTTTTGACATTTAATTATTTATACGACCAGTCACTACCTTTCTATCTGTGGAGAATAAGCTAGCCTATTCCTAATTTATTTTGGCTTTTTTTGGTGGGGAGGATGGGTGACTGGAACTATAACTATTTAGATGCTGTTTGCCCATAACATGTAATTTGTTGGTAACTTACACACCCAAGGATTGTCCGATATAAAGATCAGCAAGAGTTTTAGTAGAATAAGTTGATGTCATTGATAAGGTAAGTCTGTCTATGTTTGGCTATAACACTGTTATTTTAGAAAGTCGTCTCACTGGTAGCTTGTTTGGGCAAATCTGAAACTCTTTTTTTCCACCCATTTTTCAACTACTTGTAAAGATGAGACTCCTTTATTGTGCTTGCCTGGGATTTGATAGCCGCGTTGTGGCGAAGTAACCAGCAACGGAGTTTGCTTCATAAAAGAATGTGGGCAAAATTCCTTGGCATCTATGAGACCCGTGATTATTTATTTATTGCGCGCAAACATCTGTTTTGCTCTTTTCATTCAATTTGTTACTTACAGCTGCTCTAACCAATCAGCCATCCGAGTTGCCTTCATGATGAGTATTATAGGCCTTTCTCGGTAAAGCATGTATATCAAAATGAGTCATGTTCCAACATTTTATATTTTGAGCTACATTTTTTGTTTAATGTGTTTTTTGTAAGAGCTTGCTAACAGCAAACTTTATTTCCGTACTCGCTCAAATAGTGCCACTTAAATGTGACTGCTGAGTGCTGACGATAAAGTATAATTGTTTTTGAACCAATTCTTTCATCAACGAGGTTGTTAAATGACTGATAAAGATGGGTGAAAGATTTTCAATACTAGATTGGATTACTTATTATCTAATTAAACGCCTTTGCTGGCACTTATTGCGTAATAAATTATCTCAATGACCTTCAGTTTAGTATTATAAGATGACAATTTGAACCTGTTGATTCAGATAAAAGAAGTAAGAGTAGAAAAGTACCATTTTATTCCTCAAGAAAGCTGACTTGATGTAGAGAAGAGCTTATACTTTCACATATAACAGTGTAAAAAGCCTTTAGCATAATTCTACTATAGGTGATGTAATTTGAAATTGAGTTCCGTTTAAACTTTGCGATATGCTGTTATAGTTCGAAACAATGTTTTCTTACTGTTTAGTGATTTAATTGTTACCATTTTTTCAATTGACCATAGACTGTCTCTTGATAGACTTTGCTCATTATGATCTGGCTTAAAATTCCTACTTCTTACTGCGGCTGTTTGTTATTGAATATTTTAGGACTTTGAAGTTCTTAAACATTCTAACTGTTGTTCGTTGCATCCTCTGCAAACAGTTGCCTTACTAGACATTAATGAGGATTAAAAAAATGACCATTACACCTTTTCCGCAACCAAATATAACCTCAAGCAGTTTAGACTACAGTAAACATTTCAGCATTTTGCAGTCCTGTTACTGTACTAAATTTTTATATGTTTCAATATGCTTGAAGTTCAAACCTCTACATAATTCAGTGCATACTTCCGTTGTTTTATGATGACTGACTGATCATCGCTGGAAAGCGCTCTTTTTGTTGTGGCAGTCATCTTTGTCGTTTCTAACTAACGTTTCTCATTTGCAGATTGAGATTGTTTATGACTACGGCAAGGAAGACTAATAAACTCGGAATTGCATCTTTGCAAGAAAATCTCAGCACTTCTGCAGTGTGATGATGTTCTCTTATAACTTTTGTACTTAAACATGCAGATTGGGTGACTATCTGGTGAATAAAATGAAATCAACAGAGTCTTAGGTTGTTGTGTGCTTATGTTAAGGAGATTTGTATCGAAATTCTTCTGTTCTCTTCGTTCGTAAATGTAATCGGCATAATCATCTGTGTGTCTATGATTTTGTTGTCTCACTTGGAAATAAAGGTTGTTAACAAGCATTTTAGTCATGTTGTTTGGCCAGGGATCTATTGCGGATCATGATAAGCTATATTTTAGTCGCAAAAGAGTAAGCGGTGGTTGGTGCAAGGTAAAAAGCTGCAAAAATGAAATAAAAATGCTATCTCAGTGGGTGTATTGTCTACACTTCTAGATTAAATCATTACAACTTGAAATTTTATTAGACTTTACAAGACATTAAAGTTTACATCCCAATACTCTCCAAAACAAAATTAGTTGTCTATACAAAAAAGGCAATTTGACCTCTAACCACAGTCTGTCTAACTTGCAACGTCTTTGCTGTGTTAACGCATCGTGCCGGCAGTGGAAAGATCTGAAAAGGTGTAAATAATAATAGAGTGAGAACTTTAGATAAATTTTTAGTCGGTGCAAACGCTGAAAGTGGAGCTGTACGCTTACTCGGTCTAATGATAGTAGTAGTAGATAATGATAGTAATGAAACATCCATCCCTACAATACAAGTGCAAGAAATCTAATGCAGTTACTATGAGGATCAGCCATCTTCTAATTTGGAGTAGTGCGTCGAGGGAAATCAATATCGCCCAGTATGACACTCTCGGAAGGTTCGCGCCCAATATGACACTGTCGGATATCTTAATTAAATCTTTTATCCTCGTGACTTCTAAAGTTGTCCACAATGTCTAATTACACGAGTCCTTACTCTCTAGTGGGCCATATCCTATTAATGGGCCCCTTAACACTAAGCCCAATATGTTTTTTTTTTTTTTTTTAAAAAAAATATAGAATAGTTAATACAGTGCATGGGTAATTTTCCGATACATTCGCATTGATATAGCAGTTGACATAGATCGGGCGAAGTGGTGGTGGCGGTGGTGGTGCGAAGCGGCGGCGGCGGGAACGGCGGGGTATTTGGCGCGGCGCGCGGCGCAGAAGGAGCGGGTGATGCTGCTCTACCTCCGCACCCTCAAGGACGCCCTCAACTGGGCCGTACCTCGCCACCTCTTCTACCAATAAGTAATCAAACCCTAACCCTAACCCTAACACCCACTTCCTCTCCCTCTCCCTCTCCCCTCTTCCCGTACATCTCCATCTCTTCCTCCTCCTCCTCCTCATCGCCAATTCCCCTCATTCGGCGCCGATCGCGATCCGGGATTTGATTTGGATCGGATTTTCGGTTCGATCGTTGTTGATTTCGGGGCATAGGTGTTGATTTGTGGTAGGGATTGGGTTTAGGTTGGGGAAAGTAAAAAAAAAACCTTTATTTATCTACATCGGTACGTATGTGGAATGTGGTTTACTAAGAGCTAGACTAGTTATTATGAGTGGATGGCTAATAAAGAAGCGGACTCGGTGACTAATTATTGGGTTTTAATTGGTTTCTTTCAGGTCCTGAATGAAGAATTTTTGGAATTATAAATGAGACGCAGCTTTTCTTTTGTGTGAAAGAATGATTGATGTGCTTGTTGTAGATTGATGGTAGATATAATTCTTTTCTTAAGTAAAGATTTTAGCTTGTAACTGTAAGAATATGGCTAAGATAGAGAGACTTGAGTTATGATGTTTAACCTTTTTTGGTTTGGCTAAAATTGCAGTTTGTCACCATTTAGACTGATGCGAATGAAAAAGATGTCTTTTTTGGTGTTGTATAGTGAGCTTATAATGGCAACCTGTTGAAGATTAGAGAAATGTTTTTACTGTCTTTGGAGTGTTCTATCGATGGTTATGCTATTCTTTTGGTAAATAATGTGATGGTGTTAAACTAGGCCTTTATCTCGTAACCCATGTTGATCATCTTGCCACTAGAAGTTGTGCTTGTGGATAAATGCTTCTCACACGCAATTATGCAATTTGTTTTCGTCTTTTTTTTTTTCCTTTGTTTTTATGCACAAGTGGGGGTAATGCTTTCCTTCTTCCTTTTCTTTTATTTTCTTCAGATGGGAGTTGTGGTAAGGAGAAAATGGGACAGGTGGGATATGGGGCTTGGAAATTGTTGCGTTTTTCATGTTTTTTTTTAAAAAAAATTCAGATGCGCCTTAATCATGTTTTGTAGCAAATGAATTGCAAACTATCTTGGAGGATATCCATCAAACTATAGCTTTACATCTGACCAAAACTCCAAATAGTATGCAATTCATTTGCTACAAAACATGATTAAGGCACATCTGAATTTTTTTTTTTAAAAAAATATGAAAAACGCAACAATTTCCAAGCTCGATATCTCACCTGTCCCATTTTCTTCTTACCGCAACTCCCATCCGAAGAAAATAAAAGAAAAGGAAGAAGGAAAGCATTACCCCCACTTGTGCATAAAAACAAAGGAAAAAAAAAAAAGACGAAAACAAATTGCATAATTGCGTGTGAGAAGCATTTATCCACAAGCACAACTTCTAGTGGCAAGATGATCAACATGGGTTACGAGATAAAGGCCTAGTTTAACACCATCACATTATTTACCATAAGAATAGCATAACCATCGATAGAACACTCCAAAGACAGTAAAAACATTTCTCTAATCTTCAACAGGTTGCCATTATAAGCTCACTATACAACACCAAAAAAGACATCTTTTTCATTCGCATCAGTCTAAATGGTGACAAACTGCAATTTTAGCCAAACCAAAAAAGGTTAAACATCATAACTCAAGTCTCTCTATCTTAGCCATATTCTTACAGTTACAAGCTAAAATCTTTACTTAAGAAAAGAATTATATCTACCATCAATCTACAACAAGCACATCAATCATTCTTTCACACAAAAGAAAGCTGCATCTCATTTATAATTCCAAAATTCTTCATTCAGGACCTGAAAGAAACCAATTAAAACCCAATAATTAGTCACCGAGTTCGCTTCTTTATTAGCCATCCACTCATAATAACTAGTCTAGCTCTTAATAAACCACATTCCACATACGTACCGATGTAGATAAATAAAGGTTTTTTTTTTACTTTCCCCAACCTAAACCCAATCCCTACCACAAATCAACATCTATACCCCGAAATCAACAACGATCGAACCGAAAATCCGATCCAAATCAAATCCCGGACCGCGATTGGCGCGAATGAGGGGAATTGGCGATGAGGAGGAGGAGGAGGAGGAGGAGGAGGAGGAGGAAGAGATGGAGGTGTACGGGAAGAGGGGAGAGGGAGAGGGAGAGGAAGTGGGTGTTAGGGTTAGGGTTAGGGTTAGGGTTAGGGTTTGATTACTTATTGGTAGAAGAGGTGGCGATGTACGGCCCAGTTGAGGGCGTCCTTGAGGGTGCGGAGGTAGAGCAGCATCACCCGCTCCTTCTGCGCCGCGCGCCGCGCCAAATACCCCGCCGTTCCCGCCGTCGCCGCTTCGCACCACCACCACCACCACCACTTCGCCCGATCTATGTCAACTGCTATATCAATGCGAATGTATCGGAAAATTACCCATGCACTGTATTCACTATTCTATGTTTTTTTTTTTTTTAAAAAAAAAAAAACATATTGGGCTTAGTGTTAAGGGCCCATTAATAGGATATGGCCCACTAGAGAGTAAGGACTTGTGTAATTAGACATTGTGGACAACTTTAGAAGTCATGAGGATATAAAAGATTTAATTAAGATATAGATCGCAACCTTTCGAGAGTGTCATATTGGGCGATATTGATTTCCCTCGACACACTACTCCAAATTAGAAGATGTTGATCCTCTAGAACTCTCTACCATACTTGGTGATGCCGATTTCTTTCGATGTCTAGTAGCTTTCGGCTCTCCATAGGGTGTGTAGTGCCAAATGAAACAAGCCAAGTGGGTGGTTAAAGATACGAGATTAATTGGGATAAACTTTAATGTCTTGTGAAGTCTAATAAAATTTCAAGTTGTAATGATTTAATCTACAAGTGTAGACAATACACCCACTGAGATAGCATTTTTATTTCATTTTTGCAGCTTTTAACCTTGCACCAACCACCACTTACTCTTTTGCGACTAAAATATAGCTTTGTTGACTCATTCTTCTGTCGGCTGATGTCTTTAGCCACTGGTATACGCCACGTGTCATTTTCTAAGGTGGCAAAAAATTTTGGTCTCAACAATGCCCCTTCGGCAATCGCCTGATGCGTCGTTCGGGTGATTGTCGAAGTTGGGTAAAAAAACTGGCGTGCATACCAATATCTTCGATTGTCCCGGTACTCTGATAAGATATTTTCTCATTGCCCGAGGGATTTGTGACGAGTAGAATTGCTCGCTGTTTGAGGGATTCACGAACAGGTTGATCTTCTTCGGTTTTCAGCGAATCTGTCCTTCGCCGCTTCCTCATTGAATGCTGCTGTTTTTCGATGGGCGTCCATCATCATTTCGCTCCTCCTCGTCGGCCTATAAAAAGGCATCACTTGCAGCATTTTACGTATCCTCTTCTTTCTCCGCGATGACTCTTATGCTCTTGCTGTATCCGTGTTTCGGTCGTAGTTTTTTCGTTGCTGAGAGCACTTTCGAGACGACTTCTCAATCTGAATCCGGCGGCGTTTTGAAGTCGGCCGATAAAAACTTCTTTCCACCTTGGAGCTCTAATGGGGTTTCTTCTGGGGAATCCCCTATGTGTGACCTATCAATTCGGGATCTTACGGGTGGTGGTCCAGCCGATTTTCGGCTGCTCACGGATGGTTATTACTAAGAAGATCCTTCGGGGGGGGGAAAGGCCAGCATTTGCCTCTATCTTTAGAAGTTGGAGGAGTTCGAGCCGCTCAACGTCTGGTTTTCTTCGTTGGGGAGGCGTGTTCTCATGCTTCTGTTAGTTATATGCCCAATAAGCCAATCGGTGACACAACTATAGGGTTTGTATCTTTATATCTTTCATTAAATTAATAAATTGGCATTTATTCATTCATATTATTGTCAAGTATATATATATATGAATCGTCCTTAGAATTAATAGTAAAAGAATCATATTCCTAAGATGTTAGGAATTTAAGACATGTATTCTTTTGTAATTAATTATTAAATGCTCCTGATCATAGGATTATCACGAGGGCGGTGATAAATCCGGTAAGGTCAGTGTATATTGTGCTTTTCTTATGGGATGACGAGTCTTAAGTCATTAGTGTGGTGACACTAGAGCAAAGTATACATGTGAATGTTGGAGAACATTTTCACTGAGCGTGACCAATCATGAACAATCACATGGATATCTACTCACTCGTCAGTGAATTGTTCCATGCTGTAGTGGTGTGAGTTATCCTTTGACCTGAGGCACCACAGTTATCTTACGTATGGGTTATTGTATTTTTGACTGTGTAAATACTTTATACCCTAATCATGGGTTAAAGTCAACATATGTTGGCTACAGTGGGTCATGCGTAAAGATAGGTGTGTGTCAAGATGGAATCTATCACCCTCGGTAGAGAGGTAACTATCCTATACTATCTGTTCTTTAAGATATAAAAGCCCTTGGCCAAGGCAGTGTGATTTTATGAAAAGGAGTTTTCATATATCGGTAATGATCAGATAAGATATATAATTGAGTAATGGGGTTTGACGAGTTATCCATAACCTCGGCTCAATTAGGACAAGTGATAGAAGGATTTAATCACACGGTAACTACACCTAGAGGTTTAGTTTATTATTCATTCTACTTGTGTGACGCCCCACTTCCCAGGGGGTCACCCATCCTAGAACTACTCTAGCTCTAGCACGCTTAACTCTCATGTTCCTCTTGGATCTTGCTACCATCCAAAATGCTATAGCCGGGTTAGAGATTTAGTCCTATTATATCATTTATATAGAGGACTAATCCAAATTCCGGGGGTGTCACATTCTTCCCCCCTTTAAGCCCTGACGTCCACGTCAGGCTCAAGCACACTCACAAGCACCAGGCGATGTGAGACTCGTCTCGCTAGCCTTAGCCGACCTTGTGAGGAGCTGCACTCCACTCACAACGGTCATTAGCCGGGGAGCCTCGCTCTACCCGCTATATAACCCTGGCTCAGCCGAGACTCATCTCACATTTTCGGCTGGTGAATGGCTCTATACCAACTGTGACGCCCCACTTCCCAGGGGGTCACCCATCCTAGAACTACTCTAGTTCTAGCACGCTTAACTCTCATGTTCCTCTTGGATCTTGCTACCATCCAAAATGCTATAGCCGGGTTAGAGATTTAGTCCTATTATATCATTTATATAGAGGACTAATCCAAATTCCGGGGGTGTCACAACTTGGATTGCCGCGACATACTGCTAGGTGTCACTCGTGGATTGTGGGACCCACATGAGTGATTAAAGATAGTTAATCACAATCAATTGGGAGAGTCAAAAATATTTTGGTCCATCGAAAGGAGTTTCGATGATGACACTAAAAGAGTTTAGCGTCACATCTCACAACCAGGTAGAATTGAACCTATGTGGTCACACACAATAAAGGTTGCGTGTGATTTGTGCTTAGAGAATTTATAGAGACCATTTTACTAAAATAACAAAGTATTTGCTAAGCTAGTTAGCAATATATATATATATATATATATATATGTATATGTATACGAGGAAACCAACTCATTAATGAAGGAAAACTCTTTACCTATTAATTGATAAATGTATATAAATTCATAACTTAATTGATATTAAGTTACGAATTTATTAACGGTAAGTTTTTTCGTTTTCTCCTCTTCTTCGTTTCCTCCAACCCATTGACTGAGAGGAGTTTACTCTCCTCTCATTTATGGCTTATAAGCCTATAAAAGAGAGGAGTAATCTCCCTCAAACAATGTATAATAAAAGAGAGTAATCATATAAGTTGGAGTAATCATAAAGATAATCATATGAGAAATCATATGAAGTAATCATATAGAGTTCTCTTAATCATTAGAGAGAAGTCTTCCCAATCATTGGTCTCTATATTATAGTTAATTCTCTTGAAATTGCTAGCACAATTTGAGAATTAATTATTCTCCACAATGATATAAGAAATCACGAAAAGGAGTTTCGAGATTATATTGTGTGAAGCACAGATCCCGGAGCAGCCTTGTGTGGACACACATAGAGGCCGGACAGTTGTGCGGCTCAAAGGACCGGAAGTTCAGATCCAATATCAATCGACAGACAATTTCGGTAATCAACAAAGGTTGAAATTCTAACCCTTCTTCTAATTAGATTAGAATAATAATTTTTGTGTGTCTCACGAGATGATCTTGTAACATATTTATATATATACACTAATATCATAAATGTTATGATGTTAAGGTATATATGATTAGATCATATATATGATCATAAATTTATTTCTGCTGCATTAAATGCGCATGCACGCACATCCGTTTCCCAACAGTGGTATCAGAGCCACCCTCGTGCAGCCACAAAAATTATTCCTATTGTTGATTTTGATTTAGGGTTATATGAGTTAACCCTAATGCGAATGCCTATGCATGTTTTTTTTTTTGAAAAAATTATATTTCATACATATGATGTATAAAAATAATTTGTGATGATAATAATTGGGACCACACATGTATATAATTGTTATACTGTTATTATTATTATTATTTAGTTTTATGATGGTTAATTAATTAAGTTAATATGTAATTAATAGAAAGGTTTTAATTGCATTTAACTTAATCAATTAACGTATTAAGGTTATATTAACATATTAATTAAAATTAGATATGATGGGGCATGAGATGCTATGATCAGATTTCATCATGTGATTTGGACTAATTTTATCATCAGCTTTTAATATAAATTTATATTAGATAAAAAATATAATTGCATTGGATGCAATTTGAAAATAAGATCTGATGAGATTGGAATAGTAACAAATAACATTAAGTTGTAAAGAAGAGTGTTATGAACACTCTATCGTAGCCTTCTACCGTTGTAAGGTGTGGGCGTTTTTTTTAGGGTTGAGTAGTACGCATGGTTACATGGGCTACTTGCACGAAGAAAGCGTAACCACCTTAACAACATTTGATGTTATATGATAAAATTATTATTGTACCCGATAACTGTTAGGTGAGGGTTTAATATTAATTTTATTCATATATTGAACGGTAGGTCAAACTTAACTAGGATATGAGGCCAATAACTGTTAGGTGAGGCTTTTATGTCCTAGAGGCTAAAGAATGATTGTAATATGTTTTTGAAACATTGGGCAAGAGTTGTCCACTCATCGAATTACTAATTACCAATAACTGTTAGGTGAGGTAATTTACAAAAATCGGTGAGAGCGCAATTCCTACTAGAAACCAATTTAAGAGGTTTTAGTTTCTTCACTAAAGGAGTGTGAAAATTCATAAAATTTAGTGGGAGATACCATTTGATTAAAAGTCCATAATCAAATGGAATAATGAAAGATATATAACTAATTGAATATCTTTACCTTTTGCAGAATATGGCTGCCTCTAACCCTCTCACTAAAATTCTTGATGCCAACCGCTTGACCGGTCCTAATTTTTCTGATTGGCTACGGAACTTGAGAATTGTTCTCAACTCCGAAAAAATTGCCTATATTTTGACCACTCCTGCTCCTGAACTTCCAGCTGATGATAATGAGCAGCAGAGAGCTGCCTATGAAAAATGGATAGATGACGATAATAGAGTTAGGTGCTACATGTTGGCATCGATGAGCAACGAGTTGCAACGTCAACATGAGCACATGGACAGTGCATCAACCATTCTACTTCACCTACAGGAACTGTATAGTGAACAAAGCCGCTCTACTCGATATGAGATATCAAAGCGGTTATTTCGAGCAAGAATGTCTGAAGGCCAATCAGTTAATCATCATTGTTTGAAAATGATTGAAGATATTGAGGAGCTTGAGAAGCTCTGTCACGCCCCGGGTGTAAACCAGAACCCGGGCCCGTCTACAGATCCGCCGTGCACACGGTATTTCCCGTGTACACGAAGCGCCAAACCTGCTCAGATAAATAAGAGATAATAATAAATGAGCAATAACAACAGAGCTGAACTAAAACTAATACATCTCAGACTGAAGCTGGAAAATGAAATACAATACATCTGTATATAAATGATACATCAGTCTCTCCCAGCTCACACGGTATTTCCCGTGTACACGAAGCGCCAAACCTGCTCAGATAAATAAGAGATAATAATAAATGAGCAATAACAACAGAGCTGAACTAAAACTAATACATCTCAGACTGAAGCTGGAAAATGAAATACAATACATCTGTATATAAATGATACATCAGTCTCTCCCAGCTCACAAAATAAATACAACCTGCTGGCGAAAGCCAGTCCCAAAAGTAAAAGTACTACCGTCTGAGGAAACATGGGTACACCAACAGTCCAGCTAACATGCTCATCCTGCCTCGAGGTCTATCTACTCAGCCGTCCTCTCTCCTCGACCCGCCACTGTAAGCCCAGTAGCACCCGCAGAAGACACTGCAAAACAAGGGAGAAGAAAAGAGGAAAGAAGAATGGGGTGAGACTACTAGTAAACCAGCAGCCTCCCCTAGTGGGTAAAACCTCAACTCTGACACGCCCACTAGGTCTACCAGAGGCAAAAGGAACAAAGGTGGTATGCAATGAAGATGACTCCTGATGAAAAGCTACCACTAGTATGCCTCTAAATACTGAGCTAAAAGAATAGCTGAAAGTATGCATTAGAAACACAATGCCTGCCTGAATAAACCCAATCCGACCACCAGTAAACACTGGTACCGCCTGCCGTGCCTGCCAAATCGGGTATGCTGGCCAACGCATAACACCGATAGGGAAAAGGGAGTCTCAAGGACTCGAAGCCTGTCTGCCGCACACTCCGATAGGGAAAAGGGAGTCTCAAGGACTCGAAGCCTGTCTGCCGCACACTCCGATAGGGAAAAGGAGTCTCAAGGACTCGAAGCCTGTCTGCCGCACACTCCGATAGGGAAAGGGAGTCTCAAGGACTCGAAGCCTGTCTGCCGCACACTCCGGAGTGGCACTCGAGGGGAGCGACCCACACGAGTAAAGTATCTCAGTATCCAGTAACATAGGTATCATAAATCAGCAGGACTGGATCATGACTCTGATCAAAGTGGAAAAAACCCATCCACTAAAGAAAGACCCGATCTCAACCTGATGCAAGATAAACAAATAGTGGGAAACTCCATCCACTAGAGACCTGATACCCAATCTGATGCATAAGTAACCACCGGTCAACCGCCCAAGGTCCGCGGTTGCCGCAATACCCTGCCATCAAGCCTGCCTGTCCCAAAACTCAAAATCCTGACTACACTATCCCCAAACCCCCTGCTCGCGCACGAGCTACAAACACCCTGAGCCTCAATGAAAGGAGAAAAGAATAATAAAAGGTTTCTCCTATGTCAATTCCAGCATGATAGTGTAGCAGAAAAAGGTGGCCTATCTAGGTGACCATACAAGCATGCAAATGTCCCGAGATGATATAAAATAAAACAGATATCGATAACCTTTATGATGTTATAGCATATAGAGAACAATATGAAACTAGTAAATATGAGATAGCCTGTGCCTGCTTATGCCACATACCCAAAGCCCATAAATCATTGATTAGCCTTATCCTTAACATGACGCTGCTGCTCTACAATCATCATCCCCAATCAAGCAAGTTCTAACAATATCTGTTTAATCACAATAAGCCTGCCATTGCCACACCTAAAGTGCATTTAACCTTTTGATCAAAGAGGCTACCCAAATGCCTAGCGGGCAAACAAAAGAAGAAGGGTTAACAACAACACCCATAAAAACCATCCTGACCCAGATCTGACATCCGATCAACCGCTTGCTATCCGCGGTAGCCGCAATACCTCAAAAGCTAAAATCCAAGCCCTAGCTACACTATGCCAATCCCTGCTCAAACCCGAGCAACACATAGCCGTCTGCCGAAGGAAATAAGGGAAGAAGAGACAATAGGGTTCCTCCTGAGTCAATCCCCACATATAGTGTAGCGATCAGAAATGGTCTAACTAGATATCCCTGAAATCAAGCCTATCTCCTCATGGAAGGAAGAAGGGGAGTGACAAATAGTGGTTCATCATGTGTATCAAGTAATAACTCCACCTGGGTGTAATCATCATGCTAAATCATAATCCAACCGCACATATCCATAACCTGCTAACCACCCTCACATGAATCATCCACCTATGCCTGTCCAAAAATCCTCAAGTGATACCCTCCCACAAGACGCCTCACAATATCACACTATGAAAGTACATTCCCCCCCTTATGCAAGGTTAAATGCTAAAACGATGTCCATGAAGCATGTATAAGTTCCAACATGTCAAGTTTCCAACATAATGTTTTCCATATGATAGGCTCACAATTATCTAGTTAAGCATGCATGTCCATTAGGTGACCATTCAACATGTCCAATAAAGGGGATCACTCTAATATTCCTAGTGGGTATATCAGAAAAGAGGAGTAAAGCAACCACCCACCTGGAATTGCGCAACCCAAAGCTGTCCAATATCTCTTTTCCACGCCACAAGTCCAAACAGATAAGCCGCCGCGATCACTGTTCACAATTACCCCAAAACATGCAATTAAACATACAATTATTCCCGAGAACAAGCTATTCGATAATCAGTCCAGAGTTGAGCCTTTTTCACCTGCGAGTTGTGCACAGAAAATTCCCAAAAATACCACAGCGATCTACGCGACGAGCCGGTCGAAATGAGTACCTGCACGTTCCCACACGATTTTCCTACGCTGAGAACCAAAATCGACAAGAGAACTACCTCGAACAATACATCCACCCAAAACTGTGCTACAAAGTTCTGTAAAAAGGAGTTTCTCACCTTCAGGGAAATTCCACAAAAATCCAAGAAAATTCAGGGAGCTTCCTCGCGATGCGTAGATGCAAATCCCCTTTTTAATCGCCCTGATTCGACGTCCGAGCGCAAAGTTATCGCCAAAACAAGGCAGTGCTGTCCCAAAACTCCGCGACGGAAAAAGGGTCAAAATGAGGCCACAGAAACTCCAACAAAACCTCGGAATCTGAAGAAGCTCACAAAATAGAAAATGAAGCCCTACCTGTTAAGAATCCAATGGCGCAGAAATTGCGAAATTAGGATGTCGGGGTGAGCCGGGGGAGCTTGAACACCGAAATGCGACGAATCTGGTTGCCGTAGGACGATCGTCGCGCCGCGCCGGAAAAATCACCAACCTTGGGATCCGAACCTCCTAAATTCTTGAGATTGCCACAGGAGATGTAGAATTGGGAGAGGAACAACTTCTTAGAAGGGACCTCGGAGTGAAACCGAACAGGAGAAGAGAATTTCGGCCCTCAAATGACCTATATACAGCCAAAAACTACCTTGCAACGGGCCGCCAAAATTCCGTGGACCGCACACCGTAGACCCGCCAATTGGCGCCCGCCACGTGGCCCCGCACCGGGCTCATGCACCCGGCCGCGCTGCTCCATGGACCAGCTGCTGCGGACCGGCCAATGTGGGCCCGCCACGTGGCGCTCCGGCGGTCCACAACTCCCCCATGCACCAGAAAACACCAGAAACTTCCGGGAGTCCTTTTTTGGGCATCCGGACTCAGAATTCAACAAGTAAATAGCCGTTTTCAAGCGTTTTTCCGCGCTGAATCCAAATTTGACGTCCGTTTCACCAAATTCCAACCCGATAATTCGCCGGAGGCTCCCCGAAAGGTATTTTCAATCCGAATTTCGCGCCGGGTCCAAATTTGATATCCGATTTGCGCGAAAGTACTTCTAAACATCCGACGGGGTCCCCCGATCACCCGCGTGATCCATTTTAAGCCCGGAGTCCATCACTTGTGTCCAAATTGGGGCCCGAACACCGCCGACATGCCCCGTAGGCCTCCAGAAGCTGCCGGTCATACTGTAAAATCCCTGTAAAATGCCGGATCATCACAAGCTCGGCCTACGGATGGATGCAGACTTGCAGACAGATTTAATTCTGCAATCCTTACCTGACTCACTTTCGCAGTTCGTCATGAACTTTCAAATGAATAAGATTCAGTGCACTCTCTCTGAGCTCTTGAATATGCTGGTGACAGCAGAGGGAACAATAAAAGGTAACAAGGGGACAATCTTGGCTATGGAACGGGCTTCTTCCTCCAAGAGAAAGTCTAAATGGAGAAATAAGAAACCTAGCAAGAAGCCAAAGGGTAATATCAAAAGACAAGTTTCTAAGAAGGTCATTACAGGAAAATGTTTCCACTGTAATAAAGATGGCCATTGGAAAAGGAACTGCCCCGAATACCTTGCTAGCCTAAAGAACAAGGCAAAGGACAATCCTTCTGAAGGTAAGTCCGACCTGCTCATTATTGAAACTAGTCTGTCGGTATGTTCTACTACCACTTGGATAATTGATTCTGCATGCACTTCTCACTTGTGCACCTCGATGCAGGATTTAAAACAAAGTAGAAGGCTGAAGGAAGGAGAAATCACCCTACGAGTGGGTAATGGAGCAAAAGTTGCTGCATTAGCCGTAGGGACCTATCCTATACTATTACCGTCAGGCATAGTTTTAGAATTAAAAGATTGTCTTTACGTTCCTAATGCTAGTAGAAACTTAATTTCTATTTCTTCATTATTAATGATTGGTTACAAATTTGTTTTTAAAATAAATACTTGCTTAATTTATTTGAGAAATAAATTGATAGGCTATGGAACAATGATTGACAAGTTATATCACTTACATATGGATGCAAGTGTAAATACAGTTGAGCAGGAAATGAATGCCGTAGGATCTAAAAGACCTAGAGAAGAGGTAGATCACAAGTATATGTGGCATCTTAGATTATGTCATATCAGTGAAGATAGGATTAACAAATTGGTGAAAGATGGGCTCTTGAGCTCATTGGCTTGCGAGCCATATCCGACTTGTGAATCATGTCTTCAAGGAAAGATGACCAAATTACCCTTTATTGGACAAGGAGAAAGAGCCACTAATATACTTGCCCTGGTACATACTGATGTATGCGGACCATTTGATGTGCAAGCCAGGGGAGGTTATGTTTACTTCATCACCTTTACTGATGATTATTCACGGTATGGGTATGTCTACTTGATGAGACAAAAATTTGAAGCCTTTGAAAAGTTCAAAGAGTTTAGACATGAAGTTGAAAAACAAACTGGAAAGTTTATAAAAATTCTTCGATCAGATCGAGGAGGAGAGTACTTAAGTACAGACTTTCTAAACTACCTCAAGGAAAATGGCATTATCTCTCAATGGACTCCTCCCGGCACTCCAGAACTTAATGGAGTATCTGAACGGAGGAATCGCACTTTATTAGATATGGTGCGATCCATGATGAGTTTCACTGATTTGCCTATGTCACTTTGGGGGTATGCTCTCCTCACTGCTGCATATATTTTAAATAGAGTACCTTCCAAATCTGTTTCTACCACTCCATATGAGATTTGGTATAATAGAAAGCCAACTCTTGGTCATCTCAAGATTTGGGGATGCTCGGCTTTTGTTAAGAAGCTGAAGACAGACAAATTGGAAGCAAGGTCGGATAAAGGTAGATTCATTGGTTATCCCAAAGAATCATTGGGATACTATTTCTATTTTCCCCAGGATCAAAATATTATTGTGAGTCGGCATGCCTCTTTTCTTGAGAAACTATTCATTCAAGAAGGAGGTAGTGGGAGAAAAATAGAGCTCAATGAGAATGTCTCTAATGAGCAACAAATCTATAATAATCGACCAAAAATCTCTACTCAATCAGAACCATTGTACATACAACCACTTCGAAGATCTAGTAGAGTTTCCCAACCTCCAGATAGATATTTAGGATTTGTCGTTGAGAAGGTAAAAGAAATGTTCTTAATGGGAGATAAAGATCATAGACATGATCCTACTAGCTATAAAGAGGCGATGTTAGACATCGACTCTGAGAGATGGAAGGAAGCTATGAAGTCTGAAATGGACTCCATGTATTCCAACAAGGTTTGGACTCTAGAGGATTTACCAGTGGGTATAGTGCCTATTGGATGTAAATGGATCTTCAAGAGAAAAATTGGTTCAGATGGAAAGGTAGAGACCTATAAAGCAAGGCTTGTGGCGAAAGGTTATAGTCAACGAGAAGGTATTGATTATCAGGAGACCTTCTCGCCGGTGGCCATGTTAAAATCCATTCGAACCTTACTAGCTATAGCTGCACATTATGATTATGAAATATGGCAGATGGATGTGAAAACTGCATTCCTTAATGGATATCTTGAGGAAGATATATATGGAACAGCCTCAAGGTTTCACCTCTAGCAATGATAATCATAAAGTGTGTAAGCTTCAGAGATCCATATATGGATTAAAGCAAGCATCTCGGAGTTGGAACACTCGTTTTAATGATGCAATCAAATCGTTTGATTTCACTAGAAACGAGGAAGAACCATGTGTGTACAAAAAGACTAGTGGGAGTGCTGTCACATTTCTCATATTGTATGTGGATGATATACTTTTAATTGGGAATGACATTGGGATGATGTCATCGGTCAAATTGTGGCTATCTCAGAATTTCTCCATGAAAGACTTAGGCGATGCATCCTATATTTTAGGTATAAAGGTCTATAGAGACAGGTCTAGACGGTTGCTTGGCCTATCTCAAAGAATGTACATAGAGGAAGTACTGAAGAGATTCGGTATGGAAAATTCCAAAAGAGGTCTATTACCTCTCAGACATGGAATCTATCTTTCCAAGAAGATGTGTCCTAAAACACCTGAGGAAAGAGAATGTATGAATAGAATTCCATATGCTTCAGCTGTTGGGAGTCTAATGTATGCAATGCTATGTACGAGACCTGATATCGCACAAGCTGTGAGTGTCACAAGTAGATATCAATCTAACCCGGGTATGGAACACTGGGTTGCAGTTAAAAATATCCTTAAGTATTTAAGAAGAACCAAGGATATGTGCCTAGTCTTTGGAGGTGGTGAGTTGAAGCTAGAAGGCTTCACAGATTCTGATTTTATGTCAGATGTTGATGATAGAAAATCTACATCAGGGTATTTATTCATATGTAATGGAGGATCCATTATTTGGAAAAGTTCCAAACAAGCAACGACTGCCGATTCCACCATGGAGGCAGAATATATTGCTGCATCAGAAGCCTCAAAGGAATGTGTTTGGATCAGAAAGTTCGTTGCAGAACTCGGTGTGATTCCAGCTATTAAGGAACCAACGCCGCTTTTCTGTGACAATAATAGCGCCATAGCATTAGCTAAGGAGCCAAGATCTCATCAGAAATCCAAGCATATTGAACGGCGATATCATATAATCAGAGATTATATTGAAAGGAATGAAATACTCATACAAAAGGTTGCTTCTGCTGACAATGTAGCAGACCCACTAACCAAAGCACTCACTCAACAAAAGCTGGAAGGCCATCTTGAGAAAATGGGTCTACGCTATATGGGTGATTGGCTTTAGTGCAAGTGGGAGATTGTTAGTTATATGCCCTATAAGCCAATCGGTGACACAACTATAGGGTTTGTATCTTTATATCTTTCATTAAATTAATAAATTGGCATTTATTCATTCATATTATTGTCAAGTATATATATATATATATATATATATATATATATATATATATATATATATATATATATATATATATATATATGAATCGTCCTTAGAATTAATGGTAAAAGAATCATATTCCTAAGATGTTAGGAATTTAAGACATGTATTCTTTTGTAATTAATTATTAAATGCTCCTGATCATAGGATTATCACGAGGGCGGTGATAAATCCGGTAAGGTCAGTGTATATTGTGCTTTTCTTATGGGATGACGAGTCTTAAGTCATTAGTGTGGTGACACTAGAGCAAGTATACAGGTGAATGTTGGAGAACATTTTCACTGAGCGTGACCAATATGAACAATCACATGGATATCTACTCACTCGTCAGTGAATTGTTCCATGCTGTAGTGGTGTGAGTTATCCTTTGACCTGAGGCACCACAGTTATCTTACGTATGGGTTATTGTATTTTTGACTGTGTAAATACTTTATACCCTAATCATGGGTTAAAGTCAACATATGTTGGCTATAGTGGGTCATGCGTAAAGATAGGTGTGTGTCAAGATGGAATCTATCACCCTCGGTAGAGAGGTAACTATCCTATACTATCTGTTCTTTAAGATATAAAAGCCCTTGGCCAAGGCAGTGTGATTTTATGAAAAGGAGTTTTCATATATCGGGTAATGATCAGATAAGATATATAATTGAGTAATGGGGTTTGACGAGTTATCCATAACCTCGGCTCAATTAGGACAAGTGATAGAAGGATTTAATCACACGGTAACTACACCTAGAGGTTTAGTTTATTATTCATTCTACTTGGATTGCCGCGACATACTGCTAGGTGTCACTCGTGGATTGTGGGACCCACATGAGTGATTAAAGATAGTTAATCACAATCAATTGGGAGAGTCAAAAATATTTTGGTCCATCGAAAGGAGTTTCGATGGTGACACTAAAAGAGTTTAGCGTCACATCTCACAACCAGGTAGAATTGAACCTATGTGGTCACACACAATAAAGGTTGCGTGTGATTTGTGCTTAGAGAATTTATAGAGACCATTTTACTAAAATAACAAAGTATTTGCTAAGCTAGTTAGCAATATATATATATATATATATATGTATATGTATACGAGGAAACCAACTCATTAATGAAGGAAAACTCTTTACCTATTAATTGATAAATGTATATAAATTCATAACTTAATTGATATTAAGTTACGAATTTATTAACGGTAAGTTTTTCGTTTTCTCCTTCTTCGTTTCCTCCAACCCATTGACTGAGAGGAGTTTACTCTCCTCTCATTTATGGCTTATAAGCCTATAAAAGAGAGGAGTAATCTCCCTCAAACAATGTATAATAAAAGAGAGTAATCATATAAGTTGGAGTAATCATAAAGATAATCATATGAGAAATCATATGAAGTAATCATATAGAGTTCTCTTAATCATTAGAGAGAAGTCTTCCCAATCATTGGTCTCTATATTATAGTTAATTCTCTTGAAATTGCTAGCACAATTTGAGAATTAATTATTCTCCACAATGATATAAGAAATCACGAAAAGGAGTTTCGAGATTATATTGTGTGAAGCACAGATCCCGGAGCAGCCTTGTGTGGACACACATATAGGCCGGACAGTTGTGCGGCTCAAAGGACCGGAAGTTCAGATCCAATATCAATCGACAGACAATTTCGGTAATCAACAAAGGTTGAAATTCTAACCCTTCTTCTAATTAGATTAGAATAATAATTTTTGTGTGTCTCACGAGATGATCTTGTAACATATTTATATATATACACTAATATCATAAATGTTATGATGTTAATGTATATATGATTAGATCATATATATGATCATAAATTTATTTCCGCTGCATTAAATGCGCATGCACGCACATCCGTTTCCCAACAGCTTCGACTGGCCTTCCTACAAGGTCGGCCCCCTTCTTCCCGAGGGGAACATCTTGCCTGACACAAGTCTGTCGTGGGAGTTCGAGAGGCTTGAGACTCATCAACTTCATGATGGTCGGGTATCTCGATTTTTGAAAGGCGATGCTTGATCCTCCACCTTTGGCTTCTCTTCTACCTCTGCTATCTTGACGGCGGTCCTGTGTTTCAACCTCCAGTCGGATTCTTCGACCATGACCTTTTCTTTTCTGAAACACTTTTGTACTTGCTTCTTGATTCTCATATGTATCGGTTCTTTTAAATGTAAAGTTTTTTTTTTACTTTCTACTCTATATTTCCCCAAATCGATGTATAATAATGTTTCAGATATTTCTATTGGTCGACTTAATGTATTCCGATCCATTTAAAAGTTTCTAAGTAGTAGGATTTTTCTTTAACTACTCGACTGATTCGAAAAGATTTATTATTTCTTCTTCGGTCGAGTCCTCGGCCTATGGTGCAACAGCCGAGGTTATCTCTTCGCTGGCTTATTGTGCCGGCTCCTTTTTCGGAGGCCCCGTTGTGGCCTCGCATATTGGCCCTCGATGTGCCACTTCATCCACGATGGAGGTCCGTCGTCTGCCGTCATTCGGCTGGTTTCACCGAGGAGTTTTACCTGCACCCCTTTCTCGGTCACCCGAACGAATAAGATATGGTTCGGGTCTTCCTCAACCCAATTCACATGGCCGATTGATTTCATGCTCACATCTGCCAGCTGCGGCCTTCCCTCGGTAGCTATCTCCTCCACCTTGTCGCCCACCCACTGAAAAAGTTTCTTGTGGAGTGTGGAGGGAATGCATTCATTGGCTTGAATCCAGTCACGCCCCAACAACAAGTTGTAGTGGCTTGCAACGTCCACTACGAAGAAAGCGGTCCTCAATGTCTTAGAACCGATTGTTATTTCGGTCGTTAAGACCCCCCCTCGTTGCCTGACCGCCTCTAGTGAACTCGGTCATTGTTGTATCGGTCGGCTTGAGCTCCTCTTCGCTCTTGCCGATTATTTTCAAGAAGGCGGTGGGCATAACGTTTACCATTGCCCCGCCATCTACCATCACACGGCCGACTGGCGTCCTTCTATCAAGGCCTGTATATACAACGACCTTATGAATCGGGTCTGAAAGGCTGATGGCTTCTCGAACACCACCACCTCGGCCGCCACCTTGCGCTCCGTCAGCTGGAGCTCGGCTACGGGCAGACCCTCGTCATCGAAGGTCTGCTCATCAGCATCCTCTTAGGGCGCTGTCGCCATAAAAGACAATGTTAGGGCATATACCATGTTGACCCCCGCCGGGTCTTCGTCGACCAACATGGTGTCGGTCCGTGGCTTCTTTCCTTCGACCTCTTTCTAGGCCAAAGATGGTGTCGGGACATTCTCGTCATCCTTCGGTGGCCATCTCTCTCGTCGGGCCACCCTGCTGAGGTCCCACTTGGCAGGGGCCTCTGCTTCTTGTCGCTCTTCCGACGTTTCTTGTGTGGAGGCCCAAAAATTTCTATGTTACTTGCCCACGAGGTTCGCGGCGTGAAAATACCTATTATTGGTGTAACGAGTGCGTAACGCATCAAACGGACGTGAAAAATGGACTCAGCGCGCGAAAACGATGAAAATCGGCTATTTGGGCTCACTGGGCCGAATCTGTAAGTGAGCCGATCCATAGCCCAGGGCGTGTGCACCGGGCGCAGCGAACCGCAGTGCAGGCGGGGATTGGGCGCGGCACTGTTCGGGAGCTTGCGTGGTAGGCGGGGGCAGGTGGGCGTGGCAGCCACGCCCGCCATGTGTTACGGAATTTGAGTTGGCGTATTTCGTGAAAACGGTTAAGTCTTGAAGATTGAAGATGAAGCAGTTTAGATCATATACCTCAATCTCAAGAAAGAAGAATTCAAAAGGATCAGGTATGATTAACTAAATATTTTTGGTGATCCAAATACTTAGTATAGTGTAGAAACACTTGGATGATTTTTTGATTGCATAAAAATAAAAAACTGGGCATCTTGCATGTTCAGGATCCGGACCGTGGACCTCAGTCCGGACCCCGAGCGTAGGGTTGTTCATGGGCAATTCCAGTCCGGACCCTGGGAATTTCAGTCCGGACCCCGAACGTGGAATTTGCAGGAATTGCATGAACAGTCCGGACCGTGGAATTTCAGTCCGGACCCCGAATGTCCTCTTTTCTGGAAAATGTTTGTTTCGCTGAGACAGTCCGGACCGCCAATTTTCAGTCCGGACCGTCGTCCTGTAAAATTCCAGAAATGGTTAGTTTTTGATGCTTATCTTCTTCCAATGGTTTCTAACCTATAAATAGACCCTATGATTCATTTTCTAGGGTAAGCCGAAAAAGAAAAAAATCCACATATAGAGAAGAAAGAAAATACTAGGTTTAATTCTATGTTTCTTCATCTATATTATTAATTTGATTCTAGGTTTTCCAAACTCAGATTTTGAGTAGAATCAAATTAATGAATACTTAGATGGTATTTCCGATCTATTTCTAATCTAAGTATTCGGCGGATCATCACCACCCAAAAACAATGATTTTCCCAAAATCGGCGCGTGGACTCGCGTGGCCTTGTGGATTCAAGGTGCAACCGCTCTCGTGGATTCGGAGCGAGGTACGTTCGTGGATTCGAAGCGTGCTACTGGGTGAAGACCGTGGATTCGGTCGGACGTCGTGGATTCGACGTTGGACGCCGTGGATTCGGCGTTGGGCGCAAATCGTGGATTCGAGAAGCGTCGTGGAGCGAGCGGAGAAGATCTACTAGGAGCGTATGGTAAAAGGTTGAGTCGTCTGTGAGTACGTAAATCACCTTGTACGTGTTTTAATTCTAGTGGATTTCACCGTGTTATCGGTCCCGTGGTTTTTTTACTCCGGTTTGGAGTTTTTCCACGTAAAAATCTTGCGTGTTATTTTTTATTTCCGCATTGGATTTTATTGCGCAATGATTTTTGAGTGTTTACTGTTTACACCTATTCACCCCCCTCTAGGTGTTTTTTCCCCTATTTAGATCCAATTATATATAACCCAACACCATGCGGTGCTCCGCGGTTGGTGGGTGCCAACCACCCGCGAGTGCGGGTGGGCCACGCGACGCAGCTCGGTTGGCCGAGCCCCGCTGCCGCGTGGGTCGAGACACGCGGCGCGCTCGGATCAATCCCGACGATGCACGATTCGGCCGCCGCTGTCCCCTGTTCGGGGCTCGAAAGTTTCGGGGCCCGAAAGTTTCAGGCCCCCGAAAACGTACCCCAAAGCCCGAATTTGGTTCTTTCTTAGATTTTGCCTATAAATAGGCCCTTTTGAGCCTCCATTTCATTTTTTTGGAGGTTTCTCTTAGAGGCTCCTTGGCTGAGGTTGTTCTTCATCAAGTCTTCTATACTTTCAAGGATCTTGGGCATTTTAGGAGGCCGCGGCATCGACGTTTTCCCCGACTTGGCGCACTTCGACGCTTATCCGATTGTGGCCCTCCCCCTCGATGTTTCTTCCGCGGGCTCCGTTGTGCTGACCTGTGGGAGTTTTTAGCCAATTTTTGCGGCGACGTTTCCACGAGAGGACCAATCACAGGTGTGAGAACTACATAAACAAGTATTTCTTAGTGGGTACCGTCTCCAAGACCAACGATCTATCCACTAAGTCTACGAGAGGCAAATGATAACTCAATGCTAAAAGAAGAGCAGATAAGAAAGCTGGAAAAGATCTATCGCTACCATGCCTCTATCTACTATGCTCAAAGAATGACAAGGTGAATAAAAATGCAACCACTCGCTTTCGAGGTGCTCAATTAACCTAATCACACTGACTACCGCAAAGGGTTTATTCAAACCTGTGCCTATCTACTACCACACATCCATTGAAAACGGGATTTACGTAGGGTGTCCCACTTGGACGGCATCGACGTCGCGCAAAGGACAAGTAACTCACTCAGGAGCAACACCAACCATTTCAACTCAAAAAGGTGAAAGTGTCGAAAACATCAAAAACTCGCGAAATCGGGCTCTTACCTCAATCTGGCTGGACAAGGTCCCAAGCTTGGGTTCTCCACCTCAAGAGCAAGCCACGCGACATTCTCGACCAAGCCTTGGAGCTTCAGCGCGAAGAAGGAAGAAGAAAAAGTGCTCGGGTGGTGTAGCTTCTGATGCTCCGATGTTGAGAGAAGGAGGAAGATGGAGAAGATAATGGAGGGAGCTGCTCAGGGAGTTCTCTGGTGCAGAGGAGGGTGCCCACTAGTGAGGGGGGCATAAAAAGTCCACAGATGGTGTGCTGATCCGCGAAACAATCCAATGAGCTAACCTGTACAATTGCTGAAATCCACGATTCGGGCGCCCAACTGTTCACTAGGATGCTTGATCTTACGCGGTTACAGTATTACTGTAGTGTCCCAGTTTTCCCCTGTGTTTTTCCCCTGTTTTGGGGTGTGGAACACCTGTTAGTGGTGTGTGGGGCCCCAACATGTCAAAGTGATGTGTTGCTTGGACTCATAGAGGATTTGGGAGCATGCCTGACCTTCGGCTGCCTTTACCGAATTTTAGAAGTGGAATTAGGCTAATCGGAGGCCGTATTTGGATTCAGCGCGGAAAAACGCTTGAAAACGGCTATTTACTTATTTAATTTGGAGTCCGGATGCCCAAAAACGGACCCCCGGAAGTTTTCTGCGCGAAATAGTGCATGGGAGGACCTGTGGACCGGTCAGGGACACGTGGCGGCCTCTGATTGGGCCGGCGCACGCCTCCCGGTCACGGATTGGGCCGCCGGTGCACGTGGACCGGCGGGCCACGTGGCGGCACGCGGTTGGGCCGGTGCAAGGCGCGCGGCGCACGGGAGGTGCGCGGGCAGCGCGGTGCACGGTGGACCGGGGCGCGCCACGTGGCGGCCCCGGGTTGGCTGGCCCACGTGCGCGTGGCGCACTCAGCAGCGCGCGGGGCGGCCGTACGCGCACGCGGGGCGGTCGTTGACTGACCGCTCCCCGTGTCGGACGCGGCACCGCCCCACGTGGCGCCACGCCAGTGGCTGGCGCCGCACGCGGTTTGACCGGGGGACGGGGGCACGTGGCGCTTCCCCGTTGGGTCGCACGGCTGCCGCCTGTTCGGCGGACACGTGTCGGGCCCTGGGCCGGGTCGGACGGGCGGTCGGACGGGGCTGGATCCCGTGTGCGGGCCGGGTTGGGCTGGGCCGCACTGTGCGCGCCCGGAAATCCTTGGGCCGGGCCGCACTGTAGCCGCCCGAATGTGGGCCTGGGCACTGTTCACGCCCGGAAAATGGGACACAACGGTCATTTCGGAAAAGATTTTTTGGGCCTATATAAGGCCTCCCCTCCCCTCTTTTCTGCCATTTTTCGAGTTATAGAGAGAGAACCAGAGAGAGGCCATTGAAGAGAAGTTGTTCCTCACTGATTTTTCTACCTCGTGGTGCGTTCCCAGATTTCTGGAAGTTCGACAGCGGCGATCCGGATTTTACAGTGTGCCTCGGTTTTCCCCTTTTCAGCCCGTTATCGTCGCATTTCAGTCCGAGGAGTCCCCTGCGCAGTACAGAAGTCCGATTTCGACGATTTCTTCGCCAGTGTGTTCCTAAGAGGTAGGGCTTCGTTTTCCGTGTTGATGGTTTCTCTGGATTCCGATTTCTTGGCACGATTCCCGAGGTGATTTGACCCCCATTTTGCTGTTTGGATTTTTGGACAGCGGCAACTTCGACGATTTGTTTCTCAGCGTAGGAATATCGGATCGAGGCGATTCAAGAGTCGATTTTGGGTATTTTTCGCGAGGAACGCAACCGTGATTTTTCTGGGATTTTAGGAGCTCGGGACAGAGGTGAAAATTCCTCGTTTTGCGTGCTGATTTTAAAAACAGCAAATGTGTGTTGGAAACTGATATTTTTACACCGTGTACACTTATGTGATGTTGTAGGATATTGTTGCAGCTGACGGTGTGTTTAGAGGACAGCGGGTATTTTCTGGGTACATTGTGCACGCTTTTCGAGGTGGGTGGTTGCGTATCCCTCTTTGTTGATTTGCACACTAGGAATAAAAGAGTTCCCAATTATACATGTGATAGTTAACTTGTGGTGTATGAACCTATTGCATTTGCCCCTAAATTAATTTAGTAGCTTCTATGTGATAAATCTGGGACAAGGAAATTGGACAATTGCTATATCGTGAACCGCATGCAATTTAGTAACCCAACAATATTTTTAAAATAGTGTTAAAAGTATTCTTCACATGAAACTTAGTTCCTTTCTAAATGTTTTTAAAAGAGAACACTTGCATGCTCATTGGACAACTAGTTAAGCCACTATTTTATTGCAGCACGATATTATGGGATTTGACTTAGGAGAAAACATCTGTTATTGTTATTCTTCTCTATCGATGCATGATGCTCGAGTCTGATCGGGATTTTGGAGATAGTATTGCCTGGGACAGTTTGGACATGTCTTAGGGGATTGTGGGGCATAGTGGCAACCGCGGATGTTAGGCGGTTGACCAGATGTTTTTACTTTATCAGATTGGGGTCTATGGGTTCAGCGGTAGCCGCGGATTTTGGGCGGTTGACCGGGTGTTATTATCACACCAGATTGGGGATCGGGGTTGCATTAGTGGATGGAGTATTCCCACTTTGATCATGGTCATGATCCAGTCCTGCTATTGTGAGACATCGGTTACAGAGATGATTGATACAGAGATACTTTACTCGTGTGGGTCGCTCCCCTCGAGTGCCACTCCGGAGTAGGCTTTTAGACCGTGACGGGTGCCGGTCAGTTGGTGAGTTGTGAGTGATGACAGAGCAGGCAGTGCCAGTATTTCCTGGCCCTCTGATTGGGTTTCTTTGGGCAGTCAGCTTTATAGTTGCATCTATACAGTCATCTTTTGGCACTGCATTTAGAGGCATAGTAGTGGTAGTTTCTTTTCAGCAGTCTTTATTGCATACCACTGTTCTTTCCTTTTTGCCTCTTTATTCCTAGTGGGTGCGTCAGCATCAGAGGTTTTACCCACTAGGGGAGGCTACTGGTTTATCTAGTAGTTCTCACCCCCATTGTTGTTTCTTGTTCTTTTTCCCCTTTGTTTTGCAGAGTCGATCTGTGGGAGCTGCTGGGCCTTCAGCGGCAGATCGAGGTAAGAGGATTGCGACTAGCTAGATCATCTACCCCGACTGTGAGAGTAGCTGGACTTTTCTTGTACCCCTTTTGTATCTCAGACTACAGTAGTTTACTTTTGGGTCTGGCTGTGGCCAGCTGGTTGTATATTTTGGTGAGCTGGGTTTATTGTACTTTATTTCAGCTTGTACATATTTCAGTCTGAGATTACTGTTAGTTCTTTAGTTCAGCTCTGTTTATGCTCTTTTATTGTATATTATCTATCTGAGCAGGTTACCAGCGCTTCGTGTACATGGAAAATTCTGTGTACACGGCGGATCTGTTGGCGGGCCCGGGTTCTGGTTACCCCGGGGCGTGACAGATTAAGTTGGTATCAGAGCTTAGGGATAGGTCAGTTGGGACTTAGGAAACCCTAGGCTTTTGGCAGACCCTAGGATGATAGGGCGAGAGGCGTGACACTTCGCGAAAGTCGTTGATTTATTTATTGGACTCTTCCAGTGAGTGAAGAGGGATCGACATACCCAATTTCTGGTGGACAGTTATGTTGGCTGCAGACAACATAAAGTCGCAGAAATAGGGGGATGTCTTTGACTTTCGCTAGATTGGGTCGTGTGGGGTTATGTTACTGATTCGTGATTTCTTGTGGCAGGATGCCTCCCCGACGTCGGATGCTCCACTCAGGGGTGTCCCTTACACCCCTGTTGAGCCGGAGCAGCCTACACCCACCGAGCTTGGTGAGTTGCGGGCCTTGGGCCCAATTGGCGGAGAGTCAGCGCCGCCAGGGGCAGAGGATCGATCAGCTGCTTGCCCAGAGAGAGGCACCACCCCCAGCTGTTCCTGAGGCCTTTGTGCCTCCTGTTGCACCTTTTGTGCCGTCAGCGCCATCTTCGAGTAGCGGGGCTCCTGGAGCTATTCAGCCTTTGACTGCGGAGGAGGAGCAGGATTTTGCTGACAAACTCTCCCAGTTTGTTAAGCGGGGACCACCTAGATTCTCAGGGCGGGATGCTCAGCCCCGGGCTGTTGGGAAATGGCTTTCTGCGATGGAGAAGCTTTTTCGGGACTTCTTCATCGACCCGAAGTATCGAGTGCACATGGCGTGCACTGTTTGGACGGAGATGCCTGATTTTTGGTGCAGCGGGTTGAGCCACTGGAGTTCCGGATTTCTCGGCAGCTGCCTTGGAGGAGTTCCGGCGGATGGTGCTGGACACCTATTTTTCGACCAGTGTGAAGAAGAAGTTGGAGGACGATTTGAAGAACCTGCAGCAGGCGATCGATCGGCCCATGCCTATTTCCAGGAGTTCATGGAGTTGTTGAACTGTGTGCCCTTCGTCGCTCGTGACGGGCCGCACCAGGTTGAGATGTTCGAGGGAGGCCTTCGTCCAGAGATTTACACCACTGGTGCATGCTCAGAGATTTCAGACCTGGAGGCAGCCGCAGAGCATGCACAGTGGGTGGAGAGAGGTGATCAGGTGGTGGCCAGACGCGGAGCCGCGGTCGCTCAGAGCTCCGACAGAAAGCGACCAGCCCAGGATGAGGGGGGACAGGCCAGTACTTGGAGGCCGCCCCGACCGCCACCGCCTCAGTCCCAGGGCCGTGGGCGTTCGGAGCGGCGAGGGCCTGGTGGATCCCAGAGGCCCCAGCAGCACAGCAGCAGCAGCAGAGATCGCAGTCGTCGCAGCGCGGATCGCAGCGGCAGCCACAGCGACAGCGACAGTCTCAGCAGCAGCAGTCCCGACAGTCACGGGCCCCCAGCAGTTGTATTTTCTGTGGAGGTCCGCACTTCCCCGGCACCTGCGACCAGCGGTGGGGTCGTTGCTACGGATGTGGACAGCCAGGGCACATTCGAGCTGCGTGCCCCTTTTCGACCTCAGCCGCCCCTTCTTCAGCATCTGCCCCAGCATCATCGCAGCAGCGGTCGACGGCTCAGCGGCCTTATGCTCCAGCGAGCAGGCCATCTTCTTCCCATCCCACGACTATCGCCCTCCAGCTCAGAGTGGGCGAGTGTATGCTGCACAGGTAGAGGATCTTCAGCAGCGACCATGTGGTAGCAGGTATCACTTTACTTTCTGGCATTAGGACTCGCACCTTATTTGATACTGGAGCATCGCATTCTTTCATTAGTAGATCTTTTGCATCATTACATGGGTTAGAGGTAGGACTTTTGCCACGTGCACGAGAGGTACAGATTCCCGATCACACTTTGCACGTGGAGGAGTGTGTTGGTCCTGCCCGATGCAGATCGAGTCCTGGATTATGCCAGCAGACCTGTTGGTCTTGAGACAGCTGCAGGATTTTGATGTGATTCTCGGGATGGACTGGCTGGCTCGGTATTTTGCGACTATTGACTGTGCCGAGAGGACTGTCACTTTTAGAGAGCCAGGCCAGGAGGTGTTGGTATACCGGGATGTCAGAGCGCTTTCTTTGCCTCTATGGTTTCGACTTCCCGAGCGAGGCGGATGATTCATCCGAGGATGTGTAGCCTTTTTGGCTAGTGTTGTTGAGGGGCCTACGGCGGCACCGGGACTCGGGGATATCCCTATCGTCCGCGAGTTCCCGGATGTTTTCCACCTGAGCTGACTAGTATGCCGCCCGACAGAGAGATTGAGTTTGTGATTGACGTAGTCCCAGGAACTGCGCCAATCTCTAAGGCTCCTTATCGGATGGCACCGGCTGAGCTGAGAGAGCTTAAAGCACAGTTGCAAGACTTGATGGATAAGGGTCATTAGACCCAGTGTGTCGCCCTGGGGAGCACCGGTGCTATTCGTGAAGAAGAAAGATGGGTCACTTAGACTGTGTGTGGACTATAGGGAGCTGAATAAAGTGACCATCAAGAACAAGTACCCTCTGCCGCGCATCGACGATCTCTTGATCAGCTGCAAGGGTCTTGTGTCTTTTCCAAGATTGATCTACAGTCTGGTTACCACCAATTAAAGTGAAGGCCGAGGATATTCCTAAGACTGCTTTCAGATCACGGTACGGGCATTATGAGTTTACAGTTATGCCGTTTGGATTGACTAATGCCCCTGCCGCCTTTATGGACTTGATGAACAGGATATTTCGGCCATTTCTGGATCGATTTGTGGTGGTGTTCATTGATGATATCCTGGTTTACTCCCGGAGCGAGGCCGAGCATGAGGAGCACTGAGGACTGTGCTACAACTTCTACGGGAGAAGAAGTTGTATGCCAAGCTGGCAAAGTGCGAGTTTTGGCTTCGGGAGGTAGCTTTCTTGGGCCATGTGATTTCCGCCGCCGGTGTAGCTGTAGACCCGGCGAAGATTGAGGCAGTTCGTGATTGGCCCCGACCGACGACTGTATCAGAGGTGCGCAGCTTCATGGGATTAGCTGGTTATTATCGTCGGTTTGTGGAAGGCTTTGCGAAGCTTTCCACACCCCTCACTCGGTTGACGCGTAAAGGGGTTAAGTTTATCTGGAGTGAGGACTGCCAGAAGAGCTTCGAGGAGCTGAAGGACAGACTGATGACTGCCCCTATCCTTTCCCTCCCTGTTATGGGGAAAGGATATGTGATCTACAGTGACGCATCGCACAGTGGACTGGGTTGCGTTTGATGCAGGATGGGAGAGTAATTGCTTATGCATCGAGACAGCTCAAGGATTACGAGAAGAATTACCCTACCCACTGACTTAGAGCTCGCTGCCGTGGTGTTTGCACTGAAGCTTTGGCGCCATTACCTTGTACGGGGAGCATGTTTGAGATCTACACCGACCACAAGAGCTTAAAGATACCTGTTCACGCAGAAGACTGAATTTGAGGAAGCGCAGATGTGGTTAGAGCTACTAGAAGGATTATGATGTGGATATCCTTTACCCTCCAGGCAAAGCTAACGTGGGTCGCTGATGCCATTGAGTCGCCGCCAAGGATGCAGTACGGGTTTGTCGTATGTTGATCACAGACCCTAGCGCCCCTTGTTGGAGGAGATGAGACGGCTCGAGATAGAGGTTGTGTCCCCTGGCGTCTCTGCTAGACTTGACTGTCATTATGTCGTGCAGCCCACTCTTGCTTGGACACTGGGCATCAGGGCCCGATAACAGAGTGAGGACCCCTACACTTGACCAGGATTTCGAGATCAGCTTCCGAGTGATCAGTCAGGGGAGTTTTACAGTGGATGCTTCGGGAGTACTGAGGTACAGGGACCGAGCCATGTGTGCCAGTGGATGCTGAGATCAGAGAGCAGATATTGAGAGAGGCCCATTATACACCTTATACCCTTCATCCTGGGGGGACTAAGATGTATAAGGACCTCAAGGCACC